>JASVEL010005600.1:0-225563 GCA_032618575.1 Nicotiana noctiflora
CAGTTCAGAAGATACTCATCAAGATATTGCTGCTTGACCCCAAGGGCTTATCTTCTTCACGTGCATCTCATGTGCATGGGCCATAACAACTGTGTCTCCACAGATGAACCTGGTCCTTCATTGAGTTCGTTTGTCAGTCTTTAAAACTTCAACTTATCTTGGGCCAGAAAATTCCCCCTTTTTGATGATGACAAACTCTGTGCTTTTACTGATTATAGAACCTGTAGAACTCAGCTGAGATATCATTACTCGAAAATATTTCTTATCATTAATGGCCAAATTTAATTAGGTCAAAAACATCACTTGTTCAGAATACAATTTCTTTTAGGGAAAATACATAGTTTTCCCATTAATCTTACGCCCAAATCCCTGTTACACACCTCTTGACCACGGGCAACCTTTTACACACCTAACCTTTTAAAAGTGTGTTAAATACACACTATTTTTTTCTTGACCAATTTTCCAACACATGTGTGATTTCACGCTTCAATCAGATAGTGACACATGTCACTATTTTTTATTTAAAAAATAAAATACTTAAAATTACACCTATACCCCTTAACCATCTTCTCCATTTCATATCTTTCTCTTCTCTCATGAATTATCCATTGACGCTGATAATTCAAACCAAATTTAAAATAGAAACTCTACTGTTAATTTCTCCAGCCATAAACATGTATAAGTGTGGGATAGGTATGTAATGAGAGACTCTACTGTTGAATCTCTAATGAAGTGAAAACGGAGGATGGAGGATATCGGAATAGTCATCGGTGGCTTTTGTGGGACGGCATGGAAGTCTTAATGGGCTTCCAACCCAGTATTTCTTCTTGCCCATTATTGACATGCAAAACAACCAGGAGATATTTCAACCTTAAACCTCGACCTAGTCTCAATGAAGGAAATGACACTTTTTACCAGGCCACCATTGAACGCGTGAAAACCCTAAAACTCCATAGCAGTGAAGAAGATGAAAAGAAGAAGAAGAAGAAGAAGAAAAAAAATTTCTAAAAAAATAAAAATGAATAGAATTATGGGACCCCTTATTGCCATGTGTTAAAAATTGTGACACATGGCATTTAATTAAGGTTCTGGGCTGAAAATTAGAGGTTTAGGCACTTAATTTGTTTGTTAGACACATGTATTTGACATACTTTTAAAAGGTTGGGTGTGTAAAAGGATGCCCGTAGTCGAGAGATGTGTAACAGGGATTTGGGTATAAGATTAATGGGAAAACTATGTATTTTGCCTTTATTTTAAAGAACCATATATCTTTCCCCTTTTGGCATCGAAAAGTTGCATAAAAAATGTGAATCCCAGAATATTAATTAGTACTCATGGCCAATGAGGCAACTGCAAGTGAAAGCATGCTTTTGTTAATCAAAAATCAACTTGACAAAAATAACTATTAAGAGAAGAATTAGCACAAAACAAGAGAAATGAAAATAGTCATTGATAAGGCAGTGCTTCTACAGTACACTCCACAAAAAGAAAGAACAAAACTACCAACCATGAGAAAAAAAAAAAATCCCTATTCTAGGTCATTGGGGGGGTTTTCTGGACTGGACAAGGAAACCTAAGGCTTTGAGGAACTAGAGGATTGGGTTTGTAGTAGATTAAGCATAGTGTGGAGCATCCCTTCACTCTTTTCTTTTTCCTTTGCAAGTTCAGCTCTCAACCCATTCCTTTCTTCTTCTAGTTCAACGAGTCGAGCTTGAAGCCTTGCAATCTCAGCATCATTTGTTCCTACCTCCTGGACCAAAGCTCTAACCTTGCTATTTACTGGAGTTTTCACAGATGAACCAGGTTCAATAGGGCTTATATTGACAGGATAATTATAGATCTGAAGAGTCTTGATCCCAAAGTGCTCTTTTCTAGAAGCCATTTCTCATTTCTTCAAGGGAACTTTCAGCTTGTCCACCACATCTATCAGAATAAACCCATAAGGGATGGATGAGACTTTGAACCATTGAGCACCCTGTCCAACAGCTTAACAATATAGGCAGGCCAATTTATCTGCTTTCCATCCACCAAACACTGCATGAGAACCAGGTCCATGTAGTTTGTAGTGTACCTCCTTTCATGTCGAGGTAGCAATCATTTGTTCACTAATTCAAAGAGCACTTTATGCTCTGGCCTCATCTCACTCTTTTGAATAGCCGTTTGCTTCAGACACCTCCCCAGCATTTGTAGTGTCATAAAAATTCCTAGTAATTTGAAGGTCAGTAGGCAGACCATCCAAACAAGGCCATCTTTGTCTTGTGTAATCATCATAGCCTTCACTTGGAATATTTAGAATTTTGCCCAACTCAGATGCATCAAATTTCACCTTCACTCCCTTCACTATATCACAGCCTCATTAGCCATGAATTCAACAAGTTCTTTCCTAGCCAGTTTTCCATCAATTTGAAGAATCGCGTCCTTCCAAACTTGTGCAGCTAAAGCTTCTACTAGCCTAACCATGCATGGATCCTTCAAGTCTTTGAGCAATCTTCCCTTCAGAATTTTTCTGCTGCCAAAATTGGCAAACCTATCTTGTTATTTGTTCTGAATTCTCCTCTTCTTCTTCTTCTTCTCCACTCCACTCTTCATCTTCTTCTACAGTAATTTTCACTTGTTTTCCCTTTGATGCAGACTTAGTCCTTTTTGCCAAAGAAGATTCAGCAGGTACAATTTTGAAGACTTCTTTGCAGGAGTCTTGATTCCTTTTGGTTTGACAATGGGAATCTTCTCAGTTGTACCTCTCTCTTGATGGACCAAGTCCATCTCTTCCTCCTCTTCTAGATCAGCCTCAGAACTTTCTACTACCTTTTTTTTTCCTTTTTCCACCTTCTTTTTCTTACTCTTCTTTAGAGACTTTTGCAGTTCTCCTTCACTTTGCCTCACCTTACTTCTTGTTGGTCTAGCCCTAGGTACAGTAGACAGGTGATGAAGCTTGGCTTTTCTTGATTGGTTTGGACACATCTAGGGTCCTTTGTGAGGAAGCCTTGCGTTTCTTGGGATTATAACTGGATTCAACTTTCTTGAGCATATCAGCTAAGGTCTCCTCCACAGATGAACCAGTTTTATCTATTTGTGCACTCAGATTTATTAGTTCTCAGCAGCTTCACCTGATCCGCTTCCCCCTGACTTCAAGCCACCTTCTTCTCCACCACCACATATAGTAAGAATCTCCCATTTCTTTCTCCTCCTACTAGTATCAGTTCCTTCAACATTTTTCACAGCACCCACAAGTACAAACGTACTATCTACCTTCTCAACTATATCAGAAACTACATAACAAGTGTTTACCTCTCTTGGATTTTCTTGACTATTAGCATTGTCTAATGACTCAGTTTCTTCTCCTTCACTGGCAGATAAAACTTTCTCAGATTCAGAACTTGAGTTGCTTTTTGTGGTTTTATCTTCCTTCCTTTGACTAGCCTGTAATGTTTTGTTCAAAGTTTTCCTCAAGGGACCAGATGCGACTATTTTTCTTGCTAACATTTTCTGGCGATGAAATCTGGGTTTTGGGGGTTCATTAGCAGGGGTAGAAGATGATGTGTTGGGGGAGACTGGTGGGGACGTTCCAGGGTTGTCTTGAGGATTAGTCATGGTGGAGGATTTCTAGAGATTTTAGGGAAGTTTGGAGACAAAAGGGGTTTTTCAGAAAGATTAGAGAAGGGAATTGACAGTTATGAGTGATGAGAGAGGGTTTGTAGTGTATTTAAAGAGGAGTCGTGATTAAGCCTGTAACGACAGCTTTTTGAGAGATCAAATAGAAGTCTAGTCAATTTAAAGTTTTGGTCTTATTAGAGATAAAAGAGTTACGCTAGTTTTAGGAAAAACTCCCGTTTTAGTTAGACTCCTAGAATAATGAAACTGGTTTAATGCTCAACGGATAAAATTTATGAAAGTTTGGTGTAATTGGGACTTCTGCTCATGATTGATAATTTTATCTTTATAATTGTGCAAAGTATAGAAACATACATGAACTTTCTTATGAGCATATACTGATGAACCAAGTTCTTCAAGTAAAACTTCCCTTGATCATGCCTCAAATGTCAGAATAGAAAAACTTTATAAGATATTAAGGATATATAAACACATGTCACAAGAGTATACATAATTAAAGTATGAGATTCAGTAAGAATTATTCTAGATATTTACACAGAATTTAGAACTCCTAACCAAACAATATATATATATATATATATATATATATATATATATATATATATATATATATATATATATATAGTGAATTCTGAACTGGACCTATAAGGTGATCTTAATCATCACTAATTCCACCATGTTCCTTTCAAAGATTTCTCTACTTAGTTCTTTAGTAAAGATGTCAGCTATTTGTTTATCAGTACCTCAAAATTCTATAGAAATCAACCGTTTCTCATAGTTATCTCTTAAGAAGTGGTACCTAACATCTATGTGCTTGGTCCTTTTATGATGAACATGGTTCTTTGTCAAACTTATAGCACTAGTGTTATCACAGAATATTGGTATGCATCCCACTTCTATATCAAAGTCTACTAATTTTTGCTTGATCCACAGTAGTTAAGCACAACAAGAAGTTGCAGCCACATACTCAACTTCAGTACTAGATTGGGCTACTGAATTATGTTTCTTGGTGGCCTATGATACAAGACATGAACCAAGAAAGCGAGCCATACCTGAAGTGCTTTTTCTATCCACTGGAAAACCTGCATAGTCAGCATCAGCATAACCTACTAGATCAAAATTACTACCTTTCAATAGTCCGTTTTAGATATCTCAGTATCCTTTTGACAGTTGTCAAGTGAGACTCTTTTGGGTTAGCCTGAAAACATGCACAAAGTCCTACACTGAAAATAGTGACAGGTCTACTGGCAGTAAGATACAAGAGTTAACCAATCATACCCCTTTACAACTTTTGATCAATTGATGAACCAGGTTCATCAACATCTAGTTTAGTGGCAGTTGCAATAGGTGTATCTATTTCTTTAGTCTTCCATTTTAAACTTTTTGATTAGTTCCTTTGTATATTTCTATTGATGAATCATGGTTCCATTTGAGCTTTGTTTGATCTGTAAGCCTAGGAACAAATTTAGTTCACCCATCATACTCATTTCAAACTCACTTCCCATTAATTTAGTGAATTCCTTACTCAACCTATCTGTAGTGGCTCCAAATATTATATCATTAACATATATTTGTACAGGATGAAGATCTTTAACTTTTTCCCTCTATCAATTTTACTCTTTTGTACACATGCTCCAGTAGGAATTTTGACGGTCGTTCATACCAAGCTCTTGGGGCCTGTTGGAGCCCATATAGTACTTTGTCCAACTTGTACACATGGTCAGGACATTCCTTGCTTTCAAATCCTGGAGGTTGTTTTTGATAACTGTGAATTTTGCTTCTTTTATACCCATTCTTACCTAAGCTTTGTGCATAAATTGCTCTTGAGTCCTGAATTGCTTATAAGTTGCGCTTGATTGCAGGTTTGAGCGACTAGATGATGAATATCACAAATCAGCTCAAAAGGAGTGAAACCTGCCAAGCGCAGAAGATGACTGAAAGATGGAAAAAGGGAGACTTGTGCGGAATGCACTGGTTTGTCATGCGGCCGCACAGGAAGGATAAGAAAGTTATCAAGTTGCAGCCAAAGCTGCGTGGTACGCACTATTTTGTCATGCAGCCGCACAAAAAAGTTCAAAAATGCAATAATTTTAAAGAAGTTCCATGCGGACCGCATCCATTCCTACGTGGTCCGCAATGAAGAATGATCAGAGGCTAATAAATTCAAGGCAAAATTCCACGCAGCCGCACACCAAATCAGTGTGGTCCGCATACAAGATCAGAAAGCCAAAAATGGGAAAGTTCTACAGTGCGGCCGCGCACCATATTTATGCGGTCCGCATGTCCACAACTGTGTGGCCACGCACCATTTCCACGCGGTCCGCATGACTCTACCATTGCGGCCACATGATATTTCTGCGCGGTCCGCATCGTCAGGTCTATGAGCCAGATATGAAGACCATTTTGCCCTACGCAGCCGCATGACATTTTTATGCGGTCCGCAACAGACCCTCAGCGGTATTATTGTCCGATTTTTCCTGTGTAATATAAATAGAATATTTTACTTTTTAGGTAAAGTTGTGTAATCTATCTGAGTAGCTGAGCACGAGACAACATTTATTAGCCTACTTTAGGCAATTTTCTCTGGCAATTAGTGTGGATTCAAGTAGATTAATCTTGTAGTTAATGATTATGTCAATTCCTTCTAGTATTCTTCTATTTCTACTACTTCCATGTCTAGGTAAACCCATTAGCTAGGGTTGTGGCTCAACCCTAGTGTGGGTAATTAATGGGTGTTTTTGCTTAATGTTTGGATGATTTTGGGTGTTTGGTATTTGGGTTAATTGTATATTTTTCACTTGGATTTGGTGGTTGCAAACACTAAGTCTAGCTTAGTGGGTATTGACTCTACTTAAGAAAGAGAGTCTATGACCTCATAATTAACCCAACAAGGATTTGGGATGGACCCAAGAGAATGGTAGTCCCAAGTAACGGGTTAAACCTCGAGAGAGTAATTACCCTACTTGAACCATTAACTTATCCAATTGGTCTCGAGAGAGTCAATTGGGAAAAATCACTCTCTCTACCGAGAGGTGTGAGAGTGAGTGCTAAGTGTAATGGTTATCCATATTTCCCTTAATTATCATCCTTGCATTACAATTCTAGACCCATTAATTAGTCGCCTAGGTGAGTGCTACGACCCTAGTGCTTTTCTTTAATTGCATACAACTAGCATCATTATCTAGCATAATTTAGCTTATAATTGTAGTTGATACATTTAGTTAATAAACAAAAGAAAAACCAAAAATGATAGAAGCAAAATTAGGAGCCAAAACACTTTTCTAGACTTCACAAATACTCGACTCCCATAACTAGTTCCCCTGCGGAAATTGACCTTGAAACCACTACCGGGTAAAATTTGTTAGCGCCCACTCTTCCCAAGGGTTGAGTCCGCACTGATCACTTGTTGGTGTCATTTCCGGGGAGCTTATGGTGTTGACTATTTGTGTAGCTAGTTTTGTGTTTTGCTTCTCTTTCCGTCTTTTTACTAACATTATTAGTGTCAGACCAACATGTACAAATGGCTTTAAACAGGAATGTCCCTTTTGACAACGTGGTCTCGGGGGAGGAGGTTGATGATACTGACCAAGAGGAACTCCAGGTACCACAAATACCAAGGAGAGGTAGAAATGCTAATGCAAATTCTAATGATGCAATTCTAGACCCTCCCCCGCCTCCACCAAGAGTTGCTCGAAGGGTCCTCCCTAACCAAGGTTATGCAAGTGCAATAGTTCCTCCCCGAATTCGGGCGGGGAACTTCCAAATTACAAATGTTATGTTGACACTTCTTGAACAACGAGGGTATTTTATGGGCGCCTTCGATCAAAATGCATACAAGCACTTGAAGGGGTTCGTGAATTGGTACTAGAGGTGAGTTATCTAAGAGAGTAGCGGAATTGGGATCAGATATGGTAATTCGTGTGTTTTATGGACTTGGAGACTGGAGTTCTCATATACATGTTAACTTGCGATTATGGATGGGAAAATGTGGGTAAGTTAGTCAGATATTAGTATATGCTATGATCCAATTAGTGTGGACATTTGAAGGATTATTTATCTATTGTGTTTAACTAGAGTTGATGTGTTGTCCATTGGTAGACCTATATGGATATATGTCCGACATCGAGACGGTTTTGTTGATTTTGAGTTGTTGTTGGCGAAGGATGTGTTGATTCGGTTGTTTTGAACTATTTGTAATTGGAGAATCTATGAGTTACCTTCATGTGTTGTGAGACGTTTACAATTTGTTGGTTACAAGCACCTAAGGTGCAGTTCTATGAGATTTTCATAGTGGAAGTTGAGCAGAAAGAATAATTGCGTGTTGCTCGGTGAATGGCGTATCGGTTATGTCCTATCGGGATTGCGTGGTTTATGTTACTTGTTTCACCATGGGTGTAAAGATTCGCTTTGGTTCCAAACATCAAATTGTGCGTGGTTATCAATTTCGGGCATAATAACTTGAGGTGTCTCATGTTTAGCATTGTTTGGATAGGATCGCACATTGCAGCGAATTTATATGGAGATATGACCCTGCAGGTTAGATTCGCGTGTTCTATTCTATGACATAAGATGGGTTCTTAGCCTTGCGTTGTGGTGGTATTGGAGAGCTTGAGGTACAACTCTTTCATTTGAGGCATTTCATGAATTGAGTATGTTCGGACTATTGCTTATTAGTGCGCGTATTGTGCAAGTTGTGGCATAGTCCTATATTAATGTGTAATATCACTAGAGTAGTTTGTTGATTAGATGATATCGTTGGGATCTTTAATAAGTACGAGTAAATTCGATTTCAGTGTGTTGGAAGGATAATATCGAGCTTCGACTTAGAAATTTGATGTAGTATTTGCCAAAGGAGAAGTGGTTCCATGAATATTTGATCCGAGAAATGGTGTTGGCTTACTGCTTGTTTTAGTTATAAATTGCAGTATATGTAAAAGTATTGGAAAGATACTTTAGTTGTTAAGAGCGCCTTATGCGCAGCTGCCATTAATAGGAGTTATCACTGCGATTGTTTGAGCCTTTTGTTATGTCATGTAATTGCACCTGAGGTTGTAGGTATGGGTTATTACAGCTTGTTCGGGCTTATTCACAGTATGAATGTGGGATTCTGATCATATAAAAGATTTCAAAAAATTGAAAATTTGGCCCATGGCTTATGGGCTAGATGGGATTGCAAAATTTCAGTTACAATGTGTTGTCAGGCCTATATGAGATAGGGATGATGTGGGATCACCCCCGGGTATATGAATGGTAAGGTTATCCAGCGATTGGTTGGCTTTTAGAACAACTCTGAGTATGCTTGAGGACGAGCGTTTGTTTAAGTTGGGGAGGATGTGATGACCCGACCCGTCGTCTCATGAGTTACCGCTCTGACTTGCTCATTTTCAGCTTCCTTATGCTTCATTATCCATATCATGTATAATCGATTTGATTTGAAGTGGTTTTAATAAGAAATAAGACACTTAGTCTCTTTTAAGAAGCCTCAAGTTGAAAAAGTAACCGGACATTAACTTATGAGTTAGAATGCTCGGATATGAATTTCGATGGTTCGATTAGCTCCGGCAAAATGATTTGTGACTTAAGAGTGTGATTGGAAGAGGTTTTGGACGTCTGGTGTAAAATTAGGCTTGAATTGGTGAAGTTCGTATTTTGGCGTATTCCGGTTGATAGGCGCGATTTTTATATAGAGGTCGGAATGGAATTTCGAGAGTTGTAATAGCTCCGTTATGTCATTTGGGATGTGCGTGCTAAGTTTTAGATTATTCGGATGAGGTTTGGTAGAATTTTTGATCGAAAATGTGTTTTGAGAGTTTTTGAAAATTATTAGGTTGAATCCGATAAAAAATTTGTGTTTTGATGTTGTTTTGAGCGTTCTGAAGATTGGAACAAGTTTGAATGATATTTTAGGATTTGTTGGCATGTTTGGTTGAGGTCTCGGGGGGCCTCAGGTGAGTTTCAGGGTGGTTTTGGACCATTTTTAGGCCATTTTTAACTGCTAGGTTTTGGCTACAGTAGTAATCTATGTGATTGCGGGGATTTGGTCACAATCGCGGTGAGTAAAATGTGAGAAACGTGCCAATGAATCACTATCACGGAAAGCCTTTTGCGATCGCGGAGAAGAATTATTCTATTGAGTTGATCCCACTTTGGAATCTTATATCTCACAATGTATAAGGAATTTGGAGATAATCCAAAAATTCAAATTGTAGCACTTTGTGTCTAGTTTTCAGAAAATTAAATTTTTTGGAATTTAAAGTTGTGTACAAAAAGTTATGGTGGCCCGAGAAGGTCTCTAATACATAGCAATGAATTTGAAAGCTTATATCTCGCAACGTATAAAGATTCAGGAAATGATCAACATATGAAATTACAACTCTATGTGTCTAATTTTTAGAACATCAAACCATTTGTAATTTGGAGTTGTGTGCAAAAAGTTATGGCTGTTATACTGTAGGCTGTCTGGAAGAGCTGGGAACTATTTATCGCGATCGTGAAGAGTAAATTTTGGGGTGCAGTAAATTGTTCTTCACGATCGCAGAGAGTAAATACCTGGGCAGAATGTTTTAAAACGCGTCAGTCGTGATTTTGGGGCTCATTTATTCCATTGTTGGTCTTTTTGAGAGCTTTTTGAAGGAAATTGAAGAGGGATTCGAGGAGAATCAATTGGAGGTAAGATTGTTGAACTTAAAACTCATTTTTATTGTGAAATCAACCAAGAAATTCATGGATATTAAGCTAAAAGTAGAAGAACTAGGGCTTGAGTTTTGAGATTTTTGTGATGACCCGGCCTGTCATCACGTGAGTTACCGCCCCGTCTCCCCCTTATTGTGTTGCATCATGTCTCAATATCAGTATTAGAGTTGATCGGGTGTAATTGAATTGGTTTTGGTTGAAAATCAGGCACATATCCTCTTAGAAGGAAGCTTATTTTAGAAAAGTCAATTGGAAGTTGACTATATGGTTAGAGGGCTGGAATGTGAATTTTGGTGGTTCAGTTAACTTCGGGGGATGATTTGTGACTTAGGAGAGCGATCAGAATTAAATTTGGAGGTCTGGTGTAGAATTAGGCTTGAAATTACGAAGTTTGAATTTTGACGGATTCCGGTTGATAGGTGAAATTTTGATCCGAGGGTCGGAATGGTATTCCGAGAGTTGCACTAGCTTCATTAGGTATTTTTGGATATGTCTGCAAATTTTAAGGTCATTCGAACGTTGTTTGGTCGGGTTTTTGATCGAATGTGAGTTTCGGAAGTTTTAAGAAAATTTAAGCTTGAATCCGTGGTAATTTGATGATTCTTGTGCTGTTGTATGCATTTTTATGATTCGAACAAGTTCGTATGATGTTTCGGGGTATGTTGGTGTCTTTGGTTGAGGTCCCGGCGGCCTCGGGATGAATTCGAGTGGTCAAACGGACCAAGTTTAGTTATTAGAAGCTGCAAATTTGCAGCATTTATTACAGAAGCATTTCCTTCTACGCGTTCGCGTGAGGTAGGATGCGAACGCGTAGAGTAATCTGGAGAGGGCCTGGAATTGGCCATCGCGTTCGCATTTAAGAGGAAGGTTGTGTATCGCAAACGCATGGGGTTGTGTCGCATTCGCGAAGGGTAATTCCTGTTGAGCATCGCATTCGCGTTAGTGGGGACGTGTTTGCGTAGATAATTTTTGAAACTTAAAAATTTTGGGCTTCGCGTTCACGTGACTAGGGTTGTGAACATGATGAAGAAATGGACTGGGCGGATAGAAGGGTTTAAACATTTCCTCCGTGAGCTAAAGTCATTTTTCACCTTTATTGAGCATATTTTGGAGCTTTTGATGGGGGATTAAGAGGATTTCGAATAGGATTCGATTGGAGGTAAGTTTTATGAGCTAATTACGTGATATTATTTAAGATTCATCATCAAAATCTTTGAAAATTGGGTGAAAATTGGAGAAGTTAGGTCTTGGTTTTTGGTATTGTGAAATTGGAATTTGAAGGGGCTATTGAACTCCAATTTTGATAAATTTTATATGTACGGACTCGTGGCGAGACGAGAATTCCGAAAATGTGAATTTACTAATTTTTCGAGAAGTGGGCCTAGGGCTCGGGTTTTGCCAACTTTGTGTTTTTGGGTGTTTTTTGAGTTCTTTCAATCGGGTTATGTTCCATTACCATATTTTTACGTATCCCTTATGGTTTTGATCAGGTTCTACATGCAAGGAGGTATATACGAGAGTGAAAGGCTTGGCGAGCTAGATTATCGGCTGGCTAGAGGTGAGTAATACTTATGAATGATATTCTTAGGGTTTAAAACCCCGAATTTGCACATCTTAGTGTTGTATTGAGGTGACTTGCACGCTAGAACTGAGCGTGGGGTAGAGCACCGTTAGGGATCGTGACTTGGTCCATCCCAGTTGTTGGTTTTTACCTCGTATATGCAAATGATTTGCTGTTATCATTGTGACTTGGTCTCATTGCCATACTTGGGGCTTATTGCCGATTGTTTGAACTCTTTATGAACTATCATCACTATTTGAAATATTATTTGAACTCAATCTGTTTAATTTATACTGTTTTATGAACTCAGCTATATTTTACTGAAACTTGGAGTTTTAACTGATATTTGAACTATCATTTGAGCTAAGTATTATTGTCTCACTGATGCCCGATGGGCTTTTCTACTATTTTGGACTGATTGAGGCCGAGGGCAATATATGAGGGATTGATGAGTGATGAGGAGGCTTTCCGGCCTTGAGTGTTATGTGAGGAGGTTTTCACGCCTCGAGTGTATTGTGAGTAGGCTTTCAGGCCCTGTGTTGATATTATTCAAGCTTTCGGGCCTTATTGATAGCGCTTGAGCAGAAGGAGCCCTTTCGAAGTCTGCACACCCACAATGAGCGTCGGGTACCCCTTTGAAATGAACAGTGGTAACAATGACACTGTTATATGTGTTTCGGTCGGGTAACAATGACTAACCAGTCAAGTAACAATGACTGACTAGTGGTAACAATGACACTGTTATATGTGTTTCGATCAGGTAACAATGACTGACCAATTTGGTAACAATGACTGACTAGTGGTAACAATGACACTGTTATATGTGTTTTGATCATGTAACAATGACTAACCAGTCAAGTAGCAATGACTGACTAGTGGTAACAATGACACTGAAACACATTTTGGTCAGGTAACAATGGCTGACTGGTCAGGTAACAATGGCTGACCTTACTTTTGTATTCTTGTTTAATTGATTCCTTTAAATAGAATATTTTGCTATGTTTTCATGGATTCTACATTTATTTGATTTAATGCTTAAGATAGCATTATTTATGCCCTTTTGGGATTTTATACTTTTAGTGTTATTCACTTTTATTACCACCGAGTTGGAAGTATTCACTTTACTCCCTGCACCATGTGTGCAGATCCAGGTCCTTCTTCTCAGGCAGAGTGATTCTAGTTGATCCAGAGTTCTTTTTGGGAGTATTTTGAGGTAGCTGCACGTCATTCGCAGCCAAGGATTCTTCCCTCTATCTTTATCCTTTATTTCTACATTATCAGTGTTAGACAGACTTGTAGTGGGATGTTATTCTGTCATTATAGGCTCATAGTCATGACAACGGGTCCTAGTTGGGCTGTTTCGGTATTTTGCCAGATTTTCCGTATTTTATCAGTATTTTAGATTTTTAATCAAATAGATTTATCTTTACTTATTTGAATAATGGGGGTAATTGTTGTAAATGGTCAGGCCTGCCTAGTAGTGTGTTGGGCGCTATCACAACCGAGATTGGGGTCGTGACAAGTTTATATCAGAGCCTAGGTTAATTGGTCTGGTGAATCATAAGCCAGTTTAGTAGAGTCTCGTTGATCAGTATGGAGACGTTTGTATTTATCCTCGAGAGGTTGTAGAACCTTTAGGAAAACTTCAAATTATTGAAATTCTTGTCGTGCGACTTTGTTACTCCGAGAACTAAACTTCTGTATTCTATTCTCTTGCAGATGGCGAGAACTCGTGCTACCAGACGTGGCGGACATCTACCATTGCCACCTGCTAGAGGCCGTGGACGTAGATGTGGTCGTTGTCGAGGTAGAGCAGCTGGGGCAGTACCAGTTGACCCATCAGTTGTCCCCATTCAAGATCAGCTTCTAGTTGCAGAGGCTCCAACAGCACCTGCTTAGGCACCAGCTGTGCCTATTGTGATTCTGGGTCTTTCGGAGGCCCTAGCTCAGATTTTATCAATTTGCAATGGCCTGGCTTAGGCAGTCTCGGCAACTACTATTGAAGCTACACTCAGATCGGGGGTGGTCATCAAACCCCCGCAGCTCGCACTCCTAAGCAGGTAGTGCAGGGTTTATAGACACAGAGGCCCTACCAGCCCAACCAGTTGCCCCAGTCCAGCCAGTGGCTCCAGTTCAGCTAGTTGCCCCGGTTCAGGGTGATGGGATTCTAGTGATGCCAGACGACGAGCAACGTCATTTAGAGAGGTTCAGCAGGCTTTCACCTCCGATATTTAGTGCAATTTCGGGCGACGATGCCTAGGGTTTTCTCGACAAATGTCGACGTATGCTTCGGACACCAGGGATCTTAGAGTCGAGCGGGGTAGCATTCACTACCTTTTAGTTCTCAAGAGCAGCCCTTACTTGGTGGGAGGCATATGAGCGGCGTAGGCCGGTGGGCGCAGCACCATTGACATGGCAGGAGTTCTCCATTATTTCTTTGGAGAAGTGGGCACCACGATCGCAGATAGAGAAGCTGCATAGGCAGTTTGAGTGTCTTCGGCAGGGAGATATGTCTGTGATGGAGTATGAGGTGAGATTCTCAGAGTTAGCTCGTTATGCTCCATGGATGGTTCCGACTGATCAGGACAGGATCAAGCGATTTGTGGATGGACTTATTTATCCCATCCGTATATTGATGACCCGAGAGAGGGTCCTGAGTGATACCTTTGAGGATGCAGTGGATATTGCTCATGACATTAAGACAGATCATCGTCGGGAGCGCGAGGAGAGGGAGGCCAAGAGGCCTCGAAGGACAGGTAGCTTTAGTGGTGCCCAGTCTAGAAGCCAGGGTCAGCAGAACAGAGGTCGATCTTTCAGGCCTCCACATCTAGCTCGTTCAGAGTATCGTAGTTCATCTTCTGTTCGTGGGTATCAGGGCTCTCAGCAGAGTCGGCCATCTATTAGTGCACTTCCAATGTTGAGTTCGTCTCGTGCCCCGTCTGTTCAGGGTTCCTCCAGATTGAGTGTGTTAACCAGTCATTCTGATACGCGGGGTTCCCTTCAATCCCATTCCCCAACACCAGGGAGTTGTTATGATTGCGGGGAGTTTGGGCTTTTCTGGAGACAGTGTCCTCGGTGTCGCTGCAGTCAGTCTCAGCAGAGGGGTCAACCCTTATCTTCTGGTCCATCTTCTTCAGCACCCACCCCATCAGCTGGGGTAAGGGTCAAACATCTAGGGGTCTCCCACGAAGGGGAGGCCGATCAGGTGGTCAGGCTCGTTTCTGTGCTCTTCAGGGCCGTTCTAATGCTGTTGCTTCGGATACTGTTATTACAGTTATTATTTTAGTCTGCCACATGGATGCCTCAATTTTATTTGATCCTGGTTCCACTTATTCCTATGTATCTTCATACTTTGCTCATCATTTGGGTATGACCCGAGGGTGTCTTGGGTTGCCTGTGCATGTATCTTCTCCGGTGGGTGATACAATTATTGTGGACCATGTGTATCGATCATGTCTTGTTACTATTGGGGGTGTGGAGACCCGAGTTGACTTGCTGCTATTGAGCATGGTTGATTTCGATGTTATCCTGGGCATGGATTGGCTATCTCCATGCCATGCTATTCTATACTATCATGCCAAGATAGTCACATTGGCTATGTTGGGTATCCCGAGGATCGAGTAGCATGGTATGACTGATTATGTACCCAATAGTGTAATTTCTTTCTTAAAGGCCCAAAGGATGGTTGGGAAAGGATATTTATCATATTTAGCTTTTGTGAGAGATATTGGAGCTAAGACTCCTAGTATTGATTCTATGCCCGTTGTGAGTGATTTTCCGGATGTATTTCCATCGGACCTGCCGGTCATGCCGCCAGATAGTGATATTGACTTTGGTATTGATTTGGTGTCGGACACTCAGCCTATCTCTATTCCTCCTTATCGTATGGCACCAGCTGTGTTAAAAGAATTGAAGGGGCAACTTTAGGAAGTCCTAGATAAGGGTTTCATTCGCTCGAGTGTGTCACCGTAGGGTGCACCGGTCTTGTTTGTCAAGAAGAATGATGGCTCAATGTGGATGTGTATTGATTACAAGTAGCTGAAAAAGGTAACAGTGAAGAACAAGTATCCTCTACCGCGCATTGATGAGTTGTTTGATCAACACCAGGGAGCAAGGGTATTCTCGAAGATTGATCTTCGTTCAGGCTATCACCGGCTGAAGATTAGGGATTCTGCTATCATGAAGACGGCTTTCAGGACGAGATATGGGCATTATGAGTTTCTAGTGATGTCTTTTGGGCTGACTAATGCCCCAGCCGCATTTATGCATTTGATGAACAACGTGTTTCAGTCATAACTGGATTCCTTTATGATTGTGTTTATTGATGACATCCTGGTATACTCTCGTAGCCAGGCTGATCATGCTCAGCATTTGAGAGTAGTATTGTAGAGGTTGAGGGAACAGAAGCTTTATGCAATTTTCTCCAAGTGTGGATTCTGGCTTGAGTCTGGGGCTTTTTTGGGACACGTGGTGTCCATTGATGGTATACAGGTGGATCCGAAGAGGATAGAGGCGGTGCAGAGATTGCCTAGACCGACCTTAGCCCCTGAGATCCGTAGTTTCCTTGGGTTGGCAGATATTATCGCTAGTTTATTCATGGATTTTCTTCTATTGCATCACCTTTTACCAAGTTGACTCAGAAGGGTGCCCCATTTTTGTGGTCCGAGGAGTGTCAGGAGAGCTTCCAGAAGCTTAAGACAACATTGGCCACGGCTCCAGATTTGATATTACCATCAGCTTCAGGTTCCTTATGTTGTGTATTGTGATGCCTCGAGAGTTGGCATTGGATGTGTGTTGATGCAGGAAGGTAGAGTTATAGCTTATGCTTCTCGCCAATTGAAGCCCCATGAGAAGAACTACCATGTGCATGATTTGGAGTTAGCAGCCATAGTTCATGCTTTGAAGATTTGGAGACATTACTTATATGGTGTTTATTGTAAGGTGTATACTGATCATCGCAGCCTTCAACATCTGTTCAAATGGAAAGATCTTAATTTGAGAGAGCGGAGGTGGCTTGAGTTGCTTAAGGATTATGACATTACTATATTGTATCATCCGGGGAAGGCCAATGTAGTGGCCGATGCTTTGAGCTGGAAGACGATTAGTATGGGTAGCTTCACTTATATTCCTATTGGGGAGAGGCCCTTCGCAGTTAATGTTCAGGTGTTGGCCAATCGGATGGTGAGATTTGACATTTCAAAGCCGAGTCAGGTGTTGGCTTGCGTTGTTTCTCGGTCCTCCTTATATGATCGCATCAGAGAGTGTCAGTATGATGATCCACATTTGCTAGTCCTCAAGGACATGGTTGAGCACGATGATGCTAGGGATGTGACTATTGATAGTGATGGTGTGTTGAGGATTCAGGGCCGGATTTGTGTGCCCAATGTAGATGGACTTCGAGAGTTGGTACTAGAGGAGGCTCACAGCTCGTGGTACTCCAATCATCCAGGTGCCGCAAAGATGTATCAGGACTTGAGACTGCATTACTGGTGGAGGAGGATGAAGAAGGATATTCTGAGTTATGTTGCCCGATGTCTCAACTGTCAGTAGGTCAAGTACGAGCATCAAAGACCGGGCGGTGTTTTTCATCGTATGGTTATTCCTGAGTGGAAATAAGAGCGGACTACTATGGATTTCATGAGTGGTCCCCTCGGACTTCGAGGAAGTTTGATTCAGTTAGGGTGAATGTGGATCGACTGACCAAATTCGCGCACTTCATTCCAGTATTTACTACTTACTCATCAGAGCAGTTAGCAGGGATCTTTATTCGGGAGATTGTCAGGTTACATGTGGTTCCAATGTCTATTATCTCTGATAGAGGTACTCACTTCACTTCTCAGTTCTGGAGGGCATTTCAGCGGGAGCTGGGTATGCAGGTTGAGTTGAGCACAGCATTCCATCCTCAGACGGACGGACAGTCTGAGCGCACTATTCAGATCTTAGAGGATATGTTGCGTGCCTATATCATTGATTTTGGAGGTTCATGTGATGAGTTTTTCCCGTTTGTAGAGTTTGCCTACAACAACAGTTATCAGTCGAGTATTCAGATGGCCCCGTATGAGACGTTGTAATGGTAGGCGGTGTAGATCTCCTATTGGATGGTTCGAGCCCAGTGAGGCTAGATTGTTGGTGAATGAGATGGTTTAGGATGCTTTGGAGAGGGTGAAGTTGATCCAAGAGAGGCTTTACAATGCATAGCCGCACTAGAAGAGTTATGCGTACCAGAAGGTTCGTGATGTGTCTTACATGGTTGGTGAGAAGGTCTTGTTGAATGTTTTGCCTACGAAGGGTGTTATGCGGTTTACGAAGAAATGGAAGTTGAGCCCGAGGTTTATTGGGCCTTTTGAGGTACTTAGGAGGATTAGAGGGGTGGCATATGAGTTAGCCTTGCCACCCAGCTTATCTAGTGTGCATCCGGTGTTCCATGTGTCTATGCTCCGGAAGTATGTAGGGGACCCATCGCATATGTTGGACTTCAGTACAAAGCAGTTGGATGTTGATTTGACTTATGATGTGGAGCCGGTGGCTATTATGGGTCGACAGGTTTGAAAGTTTAGGTCCAAAGATAAAACTTTAGTAAAGGTGCAGTGGAGAGGTCGGCCCGTTGAGGAGGCTACTTGGGAGATCGAGCAGGAGATGCAGAGCAGATATCCTCACTTGTTTGAGGCTCCAGGTATGTTTCTTGACTCGCTCGAGGATGAGCGTTTCTTTTAGTCGGGGACGATATGACGACCCGGCCCATCGTCACGTGAGTTACCGACCCGTTTTCACCTTATTGTGTTGCTTCATGTCTCAATATCAGTATTATAGTCGATCATGTGTAATTGAATTTGTTTTGTTGAAAAAAAAAAGGCACATAGCCTCTTAGAAGGAAGCTTGTTTTAGAAAAGTCAACCGGAAGTTGACTATGTTGTTAGAGGGCTCGGATGTGAATTCCAGTGTTTCGCTTAGCTTCGGGAGATGATTTGTGACTTAGAAGAGCAATCGAAACTTAATTTGGAGGTTCGGTGTAGAATTATGCTTGAATTGGCGAAGTTTGAATTTTGGCAGATTCCGGTTGATAGGTGAGATTTTGATGTGAGGGTTAGAATGGAATTTCAAGAGTTGTAGTAGCTTCGTTAGGTGTTTTTGGATATGTCTGCAAATATTTAGGTCATTCAGACGTTGTTTAGTCGGGTTTTTGATCGAATGTGAGTTTCGAAAGTTTTAAAAAAATTTAAGTTTGAACCCGTGGTAATTTGATGATTCTTGTGTTGTTGTATGCATATTTATGATTGGAACAAGTTTGTATGATGTTTCGGGGTATGTTGGTGTCTTTGGTTGAGGTCACGTGGGTCTCGTGATGAATTCGGGTGGTGAAACGGACCAAGTTTGGTTATTAGAAGCTGCATATTTGCAGCAGTTATTGCAGAAGAATTTCCTTTGACGCGTTCGTGTGAGGTAGGATGCGAACGAATAGAGTAATCTGGAGAGGGCCTGGAATTGGCCATCGTCTTCGCGTGGGGTCGGGATCGCATTCGCGTTTAAGAAGAAGGTTGTGTATCGCAAACGCGTGGGGTTGTGTTGTGTTCGCAAAGGGTAATGCTTGTTGAGCATCGCATTCGCGTTAGTGGGGACACGTTCGCGTAGAGTATTTTTGAAACTTAAAAATTTTGGCCTTCGCGTTCGCGTGACTAGGGTCGCGAACGCAATGAAGAAATGGACTGGGTGGACAGAAGGGTTGAATAACATTTCCTCCACGACCTAAAGTCATTTTTCACCATTGTTGAGCATATTTGGGAGTTTTGACGAGGGATTAAGAGGATTTCGACTAGGACTCGATTGGAGGTAAGTTTTATGAGCTAATTACGTGATATTATTGAAGATTCGTCATCTAAATCTATGAAAGTTGGGTGAAAATTGGAGAAGTTAGGGCTTGGTTTTTGGTATTGTAAAATTGGAATTTGAAGGGGCTACTGAACTCCGATTTTGAAAACTTTTATATATACGGACTCGTGGCGAGACGAAGATTACAAAAATGTGAATTTCGTAATTTTTGAGAAGTGGGCCGGGGGCTTGGGTTTTGCCAACTTTGTGTTTTTGGATGTTATTCGAGTTATTTCGATTGGGTTATGTTCCATTAGCATATTTTTACGTAATCCTTATGGTTTTGATCAGGTTCTATGTGCGAGGAAGTAGATACGAGAGGGAAAGGCTTGGCGAGTTAGATTATCGACCGGCTAGAGGTGGGAAATACTTGTGAATGATATTCTGAAGGTTTAAAACCCTGGATTTCCTCATCTTAGTGCTGTATTGAGGTGACTTGCATGCTGGACCTGAGCATGGGGTAGAGCACCGTTGGGGATCGTGACTTGTTCCGTCTCAGTTGTTGGTTTTTACCGCGTATCTGCAAATGATTTGTTGTTATCATTATAACTTGGGCTCATTGCCATACTTGGGCTTATTGCCGATTGTTTGAACTCTTTATGAACTATCATCACTGTTTCCCTCACAATTTGAAATATTATTTGAACTCAGTCCGTGTGATTTACACTATTTTATGAACCCAGCTATATGTTACTCAAACTTGGAGTTTTAACTTATATTTGAACTATTTTTGGAGCTGAGTATTATTGTTTCATTGATGCTCGAGGGGCTTTTTGATAATTTTTGGACTGATTGAGGCCGAGGGCCATATGTGAGGGCCTGATGAGCGATGTAAGGAGGCTTTCCGGCCTCGAGTGTTATGTGAGGAGGTTTTCAGGCCTCGAGTGTATTGTGAGCAGTCTTTCAGGCCTTGTGTTGATATTCTTCAAGCTTTCGGGCCTTATTGATAGCGCTTGAGCTGAAGGAGCCCCTTCAGAGTCTGCACACCCACAATGAGCATCGAGTACCCCTTTGAAATGAATAGTGGTAACACTGACACTGTTATATGTGTTTCGGTCGGGTAACAATGACTGACCAGTCAAGTAACAATGACTGACTAGTGGTAACAATGACACTGTTATATGTGTTTTGATCAGGTAACAATGACGGACCAGTCAGGTAACAATGACTGACTATTGGTAACAATGACACTGAAACACACTTTGGTCAGGTAATAATGGCTGACCGGTCAGGTAACAATGGCTGACCTTACTTGTGTATTCATGTTTAATTGATTCCTTTAAAGAGAATATTTTGCTATGTTTTCATGGATTCTACTGTTTATTTGGTTTACTGCTTAAGATAGCATTATTTGGGCCCTTTTGGGATTTTATACTTTCAGTGTTTTTCACTTTTATTACCACTTAGTTGGAAGTACTCACTTTACTCTCTGCACCATGTGTGCAGATTCAGGTCCTTCTTCTTAGGAGGAGTGATTCTAGTTGATCCAGAGTTCTTTCCGGGAGTATTTGAGGTAGCTCCACGGTGTTCGCAGCCCAGGATTATCCCATCTATATTTAACCTTTACTTCTACATTATCAGTGTTAGACAGACTTGTAGTAGGATGTTATTCTGTCATTAGAGGCTCATTGTCGTGACATCGGGTCCTAGTTTGGCTATTTCAGTATTTTTCCAGATTTTTCATATTTTATCAGCATTTCAGATTTTAACTCAAATAGCTTTATCTTTACTTGTTTGAATAATTAGGGTAATTGTTGTAAATGGTCGGGTTTGGCTAGAAGTGTACTGGGCCTCATCACGATCTGGATCAGGGTCGTGACATTTTTATTTTTGAATTTGAATGGTCATTTGAGGTCGGATTTATGAGTTCTTGGTACGTATGAACTCGTGGAAAGATAAGAAATCCAGTGATGTTAATTTTATATTTGAATTTGAATGGCCCAGGGCTCTAGTTTTGCTAATTTCGAGATTTTTGCTATTTTTGATTGTTTTTGATTGGATATTGTCCCATTGGCATACTGTGACGTATTCGTTGTGGTTTTGGTTAGATTCGATGCACGTAGAGGCCGATATGAGGGGAAAAGGCATCGCGATCTAGAGATTTCACAGGTATGAGGTGAGTAATGATTGTAAATGATATCCTAAAGGTTTGAATCCCCGGATTTGCACGCCGTAGTGCTATATTGAGGTGACTTGCACGCCAGATAGTGAGCGTGGGGTAGATCACTATTGAGAATTTTGACTTGGTCCATCCCAGTTGTTGATTTTACCGCGTATTTGACTGAACCTTATTTGATATTATCATGATTTGGGTTGATTGCCATATTTGGGCTTTGTGCCAATTATTTGAACCCTTCGGGGTTTTTTTATCACTCTTTCCTCAATATTTGATATACTACTTGAACTGAGTCCTGTTGATTATACTGTTTTTGCAAACTCAACCGTTTTAATTAATTTTTGAGACTTTACTGATATTTCACTGTTGTCTGGGCTGAGAACTATTTTTTTTATTGATGCCCGAGGGGCTTATGATATTTTCTGGACTTAGTGAGGCTTTCAGTCCTTATGAGTGAGGTGAGGAGGCTTCCAGGCCACGAGTGATATGTGAGGAGGTTTTCAAGCCTCGATTGATATGTGAGGAGGCTTTCAGTCCTCTAATGTATTTTGTGTAGGCTTTCAGTCCTCATGTTGATATGTACAGGCTTTCAGGCCTTATTATGATATAGGGCTTGGGTTGTAGGAGCCCCTCCGGAGTCATCAGCCCAATACTAAGTGCGGGTACCCATGTGATGTGATGCTGAGATCGAGGGGCTAATACTATTCTGAGTGATGTGATACTGTGTCTGAGGGGCTGATATTATTCTGAGTGATGTGATATTGTGCCCGAGAGGCTGATACTGTTCTAAGAGATTGATATTGAGCCCGAGGGGCTGGTACTATTTTGAGATGTGCCTCAGGTGCGAACATTGATGTGCTCATCTTGCATATTTACTTGTCGTTTTACTTGTTATACTGTGGTACTTGTGCCCGAGGGGTGGATTTTCTGTGTTCATCAACACTAAGTGTTTTGAAATCATTTTCGTATTATTGAAAAGATCATTTTCAAAAGAGATTTGAACTGAGCCAACGTATTTCTTAAGATTTCACAGATTTCACTATATTTCTCAGAAAATTGTACCCGGCTTCTACACAGCATGTTGGTTGCGTTACGTGATTTCTTGATGCTCATTTCTTATTTACTTTTATTACTCACTTAGTTAGAGTACTCACTTTACTCCCTGCACCTCATGTGCAGTTGCAGGTATTTATTCACCCGGTAGCGGGTATAGGTTGCGTGGAAGTAGAGTCGTAGAGGTATTAACGAGGTGACTGCCAGCGTTCACAGCACCACTATCTTTCTATGTTATTCAATATTCATGTTTATTGTATTTCTAGACTTGAAAAGTGGAATTACATTCTTATAGATGCTCGTGACTTGTGACACCCCGATTTGAGCTGTGTTTGGTCGTATTTCTGCTAAGTAATAATATTAAATTATCTTTAAAAATTGTTTACTCCTATTTATCTATTATTGAAAGAGGCAATTAGGGTTGGTTGGCTTGCCTTGTCTTCACGAGAGGCGCCATCACGACCGGAGAGGGGTTTGGGTCGTGACACCGGGACCGCACTCGATCACTAAACTTGACCGAGCAAACCATCTCTACTAACCAAATCTATTATAACTTCAAACATAATATGCAATGAAGCAATACTCTAACCAAATAGTTTTGATTAATTTAAACACTTAAATAAATCAACTTCAAAACTTTATTCATAGTAGCCAATGGAATACTTCTAAGTTATTATCAAAAACATCCGAGTTTTAACCCAACGTCTATGTCTATGAAGCCTCTACTGATAAACTGAGGCACTGCTTAGGACATGAGATTTCTTGGATAGTCTTCTAAGTAAACAAATAAATAACTAAATAAATATGAATCTATGGAATACTCTATGAACAAAAGCGGAGCTCAACAATAGCACTAGAATAGAAGGAAGTCCTAACTTGTAGCCTGCTCGCCTGCAAATCTAGTTCCTATGTTGTACCGCTGACCAACGTAGGTTCCCAAAAGAGAACGTCAGTGCCATCCATTGTACTCAGTGAGTCTCAACAACAAGGGGCAGAACATTAATAATATATACATTATGAGCAAAGGTTCTAATGCATGTAAAACATAATGCTTGTAAGAATAATTCTAAATAATCGCATAATAACAATTTATGAATATTCTAAAAGAAACTCTTTTCTTTTTCTTTCTTATAAAAACAAATACATTACTTTATACTTTGGGATTTCTAACTATCCTGACTTAATTCTGTCTCAGCCACCATGTGACCGGCACGAGCTTGTCCCAACCTGATCGAATAGGCCTAATCCATGAGGTGCCACTCGCTTCATGGTTCTCTGCACTCATGTATCATACCTTAGCATGGCTAAGTAAATTCTCAGCAACGGGACCCTCGGCTCGTCTGCTCCCTACTTTGGCACATGTATTTTCAGGAAGTCAATGCCTTGGTCAGGATCCTCGACCTGGACGATGACCCTTTCTCAGAATAAAGGATACTCCCAAAAATCTTTTCTTTCTAAAACTTCTTCTTGTGACTTTTCAAGTCTAAATCTTTTATTTATAGAACACCATGTATATGCTCATATTGGTGCCTTAAATGTAAAGCACGGCATAAGTACAAAAATCTGAAAATTTAAGTACATATATCATAATAGGTCATCTTTGCTTTTGCTAGAATTATTCTACGTTAATGGGTACTCACTCGCTCTAATTAAAATAAATATAAACTCTTTTAAGCAATTTATCAAATATCTTGCATGCATGCTTTTATGAGTTAAATCACATTAGTAAAGGATTATATCAACTCACCTCAAAACTTCTCGAACTAATACGTAGGCCCCAATCCAATTGACACCAGTCAAATAATTGATTCTACAATTATCAGTGCATTTTGATCAATTTTTTAAAGTGCTACACCTAAATATGAAATTTATTGTTATTATGGAGGAAGAAGGGAATTAACTATTTTATTCTTACCTATTACCACTATAGGATAATTGATAATAGGGAAATTTACTTACCCGAGTTCTAACATTAGTGATTGGTAAAGAACCCTAGATTTTCTTTTTTTTGTTGCTTGTGTTTGCTGCGTTTGCTACGTAACCTATGCAATTTTTACTCCTACTGCCTATATCCAAGGTTAGGCTTTTTAGGCCTTAAGCCCTTTTTTATTCCAACAGCCCTTTATGAGCTTTGTAATGTCCCTCCCATTTTTCTTTTGTTATTTTTTTTACTTAATTAATCATTAATGATACCCATTTTTGATAATTAGAAATGTAAGCTATTAATATTTCCATTTTTAGGCCATTTTTAACTGTTATTTTTTGGATACAGCAGTGTCTATAAAATAGTGAGGATTTGGTCACGATCACGGTGAGTAAAATGTGAGAAACATGCCAATGAACCGCGATCACGGAAAGCCTTTCGCGACCGCGGAGAAGAAATATTCGGTTGCGTTGATCCCACTTCGGAAGCTTTTATATCACAATCTATAAGGAATTTGGAGATAATCCAAAAATGCAAATTGTAGCCATTTGTGTCTAGTTTTCGAAAAATTAAATTCATTGTAATTTAAAGTTTTGTACAAAAGGTTATGGTGGATAAACTATAGGCTGCCCGGGAAGATCTCTAATACTCACGGATTACTTTGAAAGATTATATCATGTAATGTCTAAGGATTCAGGAAATGATCAACATATGTAATTGTATCCCTATGTGTCTAGTTTTCAGAACATCAAACCATTTGTAATTTGGAGTTGTGAGCAAAACGTTATGACAGTTATACTGGAGGTTGTCCGGAAGATCTGGGAACTATTCATCGTGATCGCGAAGCAATTTCCGCGATTCCGAAGACTAAATACATGGGCAGAATGTTTTAAAATGTATTAGTCACAATTTTGGGGCTCATATACTCCATTGTTGGTCTTTTTGAGAGTTATTTGAAGGAAATTGAAGAGGGATTCAAGGAGAATCGATTGGAGATAAGATTTTTGAACTTAAAACTCGTTTTTATTGTGAAATCCACCTAGAAATTCTAAGCTTTTAGTAGAAGAACTAGGGCTTGAGTTTTGAGATTTTTATTTTTGAATTTGAAGGGCCATTTAAGGTCGGATTTGGAGTTCTTGGTATGTATGAACTCGTGGTGAGATAAGGAATCCGGTGATGTTAATTTCCTAATTTTCCGAGAAATGGGCCCAGGTTTGCTATTTTTCGATTATTTTTTATTGGGTACTGTCCCATTGGCATATTATGATGCATTCGTTGTGGTTTTGGTTATATTCGACGCGCGTGGAGACCGAGTTGAGGGGCAAAAGCATCGCGAGCTAGAGATTTCACCGGTTCGAGAAGAGTATTGTAAATGATATCCTAAGGGTTTAAAACCTCAAATTTGCACACTATAGAGCTATATTGAGGTGACTTGCACGCCGGATAGCAAGCGTGGTGTAGAGCACCATTGGGGATTGTGACTTGGTCCGTCACAGTTGTTGATTTTACTGCGTATTTGATTGAAACTTATTTGATATTATCATGATTTGGGGTGATTGCCATATTTGGGCTTCGTGCCAATTATTGGATCCCTTCGGGGATTTTTATCACTCTTTCTCACTAATTGATATGCTACTTGAACTCAGTCCCGTAGATTATAATGTTTTTTTAAAGTCAGCCATTTTAACTGATTTTTGAGACTTCACTCATATTTCACTGTTGTCTGGGGTGAGAAATATTGTTTTATTGATGCCCGAGGGGCTTATGATATTTTCTAGACTAAGTGAGGCTTTCAGGCCTTGAGCGTGAAGTGAGGAGTCTTCCAGGCCTCGAGTGATGTGTGAGGAGGCTTTCAGGCCTCGAGTGATATGTGAGGAGGCTTTCAAGCCTTGAGTGATATGTGAGGAGGCTTTCAGGCCTAGAGCGATATGCGAGCAGGCTTTCAGGCCTCGAGTGTATTGTTAGAAGGCTTTCAGGCCTCATGTTGATATGTACAGGCTTTTAGGCCTTATGATGATATAGGGCTTGGGCTGTAGGAGCCCCTCTAGAGTCTGCACCCCCATAGTGGGCGCAGGTACCCATGTGATGTGATACTGAGCCAGAGGGGCTGATACAATTCTGAGTGATGCGGTACTGTGCTTGAGGGGCTAATACTGTTCTGAGTGATGTGGTACTGTGTCCGTGGGGCTGATACTATTTTGAGTGATTGAGACCGATGGGCTGGTACTATTTTGAGATATGCCCGAGGGGCGAACTTTGATGTGCTAATCTTGCATATTTACTTGTCTTTTTACGTGCTTTACTGTGGTAATTGTGTCCGAGAGGCAGATTTTTTGTGCTCATCAGCACTAACTGTTTTGAAACCGTTTTCGTAATTATTGAAAAGATCATTTTCAAAAGAGATTTGAACTGAGCCATGATATTTCTAAAGATTTCACATATTTCACTATTTTTCTCACAAAATTGTTCCCGGCTTCTATACAGCATGTTGGTTGCTTTACGTGATTTTTCGCTGCTCAGTTATTATTTACTTTTATTACTCACTGAGTTAGAGTACTCACTTTACTCCCTACACCTCACGTGCAGTTGCAGGTATTTATTCACCTAGTAGCGGGTATTGGCCGCGTGGAAGCAGAGTTGAGAGGTTTTACCGAGGTGACTACCAGCATTCGCAGCACCACTGTCTTTCTATGTTATTCACTATTCCTGTTTAGTGTATTTCTAGACTTTTCAACTGGTATTACATTCTTATAGATGCTCGTGACTTGTGACACCCCGGTTTGGGCTATGTTTGGTCGTATTTCCGCTAAGTAATAATATTAAATCATCATTAAGTTTTTTTTACTGCTGTTTATCTATTTTTGAAAGAGGCAATTAGGGTTGGTTGGCTGGCCTTATCTTCACGAGAGGCGTCATTGTGAGCATGTGATTTTTGCCCTAAGTGAATTATTCCTAAAAAATCCAAACAAAATGATTTTTAAATTTTGTTAAATATTTGTTGCATTTTTTGTGTCAATTAGTTGCATAATATTTCATAAAGAATGTACAAAAATATGCATGAGTATTAGGATTTTAATTTTACAATTTTTGGTATTAATACATTTTAAGAACAAATTAAAGAAAAATCAAAATAGCATTTTTATGTTTTTATTTGAAAATACCATAAAATAGAAATTAATTAGTTCTAAAATTAGCAAAATCAGAAAAATAAAAGAAAAGAAAATACAAGAAAGAAATACAAAAATAAATAAATAAATACAAAAGGTAAATACAAAAAATATAAAGGAAATAATATACAAAAAAAGAAATACAAGGTAAATGATATAAATACACATAAAAATTAGGCTGATAAAATCAGTGGCCCAAAAATCGGATAAACACCTAGCCCAAATTGACCCCATGCCCAAAATATGTTATCCGGCCTGTTTGGCTCTAAATCCAAACGACATCGTTTAACTATAAGAGATCTGGGTCATTGATTTATTTGATCAAACGGTCAGGTATACAATCCAATTAATAAATCAAACGACGACATTTTAGTCGTCAAATCCTGGCCATTCATTTTATTGATCCAAGGGTCATGATTGAACTGTCACTTAATCAAACAACGTCGTGTATGTGTCAATGAATCTCCGCCGTCAATTAATTCTAATCTAACGGTCCCTAGTAAACTGAAGGTTTTAAATTTACAAAAAAAAAAAACCTTATACCCGTTCATTTCATCATATTCTTCCCCTATAATCGAACCCAAGCCGCCTCTCTCTCCTTCTCTACATCTCGCCGGAAACCTTACTGGCGGGATACAATATCTTCTCTAATGGCTTCCCCATTAACACCAGGGAAAGCCCTGAGCCTCCTCTTTCAACCCCCATGATCAGTTTCCTTCAAACCAGCCTAGATCTTCTCGAATATCCGTTCAAGTGTCGCCAGATCCCTACTCCGGTGATCATGAGGTTTGCCTCTCCCTTCACCCTTAACACCCCAGAACTACCGAGACTTTCTCATTCCACCCCTCTAACTCTTTTTACTCAAACAAGCCTGAATCTCTTCGAATATTGATTTAAGTGTTGCTGGAACGCTACTCCGGCGAACACTACCACTCCAAAATCACCTTGTAGCATCCCCTAACCACCCTAGGCCCTATTCTAAAATCTTTAATCCTTAAAACCCACTGAAAAGGTTCAAACTAAGGGTTAAAGGATCTGCCGGCATGCAAAAATCTCAAGAAATGTCGTAAAGGCCTCCTAGGCTTTAACATATCATTTTTATGAAAAAGTATAAAGAAAAGAAGAGAAAAGACCAAAAGAATATAAAAATAGAAAAGCTAAGTCTTCATCTCCTTGATTTTTATTCCGATTTTTTCTTTTCTGAGTGTTCATCGTTGTTTGTTTTCCTTTTTGATCTTTCTATTTTTGTATGCATGTCTGTTCCGTGCCTCTGTTTCTTGATCTTTTCTTAGACTATTCAAATTCATACTGATAGTAAATAGAATTTCAAAACTTTTGATATTTTTTTAGGGTTTCTGTTTGTTACTATTTGTTAATTCAATTTTTGAGACATGTTACAATTAGCGTTAAAAGATCATTTTGTTTGTTAATATCTGCTACTAGGGTTAATTTTAGTCTATGACTGATTTTGATTAAGTTTGACCCTATGATTACTACTTAATTAGGGTTTAATAGAGTTGATTTTTGACTGATTTTGGAATTGTTTCGATTCTAATTTCTTAAACTGATTCTGAAATTGATTAGAAATAATTTTTTTTTAATATTAATTTTGAATTGTTAGTGTTGTTTATTTTGATTTGTTATAGTTGTTTATGAAATTAATCAAGTTTAACAGGGGTAAAAGGGTAAAGGGCAGTAGGTTGTTTGGTAGATATGACTTGGGCTCGGGGGCAATTTAGGGTATAATAAATGGCTTAAGGGTAATAAATCTTTGGAGATAGGGGTAGTATGGGCAATATGAAAGGATAATGCTGTGAAACCCACTGAGAGGTGAGGGTAAAAGGGTAAAAACAAAGGAAAAGAACATTCTAGATTGGGGAAAAACGGGTAATTCTGCATTAATAAGAGGAAAGGGTCGATTAAATAAAAATAATAAGGGTCTAATTGCAATAAAAGAAAGAACTAAGGGACAATTTGAGAATTTGAAATCCCCCCCCCCCTTTCTAAATCTATAAATAGGCCTCATATGCCTACATTTAACACGTTTAGAAGTTTTGGAAAATCTGAAAGACTTAAACATTTTTCTTCTGTTTGCAATCTCAATTCGTGCATTTCTTCACATCAAAGCTTAAAAAATCATTAAAAAAGTATCACTATTTTATTGATTCTGCAAGCAATTTCAAGTCTGTACTTCTCTTCTATTTGGCTTTGGTGATCGAATTACTGTGGATTGGGACTGTGTTGTGTCGAAGTGTCGATTTGCGGTTTGGTTTAGCATCTATTGGTTTTTTGACTAGTTTATCATCACTTTGGTTTGAGTCTGGTTTGCTAGAGCTGTTTTGATCGATTAATGAGATGGTGTTGATTGCTGATCCTTACTTTTCCTAGATCCCATTGATTCCTCTTTGTTTCCAAGTACAATCTCTATTAACTGAGGCTGTAAATGCAAAATTGAAGAAAAAATGAAGTTTAGTTGCTGATTATATTTTCATTTTATCAATGTAGAATCTGGTAAAAGTATGTATTCGTTAGGATTAGTTTGGATATGTAATAACTCGGACTGGACTGTTGAACTTTAAATTGAAAGTAGCTTTAGTTTTAAAATAGTTTCACATATTATAGACTAGATTATATGACAATATAAGAAGATAAAAATGTAAAGTAAAGTAGATTTACATTTCTGTAACTTGCTCTGTTAGGATAATAATCTAGTTGATGTTCGTAAAGAATAATACCTGTATACCGAAGTCAATAAAATAATTAGAAGTTATTCATGTAAATGCATGTTCAACATCTGATAATGCATATAGATCATAATTGTTGCATGATTAGTGAATGGAACGGATTCTGTAGAATAAGGCAGCACTATAATATGTCATTCGTCGTAAGGTGTCATTCTATTAAGTGTTTGTTTAAATTCTAATTTTCTCGTAAATTAGCCTTTCATAAACTGATAATAAAGAGGAATTGAGTGAGTAGTTAATAAATCTAATCTGCAATCACAAGTGAACGCATATGTGCCAATTTGATATCACTTCTAAAATAATGCCATAAATCAGAAATAGTTCAACTATGATATCATTTAGTTTAGTTTAAGTGATTAATGTTAGAAATAACTTTAAATACTTAGTGAAATAGTACTCGTGATAGAATCATAGCTTGTATCGATTTTGAATTTTTGTCACATTAGATCCAATTCTGTACATAAACTTGAAATAAAGGAAAGTTTCTTATAGTTAAGTACATAATTGTGTTTGAGTTTAAATTTGAAATTGCAACAATCTGAAAAATGAAGTAATAAAAATATCTTCTGTTACGAGTTCAATTTGAGAAAGGTCCAAATGCAAGGCGCAAATTCAGTAAATGTTATACATGGGCCTGCATCATATAATAAGAAAATATTCCGGTTTGGGCCATTAGTAGAACACTTACGTGAATGGCCTGAATCTGATCATCATTATATCTAAATTAGGCTGGATATTGATACATGGGCTGTATTAAGCCCAACATGAATTAAAGCTTGGACTCTTATGAGTTTCTTGGCTCTAAAAACGTAAAATTATTAGGTAATGAATAAATAATTAGGATTTTTCTTTGTTATTAAATACAAAATGCATCGCAAATATAGTATACCTTATACATGACCTTAATAAAATGAGATGAGCTTCGCTGCAATAAATATACAATTACGGGGCCCTCAAATAAATTGTTATGAAACACTTAGATTTGGAAGGACCGTTTAGCAAATTTCACGGTCTTTCCCAAACTTAACAAGACGTAGATACTCTAATCACGATTTGTAATAATATTACCTTCTTAATACGGGTGCACATTTATGTGACCCAAATCCAAATCTCAACGAAGTCGAAATGTGTTAAAAGCCACGGCGTACTGGTACGACGTGGTTAGAAAAAATTCACGGCATTGTAATTCTTTATACTATTAAATAATAAAGCGGAATATTAAAATGCACATAAAAATGGAACATATAAATCAGATAAAAATAAATACAATAGTTGAGCGATTGTGCTAGAACTACGAAATTCGGGAGTGCCTAACACCTTCTCCCGGATTAACAGAATTCCTTATCCGGATTTGTTGTTCGCAGACTGTAATAGAGTCAAACTTTCCTCCGTTCGGGATTCATCCGGTGACTTGGAACAACATTAATCTCCCAAGTTGCGACTCTGAAACTAAATAAATAAATCTCATACCGACTGTCCTTAAATTGGAAAAACTCATTCCTTTTGTTATATCCCTTCCCGGGGTGTAGTAATTAGGCTCTTCCAATAGGTAAGAAAAAGGAGGTGTGACAGCTCTGGCGACTCCACTGGGGATAAGAAACCCAGAACTTTCGTTCAGGGTTTAAGAATTCGAGCTCAGTTAAATTGCTGTATTTGTTCATATCTGAAGAGCCTATATGTTTATGATTAATGTGCTAAATATTTACCGCTTTGATATTACTTGAACTGTATATAAACTATGCCGAAAACCCTTCTCTTCTGACCTCCGGGGATGTGCTTAGTGGTTGAGACTCTCCATTTTGTTAGTGTCATACCCAATAAGAAAATAGGCCGGACAAGTTACTAAGCCGGACGATCCCGCGAGTCCCAGGTACGTAGCCCCCTTCTTGACTCGAGTCGTCCACTCGGGTGCACAGTCTAGAACTAAATAACCAGGTTTTAACTTAGAAATAGGACGTTTATTTGCATCATATATGACCTAGGGGACTCAACACAGGGGTTGGGTCCGTCTAGGACAGGTGACCTAAATATGAAAAGACCATCATGATTACATGTTGCATTTATTTATCTCGGGCCATCTTGCTGACTAGTTAGGAAAATTAAGGGAAAGAAAAGAGAAAATAATAATTGTTTATTTTAGAAGAAAATCAATATTCAAATACTGTCGAAACTCTGTCAAAATTTTGGGAAAGATTGTCGATTAGTTTTGGATTGTAATTAGAAATTTTGCCATCAAAGGTAGTTGTATAAATTTAATTTTTTCCAAAAAATTAAAAATGGTTTGCATTAAAAATAATTTGAACGAACTACACCGATTTGATTCTCGTCATTCGGGGTGTGATACGTAGGCAACCCTTAACGGGTCCTACTATACCTTTTGTGAAAATAGCCAAAGGTGGCAAATTTTGAATTATTGTCATAAATCAAGTGACGCCATTTTGTCAAAATGGCCGAATGTCGCGAAAGGGCGCCGGAAGGCTATTTGTGCAAAAACAGCTACTTTTGAGTCATTTCCCCAAATTAGTGAGCATAGCCATAAAATCTTTATTTGGGGTGCTGAAAGGCCGTATTTGCGAAACTGGGCTTTTGAGACTAACAACAACAACAACAACAACAACAACCCAGTATAATCCCACTTAGTGGGGTCTGGGGAGGGTAGTGTGTACGGAGACCTTACCCCTACCCTAAGGTAGAGAGGCTGTTTCCAAATAGACCCCCGACATCCTTCCCTCCAAGAACTACCCACCTTGCTCTTGGGGAGACTCGAACTCACAACCTCTCGGTTGGAAGTGGGGGTTGCTTACCATCAGAGCAACCCCTCTTGTCGCTTTTGAGACTAAAATTGTGAAAAATATACATTGTCTTTTTAGGGTCATAATAAATGATTAAATCACCTTAATAAATGTGCAGGATGAGCACGATTCAAATGAACCTTTTTCATTCACGAATAGAATCCCTTTAGAGTTACGCCTATGGTGGAATGATCTAGGTAAAGATGGACAAGATGAAGTCAAGTACTTGAAAGGTCTTACTGGATTACTTGATATTATACCCCGAGGAGATATCATCAGAGCCTTGGTTATGTAACGACCCGGCCGGTCATTTTTGAAATTTACGCCCCGATCCCCAATTAACTGATTTACCTAAGTTCATTTCTACTATTTTGGTTTGCCCAAATGTTCGGTTCTAGAATTTGGAGTGTTTTGGGACACTTAGTCCCTAAATGAGAGCTTAATAGTTGAAAAATGGCCCGTGTTTAGAACAATGTTAAGACGACCTCGGAACGGAAATCCGAGGGAGTCGTAAGCTCCGTTAGTTGATTTTGGGGTTGGGAGCATGTTTAGAATGTATTTTGGAGGTCCGTAGCTCATTTAAGCTTGAAATGCCGAAGTCTGAAAAATTTTGAAGATCCGGTTGATAGGTAAGATATTGACCCGGGGCTCGGAACAGAATTCTGGCAGTTTCAGTAGCTTCGTTAGGTGATTTTGGATATGTCTGCAAATTTTCAGGTCATTCGGATATCGTTTGGTCGGGTTTATGATTGGATAGTAGTTTCGGAAGTTTTAGTTGAATCTTAGGCTTGAATCCGCCTTAATTTGATGATTCTTTTGTTTAAGGGTATGTTTTTATGATTGAAACAAGTTCCTATGAATTTTAGAGTAGTTTTGTACTTTTGGTTGAGGTCGCGGGGGCCTTGGGATGAGTTCGAGTGATTAAATGGAAGAAATTGGAAATTGCATCAGGTCAGTGTTTCCTGTCTCCTGTTGTTTTCGTTTCTGCGGAACATGGACCGCAGAAGCGAGTCCGTAGAAGTGGTAAAGGAAGCACAAGTGCGAGATTTGTGGGGGTCAGCTAAGTCCGCAGAAGCGGACCTATGTTCGCTGAGGCGAGCCCGCAAAAGCGATTTTGGTGAATTGGTAATTCTCCGCAGAAGCGGACAAATTCCGCATAAGCGGTCATCGCAGAAGCGGTGATAGACCGCAGAAGCTGTTCTGGGCATGTAAAGGAAAAATCGCAGAAGCGGATATCGCATAAGCGACAATTTCATCGCAGAAGCGAAAAAGGTCTGGACAAAATATATTATTTCAAAACGAGGCTTCCATTTTTGCTCAAACTCAAGATAGGGTGGTCGGTTTTAGGGGATTTTTTTAGAGTTTTTCAGAGGCAATTGTTGGATTTGGGCCATTCAGAGTCTGATACTCGTGGCAAGGGCATTATTTCTTAGCGATTTTGTACCAGCATTGAGGTAAGTGCCTTGTCTAACCTTGTGTGGGGGATCTTTCCCCTAGGATATACTATGTGCTGATTTAAATGCCTTGTACGCGGGGTTACGGGCGTGTACTTGCACAGATTGTTGAAAAATCCACTTTACTTGAATTGCTCAATCAGTGTTATCTCTGTTATTGATTGGTTTAATTGCAAGACTTATCCTGTGTTAGCTAGGAAAGCATGTTTAGATAGGATTAATTGTCTAAATGCCTACTTGTCTTAATTGAACTTCGTGGAACATGTAGAGATAGAATTTAATTGATAATTGTAGCAGTATATTCATTTCTCTCTGTGTATTTTCTTTATTTTGTTATGTTGTATTCTGTGGATTGCAGGTTCGATTCCCGGAGATCCTGTGGTACTAATATAAAGAACTGCGGGTTCAATTCCCGGAGATCCTGTGATACTGATATATATATGGACTGCGGGTTCAATTCCCTGAGATCATGTGATACTGATATAAGGAACTGCGGGTTCAATTTCCGAAGATCCTATGATACTGATATAAAGGACTGCGGGTTCAATTCACGGAGATCCTATGATACTGATATAAAGGACTGTGGGTTCAATTCCTGGAGACTTGGTTACTCATATATATATATGGACTGCGGGTTCAATTCCTGGAGATCTTAATCTGCTGAGTATAAATGGACTGCGTTCAATTCTCGGATATCCTATGCTATTGATTTTGTACGTGTTGTGTTGATTTTTTTCCTTGTTAGCTTAACTGTAGATGACTTGTAGTTTCTATCTCGTTTTGCTGTTATTTCAGATTTGCTCCTGCTTTGCATTGTTTGATATTATTATTGTTATTATTATTCTCGGTAGGGCCCTGACCTTCCTCATCACTACTCCATCGAGGTTAGGCTTGGCACTTACTGAGTACCGCCGTGGTGTACTCATACTACTCTTCTGCACCTTTTTTGTTGTGCAGATCCAGGTCCATCTGATCAGGCACACTACCGGTGGCAGAGGCTATACTCACTGCGTCCGCGGATCGGGAGAGTCTTCTTCCGTTCTTTCCTAGTGGCACTATCGGTTGCATAGATACTCTTGGTGGATAGAGCCGCAATTTTTATTATCTTAGTCAGTGTTTGCCCATGAGTTTCCGGGTCTTGGTGGTTATATATTCTAGAAATTTTGGTAAAGGGTATGTGCCGAGCGGCACCTATTACATTTTCTATGTTATTCGCTGTTATTTCTTGTTGCTCGTAAAAGTTGTAAATTTCGCATTGTGTTAGACTTACCTTGTCGCGAAGACTGGGTGCCGTCATGACAGGTTCATGATTGGTGAACTAAGGTCGTGACAAGTTACCTGTTGGGAACCAGCACACAATGTGTTTCATTTCTCGGACTTCGAGCTTACACTGACATTAGAGGAGATTGCCAGTTACATTGGGAAAAATGGGGTTCCCCTGAAAGACAAATACACGGTTACTCCAAGACCTGTTACCGCTCACAGATTTTTGGATTCCTTGAAAATATCCCGGAGTGTTCATAATGAAGATTTGGCCCATGGTTTTTGTACTATGAATTTCATATATCGTAGATATGGTCATATCGGAGGCTTTAAAAACACGAAAAACAAGCTCTACAACAAAGTAAACCGTGCGAAATGGGAGGAGCATAGACGTTTTGCTTTCATGGTAGCCTTCTTGGGTTTGATAGTGTTCCCGAGGAAAGACGGGAACATTGATATAAGAATAGCCGGAATTGTCAGTACTATCCTTACGCAAGATAATAGTACTTTGGCACCTATGATAATAGCTGATGTCTTTCGTGCCCTTACAACTTGTAAAGCCGAAGTAGATTTCTTTGAGGGATGCAATTTGCCATTACAAATGTGGATGATTGAGCACTTGTGCCATAGTCCTCAATTTCTGAGTTACGGGTCTTCATAAAGAATATGCATAGAAGAATTCTACACGAGGATAAAAGGGATCAAATTGTTGGAGGGATTTAAGGGTTGGACAACATACTTCTCATATCTTACTACTAGCCAAATAGAATGGACATTCGGGTGGCTACCTGTCGATGAAATCATATATATGCCGGCAGAAGAATCACATTTTCTCTTGATGGGGCGTAAAGGTATTCAACCCTATTGTAACCACCCGGCCGGTGATTTTCAAAATTTACGCCCCGATCCCCAATTTAACTGTTCCCCTAAGTCCTTTTCTCGTATTGTGATTTGCCGGGAGGTTGTCACGACCCGGATTTCCCACCATCGGGGTCATGATGGCGCCTACTAAATGGAAGCTAGGCAAGCCAAATATTAATTACATCTCCATTAATTACCAATTTCTTATTAAAAACATATAAATTACAGCGGAATAATCAAAATTAGCGGAAGACTTAGTCAAATATGATAAAGAAAACCCAAACATGATACACTACCCAAGACTGGTGTCACAATACTCACGAACTTCTAAGAATAATACACATAATTGTCTGAAAGAAAATACAAGTTGTTTATCTCGATTACATGAGATAGCAGAATGAAAAGCATAGATAGAAGAGACAACGGGTCCTGCGGACGCCTGCAAGGCTACCTCGTAGTCTCAGTAGTCGAAAAATCCACAAGTCGCTACTGCCGCTGCTGCTGTCCGTAACCTGTATCTACGCAAAAAGAGCGCAGAGTGTAGTATCAGCACAACCGACCCCATGTGCTGGTAAGTGTCTGGCCTATCCCAGCGAACTGGTGACAAGGCTAAGGACAGTCACCCCCTAAACCTGTACAGTTGCAATATAGACATATACATACAATACATTTATAAGAAAATACTATGCTCTGAAATAACAGTCAATAACTCACGATATCCAGAATAATTTAATCAAGAGAATAAATCTTACTTTCATGTCTCAATTCCTCTCTCATTTCATGTCTCGTGGTAGGCGTACCACCCGCTCCCAACTATCACTGTAATTATATCTTGTGGTAGGCGTACCACCCGCTCCCAATTATCATAGTAATTATATCTTGTGGTAGGCGTACCACCCGCTCAAATATATCAATAATTATATCTTGTGGTAGGCGTACCACCCGCTCCCAAATATATCAATAGTCTACCGGCAACTATGGCCAATGCCAAGATTTAAGTCACTTTGTGGTCGGCGTACCACACGATCCCAATTCATAAATATATATATTACCGGCAATTAACCAATAATCTCTATATCAACAATATTTATAATTACCGGTTTTAAACCAATAATTGATAATAATTTCAATAATTTATCTTCATTACCGGCATAACACCAATAATTCTAAATCAACAATTTATTCATAACTGAATTCCTATTCCTACAAACTAGGATAGAACAAACACTTACCTCGAAGGTTCACGAACGATTCAATCCGCAGCAATGCCTTTTCCTTTCGAATTTGACTCCAATCCAATCGTATCTATACACAATTGATTTCATATCATCAATTCTACTTAACAAACTAGTTCATATTGCTAAATATGATTTTTACAACATTCTGCCCGGAATAGTAAAAATCGACCCCGGGCCCACATAATCGAAACTCAAGTTTCGAACCAAAATAAGTTCACCCGATCCTCCATGAGTTCAAATATACAATTTGTTCTTAAGTTCGACTCCAAAACGAGGTCTAGATCGCAAATTCTTTGAAAACCCTTACTATACTCAATTCTCAATTTTTCTACCCATTTACACCTAATTAGGCTTAGGAATTCAAATAATATTGATGGAAAATGAAGAAAACGAGTTAAGAATCACTTACCCAAGAAGTTTGATAAAGAATCGCTCAAAAATCATCCAAGAAGCTGTGGAGAAGAGAGTTGAACAGAAATGGGATTTTTATCCCGTTTCTGTTCTGTTTTCTGTCTTAAATTCACTAGGCATGAGTTTGTTCATCGCGTTCGCGACACCCCGGTCGCGTTCGCGATGAAGAAGAAGTTTTACACATCGCGTTCGCGTGGGGCTTAACGCGAACGCGAAGAAGAAAATTCTGGGGATTGAAATTTGGCCTACGCGAACGCGTAGAAGAGGCAGGCCAGGCTCCGCGAACGCGGGAGCCTTCACGCGAATGCGTAGAGGAAAAAGGCTGGGGTCCATGTTGTTGTACGCGAATGCGATCCTAAGGACGCGAACGCGTAGAAGAAGAAAGAGAAGCCTTCGCGAACGCGACCAGGTGGACGCGAACGCGAAGAAGGAATGTCTGCTGCAGATTTTCTGCAGTTTTTCCTAGTCTAAAACCACCCCGATGCCTATCCGAAACTCACCCGAGCCCTCGAGGCTCCAAACCAAATATGTACACTAACTCAATAACATCATACGAACTTGCTCGAGCGAACAAATCGCCGAAATAACATCAAAATCAATGAATTGAGCATTAAAACTCAAGAATTCTTTCAAATTTCATAATTTCCAAAATTTCCAATTTAAAGCCGAAACACGTCAAACGACGTCCGTTTTCAACCAAACTTTACAGGAAGCGCTTAACCAATATATATGACCTGTACTGGGCGTCGGAACCAAAATACGAGCCCGATACCAGCACTTTTTAGTAAAAATTCAGTTTCATTTTCCTTAAACATTTTCAGAAAATAATTTAACAGAAAAATTCTTTTACTGGGGTTCTAGACCTCGGATTTCAATTCCGGGCATACGCCCAAGCTCCATATTTTACTACGGATTTTCTGAGACCGTCAAATCACGGATCCGGGTCCGTTTACCAAAAATGTTGACCAAAGTCAACCATATCAATATTAATATCAAAATTCTTCAACTTTTTCACATATTTCACATATTTCAACATAAAAATTTTCCAGCTTTGTGCCCGGACTGTGCACGCAAATCGAGGCAACTATAAATGAGGTGCTATGGTGTCATGGTCCGAATAAATATGTTAGGAAAGCTCGCCGCGGTTCGGACCCTTGGTAGTGATTTAAGTTTCAAAAATGTAGAGAATTAATTTTTCCGAAAAATGTCAAATATGCGGTCAAGAATGCGACCGCAAACCTGACATGCGGACCGCATTCTTGCCGCAAAACGTTCCAGAGAGTTTCCCAAAAATCGTGTCAAAAGTGCGGTCGATATGCGATCGCATGTCAAATCTGCGGTGCACTTTGCGACCGCAGAATCAACATGCGGACCGCATTCTGGCCGCATTCCTTAACAGAAACTGTGTAAAATTTGGGGCAATTCTGCGGTCACTATGCGGACCGCATGTTGATTCTGCGGTCGCATAGTGCACCGCATAATTGACCCCGGCCCAGATTTTTGTAACATTTTGACCCGATCTCTTCTTTAATATAACACACTTCTTCTTCATTTTTATCATATCATCTTACCAAAATTAGAGAGAGAAGAGAGGGTTTTTAGAGAGAGAAATCTTTCATCTTCAAAGATTGTTCCAACCATCTAAATTCCAAGGGATCTTAGGGCAAGGATTCAACTTCCCAATCTTTTCAAGGTAAAAACCCTAACTATTTTCTTTGATTTTCAGTTTTAATTGGGTAAAGAGAGGTTTGCATATAATAGCTTTTAAAAATAGAATTTTTACACTCATGCATGATTATTGAACTTGATGTTTTAGTAAAAAGAAGTGAGTAGAAGTAAGAGTTTTCAAGGACAATGTTGGCAAGAGTAAGATAGCGTGGGTAAGCATAAAGTAGGAAGTTAATGGAAGAAAACTCATCACCAGGTATGTATGGCTAATTTTGATTCTTGTAAAATCGCCCAAATGTGTGCGAATTGTTTTGGCATGTGTCAAATTGAGAAATTTTACGTAATTCTTTGATTTCCTTGTTGAGCATTTGATTGATGTTGAACTACGTGTGGTGTGGTATGAATATGAATTAAAAGATAAAAAGGTAATCGAGATTGGTAAAGAATTGGGAACAACCATTGTGATGGCATATTTGGCTTATTGTGGAAGGAATTTGAAACACCTTAATTGTGGTAAATTGTTGAACATGATTATGTGGGCATTTTCGATTTTGGAATACTTGTAACTTGGTTTTGATATTGGCTTGAGAAGAAATTGAGAACATGAACTAATGTGTAAGTTGCTTATTTGAACTTGTTGAAATTGTGTGTAGTACCTTATCTGCTGTTTGAAATTGTTGTGTTTTCAACTGTAAGGCGGGGTTGTGTTGCGCGCCGCAACGTGGGGAAATAAGGTGTGGGTTGGGGTGATAAGGGTGGCCGAGGTAATAAGGGTGGTCAGGGGGCAATAAGGATGGAAAGCGATCGAAATCGCTATTGAAAATTGATACAAAAATCAATAATGTGAAATTGTGAAAGGAGACAGCATGAGAGTTTGCAACCTGTGGGGCACTGAGTGCCCCTTTGTTTGACTACTTGTGCTTTACGTGATTGATTGGTTATTGTTAAATTGGTTGATCGTAGAAAGTGCTTTGTGTGAGAATTATTTGAAATGAGGAAAATGTGGAAACATGGTTGGGTGGCTTAATTAATTGTTGATGTAATTTAATGGCTTGAGTTTACTTGGGACAAAGTTTGTCCATACATACCAGTACAATTCAAGTGTACTGACGTCCCTTTTGCTGGGGTTCATGTAGATGTGTTTTTAGACCACAAGAGCCTCCAGTATTTGTTCAAGCAGAAAGAGCTGAATCTGAGACAGCGGCGGTGGTTAGAACTACTCAAGGACTATGATATGGACATATTGTACCATCCAGGGAAGGCAAATGTGGTAGGTGACGCTCTTAGTCGGAAATCCATGGGTAGTTTGGCTCATTTGGGTGTGGATCAGAGACCCCTGGCTCGAGAGGTCTACCAATTAGCCAGCTTGGGGGTTCGTATTTCAGCGTCAGACGAGGGGGATATCTTGGTGCATAATGGAGCAGAATCATCATTGGTCGCGGAAATCAAGGAAAAACAGTTCATGGATCCGGCATTGGTTCGGGTGAAGGAAGCAGTCATGAATGACAAGACCTCAGCATTTGTACTCAGCAGCGAAGATGGTGTATTGCGGTGTCAAGATAGGCTATGTGTTCCGGATGTGGACGAGCTTCGGGAAAGAGTAATGGCAGAGGCTCATACTTCCAGGTATTCTGTGCACCCTAGTTCAACGAAAATGTATCACGATCTCAAGGAGATTTATTGGTGGAATGGTATGAAAAGTGATGTGGCAGGCTTTGTAGTTAAATGTCTGAATTGTCAACAAGTGAAGGCCGAGCATCAACGGCCTGGTGGATTAACTCAGCTTATAGAAATACCAAGGTGGAAATGGGAGATGATCAATATGGATTTCGTGGTGGGGTTACCTCGCACTCAGCGTAAGTTCGATTCAGTATGGGTGATAGTAGATCGACTCACCAAATCAGCTCACTTCCTGCCTGTCAAGTCCACTGATATTGCGGAGCAATATGCAAGATTGTACATCAAAGAGATAGTAAGGCTTCATGGCACTCCACTTTCTATCATCTCAGATCGCGGGGCTCAGTTCACCGCTAACTTTTGGAAGAAGTTTCAGCAAGGTTTGGGAACTCGGGTGAATCTCAGCACAGCTTTCCATCCACAGACCGATGGACAGGCCGAGCGGACCATTCAGACGCTTGAAGATATGTTGCGGGCTTGTGTCTTAGATTTTAAAGGTAATTGGGATGAACACTTGCCACTGATAGAATTTGCTTACAATAACGGCTATCATGCTAGCATTCAAATGGCCCCGTTTGAGGCATTGTACGGGAGAAGATGTAGATCGCCAATCGGGTGGTTTGAGGTAGGTGAAGCGGAATTGCTAGGGCCGGATATGGTGTACGAAGCTATGGAAAAGGTCAAGGTTATTCAGGAGAGAATGAAAACAGCACAGAGTCGTCAAAAGTCCTATGCGGACGTTCGTCGAAGGGATTTGGAGTTTCAAGTCGATGATTGGGTGTTCTTGAGGGTATCTCCTATGAAGGGAGTCATGCGATTCGGAAAGAGAAGGGAAATTGAGTCCTAGGTATGTCGGGCCATATCGGATCGTTCAAAGGATTGGTCAAGTTGCTTATAGGCTAGAGTTGCCTCCTGAGATGTCATCGGTGCATCCGGTATTCCATGTGTCCATGTTGAAGAAAGTGATTGGAGATCCATCCACCATCATGCCAGTCGAAGCTATAGAGGTTAATGAAGATTTGTCATATGAAGAAGTTCCGGTTGCCATTCTTGATAGGCAAGTCCGTAAGTTGAGAAATAAGGAAGTTGCCTCTGTTAAAGTATTGTGGCGAAGTCAACAAGTTGAGGAGGCCACGTGGGAAGCGGAAAAAGAGATGAAAGAAAAGTACCCCCATTTGTTTGATCAAGCCTAGAAGAAATTAGGTGACCCTCCTACTCTTAGTAATTGTCATCTTGTCTAAGTTGTTTCCCTCTTAGTATTAGTAAAGTCCCCTTCATTTTGTAATGAGTTAAATGTGTTGTTACCTTGGGTCACTTGAACCGTTTTTGATAAATGAAAGCCTTATAAATATTTACGTGTTAAATAAACAACTAGTAATAAGTGTAGATTGGTAATGGTTTGTTAAGTGTACATGGTGTGTTAAAATGGTTAGATAAGGTAAGAATTCATTGAAGTGACTAGTTTATGTGCAATTGTAACAATGTGATAGAATATGTGCATTCGTTGAGGTAAGAAAATGTATACGAGTTGTGGAAAGTGTTCTAGTTGTATATTGTTGTTTGGTAATGTGCTTCGGGGGCCCTCTGGCAGGTGGTTATGTCCATAATACAAAGGAAACTCTGGCGAAATTTTTCTAAAATATAAGAGTTAGTCAAAATTTTGATAGCTTGCATACCATGTCTTTCAAAACTCATTTATTTCAAAATCCTCATTCGAGGACGAATGATCTTAAGGGGGGAGGATGTAAGGCCCCGTAAAATATTTGTGCATAAAACCTAGTAGCTATGGTGTCATGGTCCGAATAAATGTGAATAATGCGTTAGGAATGCGTAGAAAGCTCGCCGCGGTTCGGACCCTTGGTAGTGATTTAAGTTTCAAAAATGTAGAGAATTAATTTTTCCGAAAAATGTCAAATATGCGGTCAAGAATGCGACCGCAAACCTGACATGCGGACCGCATTCTTGCCGCAAAACGTTCCAGAGAGTTTCCCAAAAATCGTGTCAAAAGTGCGGTCGATATGCGATCGCATGTCAAATCTGCGGTGCACTTTTGCGACCGCAGAATCAACATGCGGTCCGCATAGTGACCGCATGTCTTAACAGAACCTGCGTAATTTTTTGAGCCATTCTGCGGTCACTATGCGGACCGCATGTTGATTCTGCGGTCGCATAGTGACCGCATATTTGACCCCGGCCCAGAATTTTTGTAACATTTTGACCCGATCTCTTCTTTAATATAACACACTTCTTCTTCATTTTTATCATATCATCTTACCAAAATTAGAGAGAGAAGCGAGGGTTTTTAGAGAGAGAAATCTTTCATCTTCAAAGATTGTTCCAACCATCTTAATTCCAAGGGATCTTAGGGCAAGGATTCAACTTCCCAATCTTTTCAAGGTAAAAACCCTAACTATTTTCTTTGATTTTCAGTTTTAATTGGGTAAAGAGAGGTTTGCATATAATAGCTTTTAAAAATAGAATTTTTACACTCATGCATGATTATTGAACTTGATTTTTTAGTAAAAAGAAGTGAGTAGAAGTAAGAGTTTTAAAGGACAAGGTTGGCAAGAGTAAGATAGCGTGGGTAAGCATAAAGTAGGAAGTTAACGGAAGAAAACTCATCACCAGGTATGTATGGCTAATTTTGATTCTTGTAAAATCGCCCAAATGTGTGCGAATTGTTTTGGCATGTGTCAAATTGAGAAATTTTACGTAATTCTTTGATTTCATTGTTGAGCATTTGATTGATGTTGAACTACGTGTGGTGTGGTATGAAATATGAATTGAAATATAAAAAGGTAATCGAGATTGGTAAAGAATTGGGAACAACCATTGTGATGGCATATTTGGCTTATTGTGGAAGGAATTTGAAACACCTTAATTGTGGTAAATTGTTGAACATGATTATGTGGGCATTTTTGATTTTGGAATACTTGTAACTTGGTTTTGATATTGGCTTGAGAAGAAATTGAGAACATGAACCAATGTGTAAGTTGCTTATTTGAACTTGTTGAAATTGTGTGTAGTACCTTATCTGCTTTTTGAAATTGTTGTGTTTTCAACTGTAAGGCGGGGTCGTGTTGCGCGCCGCAACGTGGGGAAATAAGGTGTGGGTTGGGGTGATAAGGGTGGCCGAGGTAATAAGGGTGGTCAGGGGCGATAAGGATGGAAAGCGATCGAAATCGCTATTGAAAATTGATACAAAAATCAATAATGTGAAATTGTGAAAGGAGACAGCAGGAGAGTTTGCAACTTGTGGGGCACTGATTGCCCCTTTGTTTGACTACTTGTGCTTTACGTGATTGATTGGTTATTGTTAAATTGGTTGATCGTAGAAAGTGCTTTGTGTGAGAATTATTTGAAATGAGGAAAATGTGGAAACATGGTTGGTGGCTTAATTAATTGTTGAGGTAATTTAATGGCTTGAGTTTACTTGGGACAAAGTTTGTCCATACATACCAGTACAATTCAAGTGTACTGACGTCCCTTTTGCTGGGGGCGCTACATTCGTGTCATGATTGTAGGTGGATCGGTAGCAGGCACTTCAGCTCATCGGCAGTAGTATCCTTCTCCTTCCACTGCCCGTTTTGGTGAGCCCTTTCTTCCTCGGGGCCTTGTGTGGTTCATGCCACTCGGTTTAGATTTCATTTTGGTTTTGTAAGGTATAGCCGGAGCCTTGTTACCGGCAAGTATTGTATTTCCCTTTTTGTATCCTAGAGGCTCCGTAGACATGTAAACTGTGGGATTGTGGCCTATGTATATGTATGGGGCATTGTAAATATAAATTATGAACTTGTTAGTGAATCAATCACATGGTTATGTTTATGCATTATGAAATCAGTCATTATTGGTAAAATATTTGGTTAATGAGAAACAATCAACACGGGGTTAACGCGTGGGAATGAAAGGCACCCAGGTCCGCTTGACTGGGGCAACCCGGTCAGGCGCCGGTCATGTTCCTCGATTTGGGGCGTGACAAACTTGGTATCAGAGCCTATGGTTTTTAAAGTGTCCTAGGATGTCTCGGAGCCGTGTCTAGTAGTGCCCTTCTTATAGGTGTGTTGTCGACCACATCATATAAGTAGGGGGCTACACGAGCATTTAGGAATTTACCTACTTCTTTGTTAATCTATATCGTGCGGTAAAGTGCAATGTGGAGATATCTGTGTCTAACTTGTTCCCAAATTTTCAGAATATGGCACCTAAGAAGAAGGCTAGACTCGGCCTTAGGGCCAATGCGAGCCCAAGTGCAGCTGTTAATCATGTACCGGATGCCGTGGGAGAGAATGACCCACCAGTCCCGAATTTGCCTGGCCCATCTGTTCAAAACCCAAGTGTCCCTATTCCAGCTGCGGCAGAGGGTGCCACCATGCCTCCTGCCACTGTCCTTGATTCTGATATAGTATCAGTTTCTGGTTCCGGTATATCTAATGAGGATCTTAGAGGATCCACTCACATGTTGACATAATTAGCGGCCGACTAGGCCTAGAGATCCCATGATGCTCCTGCGTCTTCCAGCGGACAGGGAGATTCCTTTGGCTCCAGAGTCCACCAGTTCTTGCGATTGGCCCCTCCGGAATTTTCAGGCACCGATCCAGAGGCTGACCCACAGGAATTCCTTGATGAGATATACAAGACCCTCAGAGTGATGAAGGCTACAGATATAGAGGGGGTAGAGTTGGCCTCTTACAGGCTGAATGTAACGACCCGGCCCGTCGTTACGGGAATTACCACCCCGTTATGTTGTAAATGCATGTTTTATGCTTTTATATAAGTGTTAGAGTCTATCGGGGGAGTTAGGAGTGAATTGGATTGAAAATGAGGCATATAGCCTTTTTGAAGGAGACTTGAATAAGGAAAGTCAACCGGAGTTGACTATTTGGTTAGAGAGCTCGGAATCGGATTCTGATGATTTGGTTAGTTCCGGAAGGTGATTTGTGACTTAGGGGAGCGATCGGAATTGAATTTGGAGGCCCGATGTAGTTTTAGGCATGAATTGGCTAAGGTTGAATTTTGGCGAAATCCGAACGGTAGGTGAGATTTTGATCCGGGGGTCGGAATGGAATTCCGACAGTTGCAGTAGCTTCGTTAGGTGATTTTGGATATGCCTGCAAATTTTCAGGTCATTCGGACGTCGTTTGGTCGGGTTTTTGATTGAATGCGTAATTCGGAAAGTTTTAAGGAATTTAGGCTTGAATCCGTGTGTAATTGGTGATTTTGATGTTTAGGATGGTGTTTTTATGATTAGAACAAGTTTGAAACGTGTTATGGGGTATGTTGGTGGTTTTCGTTGGGGTCCCGGGGGCCTCGGGTTGATTTCGGGGGTCCAATCGGACCATTTCTTCTATTTTTGAACTGCTGTTGGCTGCTGGTTTTGTTGCAGACGGATGCTCTATGCGATCGCATAGGGTAGATGCGATCGCATAGAAGGATGGAAGTGAGCCCCAGAGTTGTTCTATGCGATCGCGTAAGAGGGGATGCGATCGCATAGGTATGGAATCTGGCGCTCTGCGATCGCAGGGTCACTTGTGCGATCGCATAGAAGAGATTGGAGAGGTGAGAAAAATGTGCTATGCGATCGCATAGCAAGGGGTGCGATCGCATAGGTTTGTCATACTGTGCAATGCGATCGCATATCCAGTGTTGCGATCGCAGAGAAGAAAAGATGAGGCCTGGAAGGTTGTGCTATGCGATCGCGGGTGTGCATTGCGATCGCATAGAAGGGGAAATTGGCAGGAGAATTTAACTCTATGCGATCGCATAGGGTCATTGCGATCGCATAGAAGAAATCGTTCTGGCAGTGAATTAAATCACAGAACAGAAGGGTCGCGGGTTCATACACCCAAAACGCCATTTTTGAGTTCTAGAGAGAGAAACTCACGGGAATTGCTGGTAATTCATCGGGGATTCGTTGGAGGTAAGTTTTGTGGCTTAGTTACATCATTTTAACATGAAATCATGAGTTAAATTTCTGTAAATGGAAGATTAAAGGTGGGTTTGAACCCTAGGCCTAAATTTAAGAAAAACACTGATTTGAGTGGGCAAATGGAGTCCGATTTTGGTAAATTTTATATGTATGGACTCGTGGCGAGACGAGGGTTCCAGAAATGTGAATTTCGTAAATTTTCGGAATGTGGGCCCGGGGCTCGGGTTTTGGCAACTTTGGGAATTTTGATGTAAATTGAGTTATTTCGAATGGGTTGTGTTTAATTAGCCTATATTGATGTATTCTCATTGATTTTGAGCAGATTCGGCATTCAAGGTGATTGAATTGCGAGGCGAGCGCAAGGCGGATTAAGGCTTCTATCGGATCGAGGTGAGTGGTGGTAGTAAATAATGTGCTGAGGGTTTGAAACCCCGTACTAGCACTTTACAGTGCTATATTGAGATGAGACACGCGTTCTATGACGGGCGTGGTGACATTGTGATAGGGGGTTCGGACTTAGTCCTTCCGGGCTAATAGAATACTGTGTTGTACGACTGTTAATGAGGTTATGACTGTACAATTGGGCTAATAGCCATGTTTGGGGCCTTGTACCGATCTGTAGAGCATTAGGGAACCTATAGAGCTAGGTGACCTTTATATCGTGTTGGAAATATACACTCAGCCGTAGCTCTAGCTGTATAGCATAATATGAGCCCGTACTAGATGTGTACATTGAGAGAGATTATCTAGGGTGGAATTCACTGTTCTAGCTGAGTGGGCCTGAAAGGCCAAGTCTATACCGATTGAGATGAGATAGGGTCAAGGACCCACTATGAGATGTTATATTGGGCCTGAAAGGCCAAGTCTATATTAACTGAGACAGGGGTCAAGGACCCACTGTGATATATTATATTGGGCACGAGAGGCCAAGTATATACTGACTGGGATAGGTCGAGGACCCATTATAAGGTATTATGTATATAGATACCTATATTGGATCGGACCGCACGCCGCGGTAATGTACATGTAATATACGTGTAATATACATGTGGGACGGACGCACGCCGCGGTATTATTGCGCTTGGGCTGTAGGAGCCACTTCGGAGTATGAGTCTGCACACATTCCAGTTGGCGCTGGTATATTATGGGATCGGGCTGCACGCGCGGCGGTATAATTATATATGTATATATATTAATAGGTCGGACTGCACGCCGCAGTGATATATGGTGGACCTGGCTGCACGCCATAGCACCATAGCGCTTGGGCCTAGGGAGCCCCTCCGAAGTCTGTATACACCCCCAGTGAGCGCCGTCGACGTTAAATGGAGCGGGCTGCACGCCGCAGCGGTATATGTAATGGAGCGGGCTGCACGCCGCAGCGGTATATGTATTGGAGCGGGCTGCACGCCGCAGCATTATACTTACTAATATCCTTATAAATACGTAAATACTTATGTGTTATAGACAACTGTATATGTCTCTATATATTGAGATGGCTGTACACTGTAGTGGTACGAGTGAGGAGTTGGTCAGTGTGGGACCCAGTTGAGATGGATATGGAGTGGAGATCAGAGAACTCATTGTAGTGATGACTTACCTGTGGGGGTTTGCCTTAGAACTGTTTAGTGACAGTACAGGAGTTCTTACTTCCAGTTATTATTTATTATTGCTGCTCACTGAGTTGAAATATACTCACCCCACTCCCCTGCATTTTTTTTTGTGTGCAGATATACAGGTTCAGAAGGGCAGTTGAGCTGTCGCAACTGCTTTATTATCCCCGTTCTGTGGAGACTTCGAGGTAGCTGCCGACGTCCGCAGGACCCGATATCCCTTCTTACTATCTTTGATTATGAATTGTTATTTCTTTCCGCTCTGAGCTTTGGTTGTAAACCGTATTACGCTTATGTTCGGTAGAGGCTCATGACTCTTGACCCTTCGGTCTATGGGAGTTGGTATGCGTTGGGACTTGGTTTCCCCGTTTTTGATATATCCATTACTGTTAATTTACAATTGTTATGTTTGAATGGGATAAGGCGAGCTCATAGCTCTATGATTGTTGTTGATTGGTCGGGCTGGCCTAGCAGTGTGCTGGGCGCCATCACGACCGGATTTGGGGTCATGACAAGTTGGTATCAGAGCCTAGGTTTACTAGGCCTCGTGAGTCTTGAGCCGGTTAGTAGAGTCTTGTGGATCGGTACGGGGACGCCTGTACTTATCCTCGGGAGGCTGCGAACCTTTAGGAAACACTTTACATTTCTTGGAATTCTTATCGTGCGTACTTGATTCAGCTTGAGATATGCTTTTGAAATTCCTTCCGCACGTCTGTGTATGCATCGAGCGCTCAGTAATATAAGTGCCTTATGGCTTGTGATTTCTCCGAACGAGGGGCGAGATATAATCACCGTGAATTCATGTTGGGCCAGTCGGGAGGACTTGAGGCCAGATCTTTGTCTATGGCTTGAGCACCAAGGTACTAATTTCGCGAGCCGATATTATGAAGTGCATACGATCGGTATTGGTCTTTATTGTGATTTGATATATAGCCCTAGCTATGGGCGTGAGAAATATTTTCATCGCCTCTTAATTGGAAGGTAAAGTGCCTTATGTGTAGCGGAACGAGTTCAAACTCGGGAAGACTAAAGTGATTATGCTATGTGTATCCTGGTGGATGGTATTGTACTGAGATGCTAAATTGAGGCGAGGTAAGTGGATTGACTATCATGTGTAATTGAAAGGTATTTGATATATGTTATGATTTGAGCAGGTGCAGTACATGCTCAGGTATAATTGTGATAATATGATTCGTATAGTATTGAGATTTAATGTTGTTGAAATACATTGTGATGTTTTGTTGAGTTGTGGATGTATTGTTAGAATGGTTTGGTGATTCTCTGGCAGGTGGATAGGCCAATTTACAAAGGAAACTCTGCCGAAATTTTTGGAAAATCCGGGACTTAGAAAAGATTTTGCCACCTAAAGAGGGGGCGTAACTGTTGTGTGTGAATGAATGCAAGAATTGCAAAAGGGTTAATATTTATGATGATTTGAATCTCCGCCGAAGCTTGTAAATGACTGAGTTTAATCTAACTAGAACTTTGTGGCATCATTTGAGTAGTAATGATATGAGTGGTTGAAAGTGCTTTGATGAATGACTTCGAGCTAAGTTGGGGAGGTTGTTATTGATTATCTGATTGCACTGTCGTGTGCTGTGTTGGCTCTGTCTCTAGGTATGTTGGGAAATTTTGATAAAGGCTTATGGTGCTTCGTAGATTTGAAGAAATACTAGGATATTTTGAACTACTGTTGGTAGAGAATGTTCGGTGTATAGAAAGGAAAGATAGCGAATTGTACCTGTAAGTAATCATGTTCTGCGATGTCAGAGTTCTAACAAAAAACGAGTGGTTCTACTCAATAGGACAGTTGAATTACAGTTGAATAAGGGTGAATGATGCCCGAGAATGGTTTTGCAGTGTTCAGATTTTGCTTGTAACAGTCAAGTGCCTTAAGATTGTGCATGTGGCTAAAGATGATGGTTTCGTTAGAAGAGATCGGTACTTGTGTTATATTATGTGAATGATGGGATTCTATGTAATCCGTATTGGAAGGTAATGATAACGAATTCAAATCGCAAGAGGTTCTTCAAAATAAAGTATTGTAGGATGTGATCCTTACCGTGTGGTCTTATGTACGAGTCTCGTGTGGAATGAGTTGATGTGTTATGGTGCTACAATAATGGCTAATATTAAATTAAGAATAGATCAGAACTACAGTATAGACTGATATGAAATTAATGATGAATCAGAAAGGAAACTGGGTAAATGGAACAACTTGTTAATAAACCAGAATGGTATAAAAAGGAATACGATTAATTACTGGTATGTGGTTGAAGTAATGAGTCTTGCAGGCATTGCAGCAAAGCTCTTGAGTGCTGGCAGTTGTGTAACTTGATATAGGTATAAGGACTCAGTCCTGGCAGTTAAACTTATGCAATGAATGGGAAGAAATAGTTTGTGATGTGTTTTATCATGGTTTGAAGATGAGTATATTCCTATCGGTATGCGAAGCGTGGAATGTGTAATGAGTTTTCTTCTATATGGGATCACGAAAGTCCTTCACTAGTTGAGTGCGCCGATGTTTGCAGCGTAGGAAAGGGATAAGAATTTCCATGTTATCTTAGTATAGTATACGCGATGTGTTATGGAAAGTTGATAATGGTATATTCTAGGTTTTGAGATCAGTTCATAATATATGGGAAGTCAATAAAAATTATTGAGCAGCGCGGACAGCTGCTGGTGATTTAAGAAAATGGTACTGCTATTCTAGAAATTTGGCAGGGTATATGGTGCAAAGGGACAAGGTAATGTAAACTGATAATATCCGGTGGTATGGTGGTATTCTCTTGTTGGATCGACTAAAATAATTGAGTCGTTGATGGCATAGTGAAATTTATCAATGGCTGTCGTGGTATGAATGGACGCTTGATGTGCGTTATGTATATGTACGGTGAAATACGGAATCGGGCATAGTGATTCATATGTTATATATGTGTAGGAGACTTGAAATTCTCGTTAATCCGCCTATGCAGTGGTTGTATATCGTGTGCATCGGCACCGTTTTGTGATTATTGGAAATCGAAAGCCTTAGAGGCTCTCTCTTGACTTGATAAAACGAATTCGGATTATGATACTCGATTGCAGGCTGGTTGTCATAAGTCAGACTGTCTAGACTAATGTGATATGGACTATGTCAGAAACATGTCGCAAACTGCATGGCAGAGCGCATCAGATCATGCTCCAGCAGGGTGGATGTACGCTAGAGCCAGCGGACGGTTGGTAGGTATTGCTTTGCCAGTTGGGACTTCGTGGCGGATGTTAGTGTAGAGGTATCTACCATTGATTCAGTTCCGGTATTGAGGAACTTTGTCGGATGAGTTTCATGTGACCGAGCTCGAGGCTATATATACATGTTTGTTGCAATGAGCAACTTGAGTCGATGTGCATTCCCTTTTGCTAGATTTACGCGTGGATCGGGTGGCACGCCGCCACATGTATAGTATCTGGATCGGGTGGCACGCCGCCACATGTATAGTATCTGGATCGGGTGGCACGCCGCCACAGGATGCTATTGGAACGGGTTGTGCGCCGCAACGGTGTGATGTGGGAAATATAGCTTCCTATATGTACCTTGTATACAATACTTCCTCTCTTCTGAGGAATAGTCCGTATTGGGTATCGCTCGGGGAATAGCACATCGGTTGTGTCCATTCAGGATTCGATAGTATATACTAAATGTATCACCGCGTGTGATTGATCGCTTGAGTCGGACCTAAATATGTGTGTGGCTGACCGTTTTGAGCATTTCGACTTGAGATGCTCCATGGGTAATAGTGTTTGTATAGAATCATGAGTTGTGGCAAGGCCACGTGATGTTATGACCTTTCGAGGAGGATTCAGGCACTCTAATCCTATGATGTGAGACAAGAATCTCAGTTATGTGTTGTGATGGTATGGAAGAATTTGAATTATGGCTTTTTGTGCGAGTCAGTTGTCAGGATTCGAGTGTGTTCAGATCGTTCTTATTGGAGCCTGTGTTGTGCTCGTTGTGGCCTAGGCCGATGCTGAGGTGTCATGTTACCAGTGTGGTGTGTTATAACCGAAATGATCATTCAAGTCATTAATGAGAGCGAGCATATATGATTTCAGCTCGTTAGAAAGGTAATATCGAGGTTTGGCTCCGAAACTTAATGTGGTATCAATTTTAAAAGAGAAATAGATTCACGAATGGTTGACCCGAGAGATGGGTTCGATATATCGCGTGTTCGGTTACCGTGGGCATGATATGAAGGTGTTGGAACAAAACTCTATCTAATGAAAAAGGTTTTTCAGTTGGTATTTGGTTATCGTGGGAAATTGTGTGATTAGAGACTATTGTCTCGAGTGATTGGGTTGTTTGACACATCATATTATCTCACCGAGGTGGCGAGTATGGACTATTACAGTTGGATCGTGTGTATCTTGAGTATAGGCATGGGATTAGCATTTGGCATATGATTTCAGAAAGTACAATGTGATTTATGGTTCAGATGGTCTGTGAAATTTTGACTATGTGGTGTTTTCGGACTTATGTGAGATAGGGTGACGTATGATCACCCGGATATATGCTTGGTAAGGTCATTCGGCTATTGGGTGGCTTCTAGTACAACTCTGAGTCCGCTCGAGGACGAGCGTTTGTTTAAGTTGGGGAGAATGTAACAACCCGGCCCGTCGTTACGGGAATTACCACCCCGTTATGTTGTAAATGCATGTTTTATGCTTTTATATAAGTGTTAGAGTCTATCGGGGGAGTTAGGAGTGAATTGAATTGAAAATGAGGCATATAGCCTTTTTGAAGGAGACTTGAATAAGGAAAGTCAACCCGGAGTTGACTATTTGGTTAGAGGGCTCGGAATCGGATTCTGATGATTCGGTTAGTTTCGGGAGGTGATTTGTGACTTAGGGGAGCGATCGGAATTGAATTTGGAGGCCCGGTGTAGTTTTAGGCTTGAATTGGCTAAGGTTGAATTTTGGCGAAATCCGAACGGTAGGTGAGATTTTGATCCGGGGGTCGGAATGGAATTCCGACAGTTGCAGTAGCTTCGTTAGGTGATTTTGGATGTGCCTGCAAATTTTCAGGTCATTCGGACGTCGTTTGGTCGGGTTTTTGATTGAATGCGTAATTCGGAAAGTTTTAAGGAATTTAGGCTTGAATCCGTGTGTAATTGGTGATTTTGATGTTTAGGATGGTGTTTTTATGATTAGAACAAGTTTGAAACGTGTTATGGGGTATGTTGGTGGTTTTCGTTGGGGTCCCGGGGGCCTCGGGTTGATTTCGGGGGTCCAAACGGACCATTTCTTCTATTTTTGAACTGCTGTTGGCTGCTGGTTTTGTTGCAGACGGATGCTCTATGCGATCGCATAGGGTTGATGCGATCGCATAGAAGGATGGAAGTGAGCCCCAGAGTTGTTCTATGCGATCGCGTAAGAGGGGATGCGATCGCATAGGTATGGAATCTGGCGCTCTGCGATCGCAGGGTCACTTGTGCGATCGCATAGAAGAGATTGGAGAGGTGAGAAAAATGTGCTATGCGATCGCATAGCAAGGGGTGCGATCGCATAGGTTTGTCATACTGTGCAATGCGATCGCATAGCCAGTGTTGCGATCGCAGAGAAGAAAAGATGAGGCCTGGAAGGTTGTGCTATGCGATCGCGGGTGTGCATTGCGATCGCATAGTAGGGGAAATTGGCAGGAAAATTTAACTCTATGCGATCGCATAGGGTCATTGCGATCGCATAGAAGAAATCGTTCTGGCAGTGAATTAAATCACAGAATAGAGGGGTCGCGGGTTCTGTGACGACCCAAAGGGTCATCACTTGTTTTATTAATCATTTCGAGCTTTGGAGGTCTTGAAAACCTCATTTATAGTTGCCTTGATTTGCGTGTACAGTCCGGGCACAAAGCTGGAAAAGATTTATGTTGAAATATGTGAAATATGTGAAAAAGTAGAAGAATTTTGATATTAATATTAATATGGTTGACTTTGGTCAACATTTTTGGTAAACGGACCCGGATCCGTGATTTGACTATTTCAGAAAATCCGTAGAAAAATATGGAACTTGGGCATATGTCCGGAATTGAAATCCGAGGTCTAGAACCCCGGTAAAAGAATTTTTCTGTTAAATTGTTTTCTGAAAATGTTTAAGGAAAATGAAACTGATTTTTTATTAAAAAGTACTGGTATCGGGCTCGTATTTTGGTTCGGACGCCCGGTACAGGTCATATATATTGGTTAAGCGCTTCCTGTAAAGTTTGGTTGAAAACGGACGTCATTTGACGTGTTTCGGCCTTAAATTGGAAAGTTTGGAAATTATGGAATTTGAAGGAATTCTTGAGTTTTAAGGCTCAATTCAAGGATTTGGATGTTATATTGGCGATATGATCGCACGAACAAGTTCATAATGTGTTTTTGAGGTTATGTGCATATTTGGTTTGGAGCCCCGAGGGCTCGGGTGAACTTTGGATAGGCTACGAGATCAATTTTTCATGTTAGAAGTTGCTGTCTGCAACTGATCTGCAGAGTTCGCAAATGCGAACAATAGTTCGCAAATGCGAACTCCCCACTATTCTGCAGAGTTCGCAAATGCGAACAATAGTTCGCAAATGCGAACTCCCCCCTATTGTGTCTTGTTCGCAAATGCGAACAATAGTTCGCAAATGCGAACTTGACCCTTCTGTGCCTGTACTCGCAAATGCGAGCTATAGTTCGCAAATGCGAACTGGCCACTATTCCGCCTGGGTTCGCAAATGCGAACCTCCCCATATTTAGCCTGTGTTCGCAATTGCGAACAATAGTTCGCAAATGCGAACTTCCCAGTTTTGCCTTGACTTCGCAAATGCGAAGAAATGTTCGCAAATGCGAACTTCCCACCCTTAGCTTATTTTTCAAACTCCAGAAATTGGTCGGGGTTCGCAATTGCGAACCCATGTTCGCAAATGCGAACACAGAGACCTGAAAACACGAATTTCAGTCATTTCTTCACATTTTACAAAACCCAAAACACCCATTTGCGATTCTTCAAGGATTATTCTTCATCAAAACGATTGTAAGTTACTTTTTACTTAATTCTTTCAATTCCTAACATCATTAAACATGTTTTTCATAAGAAATCAAAGATTTTCATGGTAAAATTCTTGTTTTTGTTAGAAAATGGGGTTTTTCATAAATTGGGGAATTGGACCTCGAATTGAGGTCCGATTTTGAAACAAATTATATATATGAACTCGTGGAGGGATGGGTAGCCGGATTTTGGTACTAACCCCGAATTCCGACCATGTGGGCCCGGGGTTGAAATTCGCTATTCATGGCGAGAATGTTGTAAAAGTGGTATTTGGTCTTAAGAATTAGTTGGTTGAGTAGAATTGATGATATTAAATCAATTGTGTATAGATACGATTGGATTGGAGTCAAATTCGAAAGGAAAGGGCATTGCTACGGATTAAATCATTCGTAAACTTTCGAGGTAAGTGTTTGTTCTATCCTAGTTTGTAGGAATATGAATTTAGTTATGAATAAATTGTTGAATAAGAATTATTGGTGTTATACCGGTGATGAAGGTAAATTGTTGAAACTATTATAAATTATTGGTTTAAAAACCGGTAATTATAAATATTGTTGATATAGAGATTATTGGCTAAATGCCGGAAATATATATATAATTATGAAATGGGATCGTGTGGTACGCCGACCACTTATATAATAAGAAATGGGATCGTGTGGTACGCCGACCACGAAGTGAATTAAATCTTGGCATTGGCCATAGTTGCCGGTAGCCTATTGATATATTTGGGAGCGGGTGGTACGCCTACCACAAGATATAATTTTTTTTTATATATTTGGGAGCGGGTGGTACGCCTACCACAAGATATAATTTTTGATATATATTGGGAGCGGGTGGTACGCCTACCACAAGAGATAATTACTGTGATAGTTGGGAGCGGGTGGTACGCCTACCATGAGACATGAAATGAAAGAGGAAATTGAGACATGAAAGTAAGATTATTTTGGATATCTTGAGTTATCGAATATTATTTCAGAGCAGAGTATTTCTTTATAAAAGTATTGTATATATATATCTATATTGCAACTGTACAGGTTTAGGTGGGTGACTGGCCTTAGCCTTGTCACTAGTTCGCTGGGATAGGCCAGGCACTTACCAGCACATGGGGTCGGTTGTGCTGATACTACACTCTGCGCTCTTTTTGCGCAGATACAGGTTACGGACAGCAGCAGCGACAGTAGCGATTTGTGGATTCTCCGACTACTGAGACTACGAGGTAGCCTTGCAGGCGTCCGCAGGACCCGTTGTCTCTCCTATCTATGCTTTTCATTCTGTTATCTCATGTAATCGAGATAAACAGCTTGTATTTTCTTTCAGACAGTTATGTGTATTATTCTTAGAAGTTCGTGAGTATTGTGACACCAATCTTGGGTAGTATATGAGATTTGGATTTTCTTTATCACTTTTGACTAAGTCTTCCGCTGTAATTTTTATGTTGTTAATAAGAAAATTAGTAATTAATGGAATTGTTATTAATATTTGGCTTGCCTAGCTTCTATTTAGTAGGTGCCATCATGACCCCGATGGTGGGAAATCCGGGTCGTGACAGGTTCATACACCCAAAACGTCATTTTTGAGTTCTAGAGAGAAAAACTCACGGGAATTGCTGGTAATTCATCGGGGATTCGTTGGAGGTAAGTTTTGTGGCTTAATTACATCATTTTAACATGAAATCATGGGTTAAATTTCTGTAAATGGAAGATTAAAGGTGGGTTTGAACCCTAGGCCTAAATTTAAGAAAAAAACTGATTTGAGTGGGCAAATGGAGTCCGATTTTGGTAAATTTTATATGTATGGACTCGTGGCGAGACGAGGGTTCCAGAAATGTGAATTTCGTAAATTTTCGGAATGTGGGCCCGGGGCTCGGGTTTTGGCAACTTTGGGAATTTTGATGTAAATTGAGTTATTTCGAATGGGTTGTGTTTAATTAGCCTATATTGATGTATTCTCATTGATTTTGAGCAGATTCGGCATTCAAGGTGATTGAATTGCGAGGCGAGCGCAAGGCGGATTAAGGCTTCTATCGGATCGAGGTGAGTGGTAGTAGTAAATAATGTACTGAGGGTTTGAAACCCCGTACTAGCACTTTACAGTGCTATATTGAGATGAGACACGCGTTCTATGACGGGCGTGGTGACATTGTGATAGGGGGTTCGGACTTAGTCCTTCCCGACTAATAGAATACTGTGTTGTATGACTGTTAATGAGGTTATAACTGTACAATTGGGCTAATAGCCATGTTTGGGGCCTTGTGCCGATCTGTAGAGCATTAGGGAACCTATAGAGCTAGGTGACCTTTATATCGTGTTGGAAATATACACTCAGCCATAGCTCTAGCTGTATAGCATAATATGAGCCCGTACTAGATGTGTACATTGAGAGAGATTATCTAGGGTGGAATTCCATGTTCTAGCTGAGTGGGCCTGAAAGGCCAAGTCTATACCGATTGAGATGAGATAGGGTCAAGGACCCACTATGAGATGCTATATTGGGCCTGAAAGGCCAAGTCTATATTAAATGAGACAGGGTCAAGGACCCATTGTGATATATTATATTGGGCCTGAGAGGCCAAGTGCATACTGACTGGGATAGGGTCGAGGACCCATTATAAGGTATTATGTATATAGATACCTATATTGGATCGGACTGCACGCCGCAGTAATGTACATGTAATATACATGTAATATACATGTGGGACGGACTGCACGCCGCAGTATTATTGCGCTTGGGCTGTAGGAGCCCCTTCGGAGTCCGAGTACGCACACGTTCCGCGTGTGCTGGTATATTATGGGATCGGGCTGCACGCCGCGGCGGTATAATTATATATGTATATATATTAGGTCGGGCTGCACGCCGCAGTGATATATGGTGGACCTGGCTGCACGCCATAGCACCATAGCGCTTGGGCCTAGGGAGCCCCTCCGAAGTCTGTATACACCCCCAGTGAGTGCCGTCGACGTTAAATGGAGCGGGCTGCACGCCGCAGCGGTTTATGTAATGGAGCGGGCTGCACGCCGCAGCGGTATATGTATTGGAGCGGGCTGCACGCCGCAGCATTATACTTACTAATATCCTTATAAATACGTAAATACTTATGTGTTATAGACAAATGTATATGTTTCTATACATTGAGATGGTTGTACACTGTAGTGGTACGAGTGAGGATGTGGTCAGTGTGGGACCAAGTTGAGATGGATATGGACTGGAGATCAGAGAACTCATTGTAGTGATGACTTACCTGTGGGGGTTTGCCTTAGAGCTGTTTAGTGACGATACAGGAGTTCTTACTTCCGGTTATTATTTATTATTCTTGCTCATTCGAGTTGAAATATACTCACTCCGCTCCCTGCATTTTTTTTGGTATGCAGATATACAGGTTCGGAAGGGCGAGTTGAGCTGTCGCAATTGCTTTATTATCCCCGTTACGTGGAGACTTCGAGGTAGGCTGCCGACGTCCGCAGGACCCGATATCCTTCTTACTTGTCTTTGATTATGAATTGTTATTTCTTTCCGCTGCGAGCTTTGGTTGTAAACCGTATTACGCTTATGTTCGGTAGAGGCTCATGACTCTGACCCTTCGGTCCATGGGAGTTGGTATGCGTTGGGACTTGGTTTCCCCGTTTTTGATATATCCATTCCTGTCAATTTACAATTGTTATGTTTGAATGGGATAAGGCGAGCTCATAGCTCTATGATTGTTGTTGATTGGTCGGGGTGGCCTAGCAGTGTGCTGGGCGCCATCACGACCGGAGTTGGCCTCTTACAGGCCGAAGGGAGCGGCACGTTCATGGTTCGAAATGTGGGAGGATTCCCGTGAGGAAGGGAGCCCTCCGGCCGGATGGGATGAGTTCGTGGATGCATTTATGGACCACTTCTTACCTGCTGAGGCAATGGCAGCCCGTGCCACTGAGTTCGAGGTTCTCAAACAGGGCAGTATGAGTGTTTGGGAGTATCGCATGGAGTTCGTAAGGTTGTCCAAGTACGCTCCTCATTTAGTGTCGACCATGGATGCCCAGGTTCGACGGTTTGTTCAGGGCCTTAGTCCTTTGGTAGTGAATGAGGCCGCCACAGCAGCTCTGCACTCAGATATGAACTATGGGAGGATCGTGGGGTTTGCTCAGGCCACAGAGGCCAGGAAATTGAAGATTCGTGCAGAAAGAGAAAGTAGCAGCAGGGCCCGGTCAATGGGTCATTCAGGGAGATCACTTCCAGGGAAAGGGTCATCAGGGCCATCCCAGTCATATGCTCAGTCCTCCGCGAGTGCACCGCCATCCGTGCACAGTCATCAGCAGGGCAGTTACTCGAGACCTGGTTCAGACAGCAGGAGGTCTCGTCAGTCTGGTCGTCCTGGGGTGAGATCCCAGCAGCAGGGGAGACCTACATGCCCCAAGTGTGGGAGATTTCATACAGAAACTTGCTACCTTGACCTTCCAGTGTGCTTCGGGTGCGGGGTGAGAGGTCACATTCAGCGGGACTGCCGTGCACCCCGTCAGGGTATAGGTAGGGGATCTGCTCAGTCATCCGGTTCTTCAGCTGCTACATCATCAGCGCGTACTCCAGCAGCAGCAGGGCGTGGTACAGCTAGGGGTGGAGCTCAGGGTAGGGGTGGACCTAGCCGATTCTATGCATTGAGTGACCACCAGAATGCCGAGGCTTCTCCAGATGTTGTTACAGGTATCCTGTCTGTTCAAACCATTGATTGCTATGCCCTTATTGATCCAGGGTCCTCCTTGTCTTATGTTACTCCATTCATTGTTTCAAGTTTTGGGATAGAACCCGAACAGCTTCATGAGCCGTTCTCTGTGTCGACTCCTATTGGTGATTCTATTACAGCCTCACGAGTCTATAGGAATTGTGTTGTTACGGTGGGTGGTCGTGATACCACGGCCGATCTTATTGAGCTTGGGATGGTAGATTTTGATGTAATTATGGGGATGGATTGGCTCTATTCGTGCTTTGCCAAACTTGACTGTCGAACGAGAGTTATGAGGCTCGAGTTCCCTAACGAGCGAGTTATTGAATGGAGAGGAAATGGTGTAGTGCCAAGGGGTAGGTTTATTTCCTACCTTAAGGCTTCGAAGATGATTAAGAAAGGGTGTATCTATCACCTGGTTCGGGTAACGGACACCACCTCGGAGGTGCCTACCCTCGAGTCCGTGCCAATTGTGAATGAATTTCCTGAAGTGTTTCCAGATGAGCTTCCAGGCATCCCGCCGGATAGGGAGATTGATTTCGGGATCGATGTAATGCCGGATACTCAGCCAATATCCATTCCACCATACAGAATGGCGCCAGCAGAGTTAAGGGAGTTAAAGGAGCAGGTGAGGGATTTATTAGAGAAAGGGTTCATACGACCGAGTGTGTCGCCATGGGGTGCTCCGGTTCTCTTTGTCAGAAAGAAGGATGGGTCACTTCGAATGTGTATTGATTATCGGCGGCTCAACAAAGTCACCATCAAGAATAAATATCCTTTGCCTCGAGTGGATGATCTATTTGACCAATTGCAGGGAGCGAAGTTCTTCTCAAAGATTGATTTACGGTCTGGGTACCACCAGTTGAAAATCAGGGAGCAGGATATTCCTAAAACCGCCTTCAGAACTCGTTATGGTCACTTTGAGTTTTTGGTTATGTCTTTTGGGCTAACCAACGCCCCAGCAACTTTCATGGACCTTATGAATCGGGTTTTCAAGCCATTCCTAGATTCCTTTGTGATTGTATTCATTGACGATATTCTCATCTACTCTCGGAGTAGGGAAGATCATGCCATTCACCTCGGAGCAGCATTGCAGACCCTTCTTCAGCATCAATTGTATGCCAAGTTCTCAAAATGTGAGTTTTGGTTGGAGTCCGTAGCTTTTCTAGGGCATGTTATTTCCGGTGAGGGAATTATGGTGGATCCTCAGAAGATTGCGGCAGTGAAAGATTGGCCTAGACCCACGACCCGACAGAGATTCGCAGCTTTTTGGGTCTGGCAGGGTACTATCGGAGGTTTGTAGAGGGATTCTCAACCCTCGCCTCCCCATTGACTAAATTGACGCAGAAAGCAGTTAAGTTCCGGTGGTCCGAAGCATGTGAGAAAAGTTTCCAAGAACTGAAGTCAAGATTGACCTCGGCACCAGTATTGGCCTTGCCAGAAGGCACAGAGGGATTTGTAGTCTATTGTGATGCCTCCAGAGTCGGTTTGGGATGTGTATTGATGCAGCACGGGAAGGTTATAGCATATGCTTCCAGGCAACTCAAGAACCATGAGAAGAATTATCCGACGCGTGATTTGGAACTTGCAGCTATTGTGTTTGCCTTGAAAATATGGCGACACTATCTTTATGGGGTTCATGTAGATGTGTTTTCGGACCACAAGAGCCTCCAGTATTTGTTCAAGCAGAAAGAGCTGAATCTGAGACAGCGGCGGTGGTTAGAACTACTCAAGGACTATGATGTGGACATATTGTACCATCCAGGGAAGGCAAATGTGGTAGCCTGACGCTCTTAGTCGGAAATCCATGGGTAGTTTGGCTCATTTGGGTGTGGATCAGAGACCCCTGGCTCGAGAGGTCTACCAATTAGCCAGCTTGGGGATTCGTATTTCGGCGTCAGACGAGGGGGATATCTTGGTGCATAATGGAGCAGAATCATCATTGGTCGCGGAAACAAGGAAAAACAGTTCATGGATCTAGCATTGGTTCGGGTGAAGGAAGCAGTCATGAATGACAAGACCTCAGCATTTGTACTCAGCGGCGAAGATGGTGTATTGCGGTGTCAAGATAGGCTATGTGTTCCGGATGTGGACGAGCTTCGGGAAAGAGTGATGGCAGAGGCTCATACTTCCAGGTATTCTGTGCACCCTGGTTCAACTTAAATGTATCACGATCTCAAGGAGATTTATTGGTGGAATGGTATGAAAAGGGATGTGGCAGGCTTTGTAGCTAAATGTCTGAATTGTCAACAAGTGAAGGCCGAGCATCAACGGCCTGGTGGATTAACTCAGCTTATAGAAATACCAAGGTGGAAATGGGAGATGATCAATATGGATTTCGTGGTGGGGTTACCTCGCACTCGGCGTAAGTTCGATTCAGTATGGGTGATAGTAGATCGACTCACCAAATCAACTCACTTCCTGCCTGTCAAGTCCACTGATACTGCAGAGCAATATGCAAGATTGTACATCAAAGAGATAGTAAGGCTTCATGGCACTCCACTTTCTATCATCTCAGATCGCGGGGCTCAGTTCACCGCTAACTTTTGGAAGAAGTTTCAGCAAGGTTTGGGAACTCAGGTGAATCTCAGCACAACTTTCCATCCACAGACCGATGGACAGGCCGAGCGGACCATTCAGATGCTTGAAGATATGTTGCGGGCTTGTGTCTTAGATTTTAAAGGTAATTGGGATGAACACTTGCCACTGATAGAATTTGCTTACAATAACAGCTATCATGCTAGCATTCAGATGGCCCCATTTGAGGCATTGTACGGGAGAAGATGTAGATCGCCAATCGGGTGGTTTGAGGTAGGTGAAGCGGAATTGCTAGGGCCGGATATGGTGTACGAAGCTATGGAAAAGGTCAAGGTTATTCAGGAGAGAATGAAAACAGCACAGAGTCGTCAAAAGTCCTATGCGGACGTTCGTCGAAGGGATTTGGAGTTTCAAGTCGATGATTGGGTGTTCTTGAGGGTATCTCCTATGAAGGGAGTCATGCGATTCGGAAAGAAAGGGAAATTGAGTCCTAGGTATGTCGGGCCATATCGGATCGTTCAAAGGATTGGTCAAGTTGCTTATAGGCTAGAGTTGCCTCTTGAGATGTCATCAGTGCATCAGGTATTCCATGTGTCCATGTTGAAGAAAGTGATTGGAGATCCATCCACCATCATGCCAGTCGAAGCTATAGAGGTTAATGAAGATTTGTCATATGAAGAAGTTCCAGTTGCCATTCTTGATAGGCAAGTCCGTAAGTTGAGAAATAAGGAAGTTGCCTCTGTTAAAGTATTGTGGCGAAGTCAACAAGTTGAGGAGGCCACATGGGAAGCGAAAAAAGAGATGAAGGAAAAGTACCCCCATTTGTTTGATCAAGCCTAGAAGAAATTAGGTGACCCTCCTACTCTTAGTAATTGTCATCTTGTCTAAGTTGTTTCCCTCTTAGTATTAGTAAAGTCCCCTTCATTTTGTAATGAGTTAAATGTGTTGTTACCTTGGGTCACTTGAACCGTTTTTGATAAATGAAAGCCTTATAAAGATTTACGTGTTAAATAAACAACTAGTAATAAGTGTAGATTGGTAATGGTTTGTTAAGTGTACATGGTGTGTTAAAATGGTTAGATAAGGTAAGAATTCATTGAAGTGACTAGTTTATGTGCAATTGTAACAATGTGATAGAATATGTGCATTCGTTGAGGTAAGAAAGTGTATACGAGTTGTGGAAAGTGTTCTAGTTGTATATTGTTGTTTGGTAATGTGCTTCGGGGGCCCTCTGGCAGGTGGTTATGTCCATGATACAAAGGTATATGTCCAATATACCTAGGGCTAAGCTTGCCCTTCTTCCCAAACCTCATCACACCCTTCATAGGCGACACTCGGAGCAATACTCGTTCGCCAACCATGAAATCTACATTTCGAACCTTACGATCCGCATAAGTCTTCTGCCTGTACTGAGGTGAACGCAATCTCTCCTAAATAGTCTTGACCTTATCCAAGGCCTCCTGAACTAAGTACGTACCCAACAAGCGAGCCTCTCCCGGTTCAAACCATCCAACGGTGATCGACATCGCCTACCGTACAACGCCTCGTACGGAGCCATCCGGATGCTTAGATTGGTAGCTTGTTATTGTAGGCGAACTACGCTAATGGCAAGCGGGTCCCACGAGCCTCCGAAATCAATAACACGGGCTCGAAGCATATCCTCTAGAATACGAATAGTCTCTCGGACTGGCCGTCCGTCCGAGGATGAAATGTCGTACTCGGCCGAACACGGGTGCCTAACTCTCGTCTGGACCGCTCTCCGGAACCGCAAGGTAAGCTGCGTACCTCGATCTGAGAGATAATAGATGCTGGCACTCCATGGAGACGAACAATCTCCCTAATGTAAACCTCCGCTAACCTCTCCGACGAGTAGGAGACGGATACTGGAATAAAGTGTGCTGACTTGGTCAGCCTATCAACAATGACCCAAATAGCATCAAATTTCCTCCGAGTCAAAGGAAGTCCAGTAACGAAGTCCATAGTGATCCGCTCCCATTTCCACTCGGGAATTTCAATCCTCTGGAATACACCACCAGGTCTCTGGTGCTCATATTTCACCTGCCGACAATTTAGACACCGAGCGACATACGCAACGATATCTTTCTTCATTCTGCGCCACCAATAGTGCTGCCGTAAGTCCTGGTACATCTTTGCGGTGCCTGGATGAATAGAATACCACGAACTGTTGGCCTCCGCTAAGATTAACTCTCGAATTCCTTCGACATTGGGCACACAAACTCGACCCTGCAATTTTAATACCCCGTCATCATCTAGATTTACCTGTGTGGCACCTCCCCGCTGTACTGTATCTCTCAACTCACGCAAATGAGGATCATCAAGTTGCCTCTCACGGATACGCTCTAATAAAGAAGAACGAGCGACCGTGCAGGCTAACACCTGCTAGGCTCAGAAATGTCCAATCTCACGAACCGGTTGGCTAATGCCTGGACGTCTAGAGCAAATGGTCTCTGACTGACCGGAATATATGCAAGACTACCCATGCTGGCGGACTTTCTACTCAATGCATCGGCCACCACATTGGCCTTACCCGGGTGATATAAAATAGTAACATCATAGTCTTTTAGCAACTCTAGCCACCTTCTGCCTCAAATTCAACTCTTTCTGCTTAAACAAATACCGAAGACTCTTATGATCGGTGTATACTTCACATGCTACACCATACAAATAATGCCTCCGGATCTTCGATGCGTGAATAATCGCCGCCAATTCTAGATCATGCACCTCGGTAGTTCTTCTCGTGAATCTTCAGCTGCCTCGAAGCATAGGCAATAACCTTGCCATCTCGCGTGCTACTGCACCAAGCCCGATACGGGAAGCATCACGATAAACAGTATAAGGTCCCGTACCTGTGGGTAAAACCAATACCGGTCTTGTGGTCAAGGTTGTCTTGAGCTTTTGAAAGCTCGCCTCACATTCATCGGACCATTCAAATTGAACACCTTTCTGGGTCAATCTGGTCGGTGGGGTTGCAATAGACGAAAATCCTTCTACGAATCGGCGATAATAGCCCGCTAACCCCGAGAAACTCCGAATATCTGTGGCTGATGTCGGTCTAGGCCAGCTCTTGACTGCCTCGATTTTCTTCGGATCAACCTGAATACCTGCTGCCGTCACAATATGACCCAGGAATGCAACTGAACTTAGCCAAAATTCACACTTTGAAAATTTTGCATATAGGTGGCTATCTCTCAGAGTCTGTAAGGCCACTCTGAGATGTTGCGCATGCTCCTCCTGATTGCGGGAATATATTAATATGTCATCAATGAAGACTATTACAAACAAGTCTAAATAAGGCCGGAACACCCGATTCATTAATTCCATAAAAGTTGCTGCTGGAGCATTTGTCAACCCAAAGACATGACCAGAAATTCATAATGTCCATACCGAGTGTGGAATGCTGTCTTAGGGACATCAGATGCCCTAATCTTCAGCTGATGATAGCCAGATCTCAAATCTATCTTTGAAAATACCTTGGCACCCAGAAGCTGGTCAAATAAATCATCAATTCGCGGAAGTGGATATTTATTTTTGATAGTCACCTTGTTTAACTGTCGATAGTCAATGCACATTCTCATCGAACCATCTTTCTTCTTTACAAATAATACAGGTGCACCCCACGGCGAAACAATGGGCCTAATGAAACACTTTTCAAGTAAATCCTGCAACTGTTCCTTCAATTCTTTTAACTCTGGCGGAGCCATACGGTATGGGGGAATGGAAATGGGCTGAGTGCCTGGAGCCAAATCAATGCAAAAATCAATGTCCCTATCGGGCGGCATACCTGGCAAGTCTGAAGGAAATACTTCAGGAAATTCGCGAACCACAGGCACCGAGTCAATAGAAGGAACCTCGGCACTAGAATCACGGACATAGGCCAAATAAGCCAAGCATCCCTTTCCAACCATACGGCTGAGCTTTAACATAAGAAATAACATTACGGCTAGTATGACATGAAATTCCTTTCCACTCTATACGAGGCGAATTCGGCAGGGCTAAAGTCACAGTCTTGGCATGGCAATCTAAAATAGCATGATACGGAGATAGCCAGTCCATGCCTAGTATAATATCAAAGTCCACCATATTTAGGAGTAATAAATCAGCACGGGTCTCGAGACCCTCAATTACTATAATACATGACCGATGAACTCGATCAACCACGATAGAGTCGCCTACTGGTGTAGACACATGAACAGGAACACTCAGTGGATCACTGGGCTGAACCAAGTATGGTGCAAAATAGGAAGACACGTACGAATATGTAGACCCGGGGTCAAATAATGCTGATGCCTTTCTATCACAAACCAAAATAATACCTGTAATGACGGCATCAGAAGACTCAGCCTCTGGTCCGGCGGGAAGTGCATAACATCGGGGCTGTGCCCCACCACCCTGAGCAATATCTCTAGGACGATCGGCTGCTGGCTAGTCTTTACCTCTATCGGTCTGAGCTCCACCTCTATGACCTCTACCTCCACCTCTATGTCCTCTACCTCCGCCTCTAGCCGGCTGGGCAGGCTGTGAGGGAACTGGGGCCTGAATCATGGCACGAGAACTCTGCTGGTGAGATCTGTCAGGAGCTCGAGGGCAATACCTTGCAATGTGCCTAAGATCACCGCACGTAAAACAAGCCCTCGGATGCTGAAAATGGCGAAGTGGTGGTGAACTGATAGGCTGCTGATCAGAGTAGCGTGGCTGAGAATTACGATCACCTAAAGCATCATGAGAAACCTGAAGAGCTGACTGATAAGGCCTAGGAGGATGTCCTCTATCATAAAAATCTCTATCTCCAGACGAGGTACCACTGAATCTACCCGAATTACGAGATCTCTTATCTGATCCATGTCTCGCTCCCTGTGACAGAGCCATCTCGATCCGGCGGGCTGCATTAGCCGCCTCCTGAAAAGTGATTTCAGTTCCTGCCCCCATAGCCATCTGTAGCCGAATTGGCTGATTCAAGCCATCAATAAACCTCCTCACCCTCTCCCGATCTGTCGGAAGTATGATAATAGCATGACGAGCCAAGTCCACGAACCTAGTCTCGTGCTGCGTGACAGACATAGAACCCTGATGAAGACGCTCAAATTGTCTGTGCATAACCTCCCGCTGAGTTGCTGGAAGGAACTTCTCCAAGAATAATTCTGCAAACTGCTCCCAAGTCAAAGATGACGATCCCGGTGGCCTGGTTAGACAATAATCTCTCCACCAAGTCTTGGCGGAACCAGATAACCAAAAAGTAGCAAAATCCACACCATTAGTCTCCACAATACCCATAGTACGGAGAACTTCGTGGCAGCTGTATAGGAAATCCTGTGGATACTGTGAAGGAGTGCCACTGAATGTGGTAGTGAACAGCTTGGTAAACCTGTCCAATCTCCACAACGCGTCAGCAGACATGGCTGCACCATCATTAGACGGAGTCGTAATAATAGGTCGAGCTGCCTCAACTGGCTGAATCACAGGATCTTGCGCCTGGGGAATTACTGGCTCCGGAGTGCGCGTAGAAGGAGTCTGATTACCTCCTCCAGCCTGAGAAGTGGCTGGTGCTACCGGTAATAAACCTGCTCTGGTGATATGATCCATAAAACCCGCTATACGGACCAAAGCATCCTGTAGATCCGGTGAAAACACAGCTCCTCCTGGGACCTGAGCTGGGCCTACCGGAGCTGCTGGGGCTGGAACTTCCTCCTCGATATGAATATGAGGTTCTGCCACTCGTGCTGCTGCTCGGGGCTGAGCTCTGCCCCTACCTTGTCCTCTAGGACGACCTCGACCTCGGCCTCTACCCCTAGCAGGAGCTGCCGCTGCTGGGACCTCGGGCTGCTGGTCGGTAGATGAGGATGCACGTGTCCTTACCATCTGCGGAAGAACAGAGTAGAAGTTCAATTAACATTCAAAAGATCAAGTCGCACGACTGGAAAGAATAAAGAGAATATTTTCCTAACTCTGTAGCCTCTGGAGGATAAATACAGACGTCTCCGTACCGATCCTTCAGACTCTACTAAGGTTGTTCGTGAGTTGTGAGACCTGTGCAACCTAGTGCTCTGATACCAACTTGTCACGACCCGGATTTCCCACCATCGGGGTCATGATGGCGCCTACTAAATGGAAGCTAGGCAAGCCAAATATTATTTACATCTCCATTAATTACCAATTTCTTGTTAAAAACATATAAATTACAGCGGAATAATCAAAATTAGCGGAAGACTTAGTCAAATATGATAAAGAAAACCCAAACATGATACACTACCCAAGACTGGTGTCACAATACTCACGAACTTCTAAGAATAATACACATAATTGTCCGAAAGAAAATACAAGCTGTTTATCTCGATTACATGAGATAACAGAATGAAAAGCATAGATAGAAGAGACAACGGGTCATGCGGACGCCTGCAAGGCTACCTCGTAGTCTCAGTAGTTGAAAAATCCACAAGTCTCTACTGTCGCTGCTGTTGTTCGTAACCTATATTTGCGCAAAAGGAGCGCAGAGTGTAGTATCAGCACAACCGACCCCATGTGCTGGTAAGTGCCTGGCCTATCCCGGCGAACTAGTGACAAGGCTAAGGCCAGTCACCCACCTAAACCTGTACAGTTGCAATATAGATATATATATATAATGCATTTATAAAGAAATACTCTGCTCTGAAATAATATTCAATAACTCAAGATATCCAAAATAATCTTACTTTCATGTCTCAATTTCCTCTTTCATTTCATGTCTCGTGGTAGGCGTACCACCCGCTCCCAACTATCACAGTAATTATCTCTTGTGGTAGGCGTACCACCCGCTCCCAAATATCATAGTAATTATATCTTGTGGTAGGCGTACCACCCGCTCCCAAATATATTAATAATTATATCTTGTGGTAGGCGTACCACCCGCTCCCAAATATATCAATAGGCTACCGGCAACTATGGCCAATGCCAAGATTTAAGTCACTTTGTGGTCGGCGTACCACACGATCCCAATTCATAAATATATATATTACCGGCAATTAACCAATAATCTCTATATCTACAATATTTATAATTACCGGTTTTAAACCAATAATTGATAATAATTTCAATAATTTATCTTCATTACCGGCATAACACCAATAATTCTAAATCAACAATTTATTCATAACTGAATTCCTATTCCTACGAACTAGGATAGAACAAACACTTACCTCGAAAGTTCACGAACGATTCAATCCGTAGCAATGCTTTTTCCTTTCGAATTTGACTCCAATCCAACCGTATCTATACACAATTGATTTCATGTCATCAATTCTACTTAACAAACTAGTTCATATTGCTAAATATGATTTTTACAACATTCTGCCCGGAATAGTAAAAATCGACCCCGGGCCCACATAATCGAAACTCAAGTTTCGAACCAAAATAAGTTCACCCAATCGTCGATGAGTTCAAATATACAATTTGTTCTTAAGTTCGACTCCAAAACGAGGTCTAGATCGCAAATTCTTTGAAAACCCTTACTATTCTCAATTCTCAATTTTTCTACCCATTTACACCTAATTAGGCTTAGGAATTCAAATAATATTGATGGAAAATGAAGAAAACGAGTTAAGAATCACTTACCCAAGAAGTTTGATGAAGAATCGCTCAAAAATCGTCCAAGAAGCTGTGGAGAAGAGAGTTGAACAGAAATGGGATTTTTATCCCGTTTCTGTTCTGTTTTCTGTCTTAAATTCATTGGGCATGAGTTTGTTCATCGCGTTCGCGACACCCCGGTCGCGTTCGCGATGAAGAAGAAGTTTTACACATTGCGTTCGCGTGGGGCTTAACGCGAACGCGAAGAAGAAAATTCTGGGGATTGAAATTTGGCCTACGCGAACGCGTGGTGCCGTACGCGAACGCGTAGAAGAGGCAGGCCAGGCTCCGCGAACGCGGGAGCCTTCACGCGAACGCGTAGAGGAAAAAGGCTGGGGTCCATGTTGTTGTACGCGAACGCGATCCTAAGGACGCGAACGCGTAGAAGAAGAAAGAGAAGCCTTCGTGAACGCGACCAGGTGGACGCGAACGCGAAGAAGGAATGTCTGCTGCAGATTTTCTGCAGTTTTTCCTAGTCTAAAACCACCCCGATGCCTATCCGAAACTCACCCGAGCCCTCGAGGCTCCAAACCAAATATGTACACTAACTCAATAACATCATACGAACTTGCTCGAGCGAATAAATCGCCGAAATAACATCAAAATCAATGAATTGAGCCTTAAAACTCAAGAATTCTTTCAAATTTCATAATATCCAAAATTTCCAATTTAAGGCCGAAACACGTCAAACGACGTCCGTTTTCAACCAAACTTTACAGGAAGCGCTTAACCAATATATATGACCTGTACCGGGCGTCGGAACCAAAATACGAGCCCGATAACAGTACTTTTTAATCAAAATTCAGTTTCATTTTCCTTAAACATTTTCAGAAAATAATTTAACGAAAAAATTCTTTTACCGGGGTTCTAGACCTCGGATTTCAATTCCGGGCATACGCCCAAGTTCCATATTTTTCTACGGATTTTCTGAGACAGTCAAATCACGGATCCGGGTCCGTTTACCAAAAATGTTGACCAAAGTCAACCATATCAATACTAATATCAAAATTCTTCAACTTTTTCACATATTTCACATATTTCAACATAAAAATTTTCCAGCTTTGTGCCCGGACTGTGCACGCAAATCGAGGCAACTATAATTGAGGTTTTCAAGACCTCAAAAGCTCGGAATGATTAATAAAACAAGTGATGACCCTTTGGGTCGTCACAGAGGTTCGGTTATAGAATTTGGAGTGTTTTGGGACGCTTAGTCCCTAAATGAGAGGTTTGTAGTTGAAAAGTGGCCCGTATTCGGAACAGTGTTAAGACGACCTCGGAACGGAAATCTGATGGTTCCATTAGCTCCGTTAGGTAATTTCGGGGCTGGGAGCACGTTCGGAATGTATTTTGGAGGTCCGTAGCTCAATTAGGCTTGAAATGCTGAAGTTTGAAATTTTTGGAAATCTGATCAATAGGTGAGATTTTGATCCGGGGGTCGGAATGGAATTCCGACAATTTCTCTAGCTTCGTTATGTGATTTTAGGTATGTGTCACACCTCCTTTTTTTACGGCGCATAACATAAATGTGCCGTTGTTTGATACTACACCCCGAGAAGGGATATAATAATAATCAGGGAAGGAGTTTTTCCACTTAAAGGACAGTCGGAACGGGATCAATTTATTTAATTTTTTTAGAGTCGCCACTTGGGAAAATAATGGTGTCCCAAGTCACCGTTTAAATCCCGAACCGAGGAAATTTATAACTCTGTATACAGTCTGCGAAACTAGAAACCTGAATAAGAAATTCTGTTAACCCGGGAGAAGATGGTAGGCATTCCCGGATTCCGTGGTTTTAGCACGGTCGCTCAACTGCAATTTTTTGCTTTTATCTAATTTCTTTACATATTTTAATTATGTGTTTTTATGTTCCGCTTTTCAATTTTAGAAGAATTGCGACGTCACGAAAACACATTTCGAGTCACACCGCAACCAGTACGCCTGTGACTTTAATGTATTTCAGTTTCGCCGAGAGATAGATTTGGGTCACATAAATGTGCACCCGTATTTAGGAAAGTAGTTTTATTGACGAATCGTGCCTAAAGAGTCTATCGTCTTTATTAAATTTTGGAAAGACCGTGAAATCCGCTAAACGGTCTTCCCGAGTCTAAATTTTATTACAATTAATTGAGGGCTCCGCAATTGTGTGGTTTTGTTTGGCGAGACTCATCTCGTTTATTAACAATATAATCCTAAAATGACTACATTTCCTATTTTTTTAGTTTTTATAAATAAAGAAATCTCATAATTAATTTAGAAAAAATGCAATACTTATCTAATTTATGAAAAAAAAAAAAGAACTTAATGAAACAGATTTTAATCTATGTTTAAACAAAAAATATTTTTTTTTCGAAATTATTTTATTTATTATTTTATTATTTTATTAAATACGAAATTTCACAACTTAATAATAAAAGAAGCTAATTCAGAATAATATTAAAACTTGAATATATAAAAAGAAAAACCAATAAAATCATTTATTCAAAACTATCAAAAATTATAGCCATATTAAAGCTTATATGGTAAAAATTATTTTTTATTCCAAATTGTTCAAAACTAAGCTTATTTTTTTTAGAAAAATAGCAATTATAAATTGACTATAATTTTATTTAAATTCGTTTTTTATAAGCTTAAAGAAAAAAATATATTATTTGTTATATTTAGATAAATGTTTAATAAAAATAGACATTACTTAAATAAATCTAAAAAAAGTGCAAAATCAACAACTAATATATATATACAAACTAAACAAATTATCTTACAACTAATTTAAATTCATATTTTTAATTTTTATTTTTTTATTTTTGACTTAAACCCTTGATATTAACTATTTACAACTATTTTTCAAAACCATAATCAACCTTAATTATTTACACCTATATTGGGAGATTTGATGAACTTGAAGAAATCATTCTTTTATCATTTAAAACTTAAACCGTACCTAAATGCCTAAATTACGCAAAAAATAATTACAATTCACATTTTTATTGAATTTAACTACATATTAACATTTGGCTTATTAAAACGGATATTAAAGAAATTCTAATTAATTTGATTAGTGAAAGAGTAATTCAAAATTTTCAATAATATGTAAAAGAAGATAAGAATAGAAACTATTTAAAATTTTAACATTTTCATCATTCCCATATCTTCATCTTTTCATTTAAATATGATTAGATATGTACCTGATGTTGGAAAGAAAAGAATAATACTGGATGATCAACACAGCAAACAACACAGCAACAGCAATCCCAACAAGAATACCGAGTCTCCGAATTTAGACAACGAGAATTAATAACCAGAAAATTGAACTTCAAAAATAAGCTTTTGTAAAATGAAAGACTAACTCTCTTTTCAGAATATTTCTTTTTTTTTTTTGTTTTTTTTTTGTTTTTTGTTTTTTTTTTGTTTTTTTAACACTCTTAAGATTTTTTCAAATTCTTCTCTCTAAAATTTTTCTTTTCTTGATTCTCCCTAAAATTTTCTTCTCTTCCTCTTTTTTTCATGAAATGAAATATGATTCTTATATAAGCAAGACTAAACTCTTTCTTTAATTAAAAACAAATCATTGTTAATTAAAAACTAAAAGTAAGACTTCCATTTTCTTTTATTTTAATCTAACTTTTAATTCCACTACCTTATGTTTTATTCTCCACTATTTTTATTCTATTAATACTTTAATTACCACTATCTTTTGTTTTGTCTTTCACTTTAATTTAACAATAATTAAATAACTAATGGACAAAATAATTTAATTCAAATAATTGACTACAAATTAATTACCAAAATAACCCCAAAATTATTAAAATTTACTACTATACTCTTATCAGCTATAACCAATTCACCTAAATCAAACAACCAAAATATAGCAAATTTAACCAATTCTTAAATAATTTTAACAACAATCCTAACAACATGATGAACAACCAAGAACAACATGATTTTTAACAACAAAAAATTTCTAAATTTATAATAACAACAAACAAGTAACTTTAAATCACTTAAACTTAATATATCAAACAAACTATTTTAATTCTGTAATTAAAATCCGAAATAAGAATTAAGCAAAAATAATGAACCAAATTTAGTCTACTAAACTCAATAATCATCTAATATTCAAATTAAATCTACCAATATCACAACCAGGATTTAAGATGCAAAAATGATTGACTATAACTTTCTATATTAACAACTTAACAAAACACATGATTAAAGTATGAAAAATGAAGAAATAATCAAGAATATGATGAACAACAAAAAAGAAACAAAATCAACCATATACTTGACTAAAATCCGAAAATATATATATATATATATATAGAGAGAGAGAGAGAGAGAGAGAACCGGTCTATATATATATATATATATATATATATATATATATATATATATATATATATATATATAGGAATTTCATTTCTATGTATATATATATATATATATATATATATATATATATATATATATATATATATATATATATATATATATATATATATATATATATATATATATATATATATATATATATATATATATATATATATATATATATATATATATATATATATATATATATATATATATATATATATATATATATATATATATATATATATATATATATATATATATATATATATATATATATATATATATATATATATATATATATATATATATATATATATATATATATATATATATATATATATATATATATATATATATATATATATATATATATATATATATATATATATATATATATATATATATATATATATATATATATATATATATATATATATATATATATATATATATATATATATATATATATATATATATATATATATATATATATATATATATATATATATATATATATATATATATATATATATATATATATATATATATATATATATATATATATATATATATATATATATATATATATATATATATATATATATATTTGTATATGCGCGCACGCGCACACACACACACACACACACACACACACACACACATATATATATATAAAATCTGCCCAAAACATATATACACACGAATATATTATTCGTAACATGTATATATCTATAATATACCCATATATACATGTATATACACAACATATACATAGTATATACATATGCATAATTCGGGTTTTTATTACTTTATTCAAACATATATATAGATATATATGTATATATATATATATATATATATATATATATATATATATATATATACATGTATGCTATATATACACGTATATATATGTATATAACATATGTTTATATATATATATATATATATATATATATATATACATATATATATATATATACATATATATATATATATATACATATATGTAAATATATACATATATATATGTATATATATATATATATATATATATATATATATATATATATATATATATATATATATATATATATATATATATATATATATATATATATATCCACCCTCGCCGGAAAAATAAAAAAGAAAGAAAGAAAAGGAAGATGATGTTGCTGCCATGGATGTCGTCGAGGAGGGGTGCTTGAGGCGATGGGCAGGCTGGTTGGGCAGTGGGGGGTCGGCCATGGAGGGGAGGGAGAGAAGAGAAGAAGAAGAAGGAGAGGAGGAGAGGGAATAGTGAGTGTGGAGGCTTGTTTTGTTGTTATGTGTTTAGGGTTAGTATGAAAAAATAAAAAAATAAGGGGTATGGTTTATTTTGGTCAGATTTGGGGGGGAATTAGATTGGGCTTGGGGTTTTGGGTTGTATAAAATTGATTTGGGCTTGGGGTTATTTCAAAAATTAGTCCAATTTCGAATTTCCTTCTATTTTTGTTCTCTTTTTATTACTAATTAATAAAAAAAATGCTAAGATTAAATTATAAAAATCAAAATTATCTTAAAATACTAATTAACTCCCAATAATAATTATCACATAAAATTAAATATTAATTAAAATAAAATTACATAATTTGGACTTTTAATGCTAAAAATACAAAAAATACATATTTTTTGTGATTTTTCATTTTCGTAAAACAAACTTAATTATTCTTAATTGTAAACTTGAATTTTATATACAAATGCAAGATATTTTTTATGTTTTATTTATTTAAACAAATAAATATGCACACAGATAAATGCAAACAATTCAAGAAAAATAACACAAAATTCACAAATATTGCAAACAACACAAAACTCTTTTATTTTGAATTTTTGGGAGTAATTCTCATATAGGGCAAAAATCACGTGCTCACAATTCCCATGATAACAACGCGTAAACATGAAGAGTTTCTGTGCAAAGACAAGTGAGCGGATACGAGCGATTTTTGCCCGTTTGAGCACTCCGTGAGAAGCATTTTTTTTTCAAAATTTTTTTTAACCGAACCTTTGCTTCAAAAGGCTTCCTACATATCCCTGGCTAAAAGGGAATCCGGTCAATGTAGTTCGGAAAGTTTTGGTAGCTGGGACTACCAATGAAACTGCGATTTTTTGCTGTTACTGTTGCTGCTGTTGCGGTTACTGCTTGCTGACCCCCTTATTATACCCTACTAAAGCAAAATAAGAAGCTAGATTAAATTATGGTCTATGAACTGTAAACTCTTATAGATCTTCAATTTATTCTTCTACCAATTGTTATTTCGGCCTATCTTGATTGCCGAACTCTGACCGTTGGTCCCTTCCTTGTGATCTTCGAACTATTTTCTTTCGGAGTCTGAATCTATCTTTTCTGACCCTCGTTGCCTTCCTTCTGATTTTGAACTTGGATTCGTGCTGAGGATTTCCTTTATACTCTGTCACTTTCCGATTGTTCACTATCCTTATCAAATCTTAGAAACTGCGACGTCGTTCTGCTTTTCCGGCGGGCTTCTGACTTTATCGACAAACTCTAATCATAAATTGCCACTCCATTCTTCAGGTGGGCACCTGACTTCAACAACAAACCTTGAATATAAATTGCCACTCCATTCTTCAGGTGGCCACCTCACTTCAAAAACAAACTTTGAAAATAAATCGCCATTCCATTCTTCAGGCGGGCACCTGACTTCAACAACAAACTTTGAAAATAAATCGCCATTCCATTCTTCAGGAGGGCACCTGACTTCAACAACAAACTTTGAAAATAAATCGCCATTCTATTCTCCAGGCGGCACCTGACTTCAACAATGATTTAAAACTTCAATTAAAACTTAAAGTAAAATGCCATTCCGTTCTTCAGGCGGGCACCTGACTTCAACAATGATTTAAAACTTCAATTAAAACTTAAAGTAAAATGCCATTCCGTTCTTCAGGCGGGCACCTGACTTCAACAATGATTTAAAACTTCAATTAAAACTTAAAGTAAAATGCCATTCCGTTCTTCAGGCGGGCACCTGACGTCAACAATGATTTAAAACTTCAATTAAAACCTAAAGTAAAATGCCATTCCGTTCTTCAGGCGGGCACCTGACTTCAACAATGATTTAAAACTTCAATTAAAACCTAAAGTAAAATGCCATTCCGTTCTTCAGGCGGGCACCTGACTTCAACAATGATTTAAAACTTCAATTAAAACTTAAAGTAAAATGCCATTCCGTTCTTCAGGCGGGCACCTGACTTCAACAATGATTTAAAACTTCAATTAAAACTTAAAGTAAAATGCCATTCCGTTCTTTAGGCGGGCACCTGACTTCAACAATGATTTAAAACTTCAATTAAAACTTAAAGTAAAACGCCATTCCGTTCTTCAGGCGGGCACTTGACTTCAACAACAATGATTTAAAACTTCAATTAAAACTTAAAGTAAAATGCCATTCCGTTCTTCAGGCGGGCACCTGACTTCAACAATGATTTAAAACTTCAATTAAAACATAAAGTAAAATGCCATTCCGTTCTTCAGGTGGGCACCTGACTTCAACAATGATTTAAAACTTCAATTAAAACTTAAAGTAAAACACCATTCCGTTATTCAGGCGGGCACCTGACTTCAATAACAATGATTCGGTAAATTCATCCCATCCCTGTCGCCTTCCTTCGCTTTCTACACCACTTTATTCTTCCTGCCTCACCTCTTAAACCATCATTTCTTCTGAATTACCTTGTTCCGGAATTGCTTTCCTCCTGGGTCGTGTTGCTTTCTCTCCTGATTGCTGGGCACATCTTTAGAATTGTTCACTTACCTGCTGGGGATAATGCTGCTGGGAAGATTTTCTTTATTTCCTCCCTTTCCATTTTCTTCAAAACTTCTGTTTTCTTTTGAGATCGATGGAGATCTGAAATGCTGTCTGCTGGTGACTGTACTGTCGAGGAACCCCCTTTCTTCTCTTCTTTTTCTTCAAGACTCGCACTTTGCTCTCTTAAAAACTGTAGGATATAATGTCGTCGGGGGAACTTTTCAGTGTTTCATTCTTCCGAACCGCTGGGGGTGATACCTGCCTCTTGCTTTTCTAAACACAAGTTCCCTCACTTTGTTCTGCCTGCTGGGGGTATAACTTACTTCGCCGCAGCTTGTTGTTTTCTTTCTCTCAAAGCTGCTGGGGATAAATCTGGTTACAGGATCATTCTCTCGTGTTAACCGGCTTCTTTCAAAGCTGCTGGGGATAATACATGTTCAAGGGCCACTTCCCTTAAAACTAGTGTTATCTTTCTTCTTCCCCAAATGGATACCTGTCTTCCAGAAAATTTTCCAAATGAAAGGAAAATTTTCTGCCCCAGTTTGATAATCTTCCTTGTGGCATGTCTTTCCGCCATCAACGCCATTTCCTTTTCCTACTTCAAATCAAAGAAAACTTGTTAGTTTAAAGCACGGTGGTTGGTTGTGATGCTCCTGCTGGGGACAGTTCTCCTCCTCTTTCCCTGCTATGCATTTCATTGTCAAAACTTGTTGTTTGCTAGGGATGATATTCCTGCTGGGGATAGTCTTCCCTTTTCTTGCCTCCCCGTCCTGCTTGATGACTCTTTATTCACAAGCCTTTCATCGTTGCTGTAACGATCCGGCCCGTCGTTACGGGAATTACCACCCCGTTACCTTGCATTTACATATATTATGCTTTTAAAACAGTATTAGAGTATATCGGGTGAGTTAGGAGTGATTTGGATTAAAAATGAAACAAATAGCATGTTTGAAGAAAGCTTGAATATGAAAAGTCAACCAAGAGTTGACTATTGAGTTAGAGTGCTCGGAACCGGATTCTGATGATTCGACTAGTTCCGGGGGATCATTTATGACTTAGGAGAACAATCGGAATTGAATTCGGAGGTCCGGTGTAGTTTTAAGCTTGAATTGGCTAAGGTTGAATTTTGGCGAAATCCGAACGGTAGGTGAGATTTTGATCCGTGAGTCGGAATGGAATTCCGACAGTTGCAGTAGCTCCGTTAGGTGATTTTGGATGTGCCTGCAAAATTTCAGGTCATTCGGACGTCGTTCGGTCGGGTTTTTGATTGAATGTGTAATTTGGAATGTTTTAAGGAATTTAGGCTTGAATTCGATGCGAATTATGGGTTTTGATGTTGTTAGACATGTTTTGAGGATTTGAGCAAGTTCGAATGAGGTATTAAGATGTGTTGGTATGTTTGGATGAGGTCCCGGGGGCCTCGGGGTGTTTTCGGATGGTTAAACGGGAGAAAAATCATGGAAATTGCAGGTTGAAGAGTTCTGGTTCTGTTGTTTCCGCTCCTGCGGAATTTTGGACGCAGGAGCGAGTCCGCAGAAGCGGACGAGGTGCGCAGGAGCGGAGGTTTACGCAGGAGCGGAATCTAATCCGCTGAAGCGTGGTCGCTGGTGCGAGCCAGTGATCGCAGAAGCGGACGGGGAGAAATTGGGCAAGGTCCGCAGAAGCGGACATTTTTCCGTTTGGGCGAGACCGCAGAAGCGGTCAGTGGTGCGCAGAGGCGGACGTGTCCGCAGAAGCGGAAGCTTCTTCGCAGAAGCGGAAGCTTCTTCGCAGAAGCGGGTCCGCTTAAGCGGCCCTTTTGCTCGCAGAAGCGGATATGGACGGCCAGGCCTGGAACCGCCTGAAGCGACCCTTTGGTCGCGGATACGGATGCGTAGAAGCGGAAAATATTCCGCAGAAGCGAAAATCGCTGTAAGTAAGTGTATGAGAAGTTAGAAAAATTTCAGAACATTTCACACATTTTGGGTCTCGGCTTTAGAGGCGATTTGGGCGATTTTGAAGAGAAATTCAAGGGAAATCATCAGGTAATCATCTATGGACTTAAACTATGATTAGTATTGGTAATATTATGCAATTATATCATGAAAATGGAGGAATTTGGGGTAATTTATGGAGGATTTAGCCCTAGTCTTGGACTTTAGAAAATCAAGGTTTTGAATGGGCAAATGGAGTCCGAATTTGGTAAAATTGATATGCTTAGACTCGTATTGAGACGAGGGTTCCAGAAATGTGAATTTCGTAAATTTTCGGAATGTGGGCCCGGGGCTCGGGTTTTGACAACTTTGGGAATTTTGAAGTAAATTGAGTTGTATTGATTGGGTGTCGTCCCATTGGCCTAAATTGTTGTATTTTTACTGTATTTGATCAGATTCTACGCGTGCGGAGCTTGATTCTCGTGGCAAGGGCATTGCGGAGTAGTCGTCGCGCCGTATTGAGGTGAGTAATAGATGTGGGTGATGACCGGCGGGTTCGAAACCCCGGTATACCACTTTGTGACGCTGTATAGCGGCGAGACACGCACACTCTTGAGAGTGCGGGGTCGATCATGAATTGGAGACTATATATATTAGTCCGACCTGTTGATACTGTATTATTGGCTATTCTAGAGCCGTCGAACCTCCTTCTCGAATGGTTGCATATATATATATTGTGATAATGGCCACTCTTGAGCCGAGGAACCCCCTTCTTGGGCGGTTGAGTATACATGTGGGCCGTGAGCCGGTTATTGGATCCCGCGAGGATCGTTATCATTGTCTTATCACATAGACATGCTAGTTTACTACTAGTCCGCAGCTATTTTTGTTATTATGCTAATTCCAATCTCTGGAACTTGATATTACTGTTTTCCAACTGAAAAATGATAAAAGAGTTTTCAAAAACTACTTTTGAGCCTGCGAGGCTGTATCTGCATATTAGCTGACTAGTAGTGGATCGGGCTGCGCGCCGCAGCGAGAGATATATGTTGGATCGGACTGCACGCCGCAGGAATATCTCTATGAGATGTGCTTGGGCTGTAGGAGCCCCTCCGGAGTCTGGACCCCCACAGTGAGCACGGGTACCCAAAATTGGAGTCGGGCTACATGCCGTAGCGGTCATATCATTCATTGCATTGCATTTAGCTACATCTGCTAGCTGTTATGCTATTTATTGGTATTTGTTGGTACAGGTACAGAGAATATTGATTCTATGACAGGGTAGCTGATTATAGCTTTACATAGTGCTTTATTGCGGATTTCTTATCTGCGCTGTCTTACCCTTGTTTATTACCATCGAGTCTGGCAGTACTCATTTTACTCCCTGCACCTTGTGTGCAGATCCAGGTACCTCTCAGCAGTGATTCAGTAGCTGTGCGAGGCGACATCTGTGGGATATTACGAGGTAGCTGCAGAGTCCGCAGGACCCGATATTCCTTCCTACTGTCTTTTGATTTTGTATTGACATTTCTTTCCGCACTTGGTATCTTGTAAACCTTTATACACTCGTGTTCAGTAGAGGCTCATGACTCTTGACCCTTGGTCTATGGGAGTTGATGTATTATGGGACTTGGTTCCCTGTTTTCGTTATTTGTATCGTTATTGCTTCGTGATTTAATATGCTTAAATAGGCTAAAAGAGAGCTTCTAGCTCCGTTGTTTATATTGATTGGTCAGGCTGGCTTAGCAATGTGCTGGGCGCCATCACGACCGGATTTGGGGTCGTGACAAGTTGGTATGAGAGCCTAGGTTTACTAGGCCTCATGAGTCTTGAGCCGGTTAGTAGAGTCTTGTGGATCGGTACGGGGACGCCTGTACTTATCCTCGGGAGGCTGCGAACCTTTAGGAAAACTTCACTTTTCTTGAACTCTGTCGTGCGATCTTGTTGTTCCGAGAACTGAACTTCTATATTCTATTCTCTCGCAGATGGCGAGAACGCGAGCATCAGGACGAGGTGGACGACCTCCATTGCCACCTGTTAGAGGCCGTGGGCGCGGTCGTGCTAGAGTTAGAGGTAGGGCAGCTGAGGCAGTGCCAGCTGACCCGCCTGTTGTACCAGTTCAGGAGCAGCCCCCAGTGGTTGATGCTCCAGCAGCCCCAGTTCAGGCCCGGACTATATCTATTACTATTCCCAGTCTTCAGGAGACTCTTGCTCAAATATTATCAGTGTGTTCCGGTTTGACTCAGGTAGTTTCAGCTACCGCTACTGCAGCGACATCTCAGACAGGGGGTGGTCAGCAGACCCCTGCAGCTCGCACACCTGACCCGGTTGTTCAGGGACTTCAGACGCCAGAGGCGGTCCCCGCTCAGGTGGTTGCACCGGTTATTCCTCCAGCTGCACCGGCTCCAGCTCCAGAGCATATGGTTCAGGTTATGCCCGATGACGAGCAGCGTCGTCTTGAGAGATTTGGTAGACTTCAGCCACCCCATTTCAGTGGCGTTGAGGGCGAGGATGCCCAGGGTTTCTTGGATAAATGTCAGAAGATGCTGCGTACGGCTGGTATTCTTGAGTCCGGCGGAGTTTCATTTACTACATTTCAGTTCACTGGTCCCGCATTTGATTGGTGGGAGGAGTTTGAGAGGCGTAGGCTTGCAAGAGCAACACCTCTCACATGGCAGCAGTTCTCTACTCTCTTTCTAGAGAAATATGTACCTCGGTCTCGTCGCGAGGAGCTACGTCGCCGGTTCGAGTGGTTGATTCAGGGCGACATGTCTGTGACCCAGTATGAGCTCGGATTCACACGGTTGGCTAGGCATGCCACATGGATGATCCCTAATGATAGGGAGAGGATCGGGAGGTTCATTGATGGCCTCAACTACTCTATCCGTATTCTTATGACCGGCGAGCGAGTTCTGTCATCATCGTTTGAGCAGGTTGCTGATATGGCACGCTCGATTGAGGCGGATCGTCGCCGAGAGAGAGAGGAGCGGGAGGCCGAGAGGCCTCGTGGTTCACAGGTAGTTTCGGTGGTGCTCCATCTGGAGGGCATTCCCAGCAGAGCGGAGGTCGCTCATCTGGACCTTCTCATTCGGGCCGCCCGAGAGCAGAGCAGAGGTTCTCATGGTCGTGGTCGACGGGGGTTTCAGCAGGGTCGGTCATCACTTGGTGCCCTCCCAGCCAGAGTGCGGCACCTACTTCTCCGGCACCAGGTGCATGTTATGAGTGTGGTGAGTTTGGCCACATGAGGAGACATTGCCCTCGACTACGTAGGGGCGGGACTCAGCAGAGGGATCAGCCCTCCTCTTCAGCACCATCTCGGTCTAGTAGAGGTGGAGGTCGGTCTTCTCGTGGACGCCCCGGGGCGAGGAGAGATCCGGTGGAGGCCGAGCACGGTTCTATGCACTTCCGGACAGGCGTGATGCGGTTGCCTCCGATGCGCCGTGATTACGGGTATCATTTCTGTCTGTCGCGGAGATGCCTCTGTTCTATTTGATCCGGGGTCCACATATTCTTACGTGTCCTCTTATTTTGCACATCACTTGGGTGCGACTCGTGGTATTCTTGATTTACCTGTTCATGTATCCACCCCCGTGGGTGATACGATTGTTGTGGATCATGTCTATAGATCCTGTGTTATATCTATTGGGGGTCCGGAGACCCAGGCAGATTTGTTATTGTTGGGTATGGTGGACTTTGATGTTATATTGGGTATGGACTGGTTGTCTCCGTATCATGCTATATTGGACTGTCATGCTAAGACAGTTACGTTGGCCATTCCTGGTATTTCTCAGATTGAGTGGCGGGGTTCGACTGATTTCGTCCCTAGCCGTGTTATTTCGTTCTTAAAAGCTCGGAAGATGGTTGAAAAAGGGTGTTTATCGTACTTAGCTTTTGTGAGAGATGTGGGAGCTGAGTCTCCTAGCATTGATTCTGTACCTGTTCTGAGGGACTTCCCGGATGTATTCCCCTCGGACCTGCCGGGCATGCCGCCGGACAGGGATATTGATTTTGGCATTGACTTGGTGCCGGGCACTCAGCCTATATCCATTCCTCCTTATCGGATGGCACCAGCTGAGTTAAAAGAATTGAAAGAACAGCTTCAGGAACTCTTAGATAAGGGTTTCATTCGTCCAAGTGTGTCACCTTGGGGTGCACCGGTGTTGTTCGTAAAGAAGAAAGATGGCACAATGAGAATGTGCATTGATTACAGGCAGCTGAACAAGGTAACAGTGAAGAATAAGTACCTATTGCCTCGTATTGAGGACCTATTTGATCAGCTCCAGGGAGCTAGTGTATTCTCTAAGATTGATCTTCGATCGGGCTATCATCAGTTGAAGATCAGGGACTCAGATATTATGAAGACAGCGTTCAGGACGCGATATGGGCACTACGAGTTCTTGGTGATGTCTTTCGGGTTGACTAATGCCCCAGCAGCATTCATGCACTTGATGAATAGTGTATTTCGGTCGTACCTTGATTCTTTTGTGATCGTGTTTATTGATGATATCCTTGTATATTCACGCAGCCAGGAGGAGCATGCACAACATTTGAGAGTGGCATTGCAGAGGTTGAGTGAAGAGAAGCTTTATGCAAAATTTTCTAAGTGTGAGTTCTGGCTTGATACTGTGGGTTTTCTGGGACATATAGTGTCCAGTGATGGTATTCGGGTTGATCCTCAGAAGGTCGAGGCGGTGCAGAATTGGCCCAGACCTTCCTCAGCTACAGAGATTCGGAGTTTTCTCGGCTTGGCAGGCTATTATCGTCGGTTTGTTCAGGATTTCTCATCTATTGCTTCACCGTTGACTAAGCTGACACAGAAGAATGCTCCATTTGTGTGGTCCGATGAATGTGAAGAGAGCTTTCAGAAGCTCAAGGAGGCTTTGACCACGGCTCCAGTACTTGTATTACCATCAGCTTCAGGGTCATATACGGTGTATTGTGATGCTTCTAGAGTTGGACTCGGTTGTGTGTTGATGCGGGAGGGTAGAGTTATTGCATATGCTTCTCGTCAGCTAAAGCCCCACGAGAAAAACTACCCTGTTCACGATTTGGAGTTAGCTACTATTGTTCATGCCTTAAAGATTTGGAGGCATTATCTATATGGTGTATCTTGTGATGTATATACAGACCACCGCAGCCTTCAGCATTTGTTTAAGCAGAAAGATCTAAATTTGAGGCAGCGGAGATGGCTTGAGTTGCTTAAAGACTGTGATATTACTATCTTGTATCATCCCGGGAAAGCCAATGTAGTGGCTGATTCATTGAGCCGGAAGGCTATTAGTATGGGTAGTTTGGCGTATATTCCAGTTGGGGAGAGACCCCTAGCAGTTGATGTTCAGGCGTTAGCTAACCAGATGGTAAGGCTGGATATTTCTGAGCCCGGTCGGGTGATGGCTTATGTAGTAGCTCGTTCTTCTTTATATGATCGTATTCGAGAGCGCCAGTATGATGATCCACACTTACTTGTCCTTAAGGACAGAGTTCAGCATGATGATGCTAGGGATGTCACTATTGATAGTGATGGTGTGTTGCGGATGCGGGGCCGGATATGCGTGCCCAATGTTGACGGCCTTCGTGAATTGATATTGGAGGAAGCCCATAGCTCGCGGTATTCTATTCATCCAGGAGCCGCGAAGATGTACCAGGATTTGAAGCAGCATTACTGGTGGAGAAAAATGAAGAAAGATATTGTGAGCCATGTGGCTCGGTGTCTAAACTGTCAGCAGGTCAAGTATGAGCATCAGAGACCCGGTGGTGTATTCCAGCGTATTAATATTCCGGAGTGGAAGTGGGAAAGAATAACTATGGACTTTGTTAGTGGACTCCCTCGGACGGCGAGGAAGTTTGATTCAGTTTGGGTGATTGTGGATAGGTTGACTAAGTCAGCTCACTTCATTCCCAGTGTGTACTACTTATTCCTCAGAGCGGCTGGCGGAGATATTCATCCGTGAGATAGTGAGGTTGCATGGAGTTCCTATTTCCATTATATCGGACAGAGGTACCCAGTTCACATCTCAGTTCTGGAGGACATTTCAGCGAGAGTTGGGGTCACAGGTAGAGTTGAGCACAGCATTTCATCCACAGACGGATGGGCAGTCCGAGCGTACTATTCAGATATTGGAGGACATGTTGCGTGCTTGTGTCATTGATTTTGGTGGTTCATGGGCTGATTATTTGCCTTTAGCGGAGTTTGCTTATAATAATAGCTATCAGTCCAGCATTCAGATGGCGCCGTATGAAGCTTTATATGGGAGGCGGTGTAGGTCTCCGGTTGGTTGGTTCGAGCCCGGCGAGGCTAGGTTGTTAGGGACAGAGTTAGTCCAAGATGCCTTAGATAAGGTGAAGGTGATTCAGGAGAGACTTCGCACAGCTCAGTCGCGTCAGAAGAGTTATGCAGACCGGAAGGTCCGAGATGTGTCTTATTCGGTAGGTGAGAAGGTGTTGCTGAAAGTTTCGCCTATGAAGGGTGTTATGAGGTTTGGAAAGAAAGGAAAGTTGAGCCCAAGGTTCATTGGACCTTTTGAGGTGCTTAGGAAAGTTGGGGAGGTGGCTTATATGCTTGCTTTGCCACCCCGTTTGTCGGGAGTTCACCCGGTGTTCCATGTATCTATGCTCCGGAAGTATGTCGGAGACCCGTCTCATGTGTTGGACTTCAGCACGATACAGCTAGATGAGGATTTGACTTATGATGTGGAACCGGTAGCCATTTTGGGTCGACAGGTTCGTAAGCTGAGATCTAAGGATATAGCTTCAGTGAAAGTGCAGTGGAGAGGTCGTCCTGTGGAGGAAGCAACTTGGGAGACCGAGCAGGAAATGCGGAGCAGATATCCACACTTATTTGATGCTCCAGGTATGTTTCTTAACCCGCTCGCGGACGAGCGTTTGTTTAAGTTGGGGAGAATGTAACGACCCGGCCCGTCGTTACGGGAATTACCACCCCGTTACCTTGCATTTACATATATTATGCTTTTAAAACAGTATTAGAGTATATCGGGTGAGTTAGGAGTGATTTGGATTGAAAATGAAACAAATAGCATGTTTGAAGAAAGCTTGAATATGAAAAGTCAACCAAGAGTTGACTATTTAGCTAGAGGGCTCGGAATCGGATTCTGATGATTCGGTTAGTTCCGGGAGGTGAATTGTGACTTAGGGGAACAATCGGAATTTGATTTGGAGGCCCAGTGTAGAAATAAGCTTGAATTGGCTAAGGTTGAATTTTGGCGAAATCCGAACGGTAGGTGAGATTTTGATCCGAGAGTCGGAATGGAATTCCGACAGTTGCAGTAGCTCCGTTAGGTGATTTTGGATGTGCCTGCAAAATTTCAGGTCATTCGGACGTCGTTCGGTCGGGTTTTTGATTGAATGTGTAATTTGGAATGTTTTAAGGAATTTAGGCTTGAATTCGATGCGAATTATGGGTTTTGATGTTGTTAGACGTGTTTTGAGGATTTGAGCAAGTTCGAATGAGGTATTAAGATGTGTTGGTATGTTTGGATGAGGTCCCGGGGGCCTCGGGGTGTTTTCGGATGGTTAAACGGGAGAAAATTTGTGGAAAAATTGCAGGTTGGGATCCTGCTTCTGTTGTTTCCGCTCCTGCGGAATTTTGGACGCAGGAGCGAGTCCGCAGAAGCGGACGAGGTACGCAGGAGCGGCTGTTTACGCAGAAGCGGAATCTAATCCGCTGAAGCGTGGTCACTGGTGCGAGCCAGTGATCGCAGAAGCGGACGGGGAGAAATTGGGCAAGGTCCGCAGAAGCGGACATTTTTCCGTTTGGGCGAGACCGCAGAAGCGGTCAGTGGTGCGCAGAGGCGGACGTGTCCGCAGAAGCGGAAGCTTCTTCGCAGAAGCGGGTCCGCTTAAGCGGCCCTTTTGCTCGCAGAAGCGGATATGGCCGGCCAGGCCTGGAACCGCTGAAGCGACCCTTTGGTCGCGGATACGGTCGCGTAGAAGCGGAAAATATTCCGCAGAAGCGAAAATCGCTGTAAGTAAGTGTATCAGAAGTTAGAAAAATTTCAGAACATTTCACACATTTTGGGTCTCGTCTTTAGAGGCGATTTGGGCGATTTTGAAGAGAAATTCAAGGGAAATCATCAGGTAATCATCTATGGACTTAAACTATGATTAGTATTGGTAATATTATGCAATTATATCATGAAAATGGAGGAATTTGGGGTAATTTATGGAGGATTTAGCCCTAGTCTTGGACTTTAGAAAATCAAGGTTTTGAATGGGCAAATGGAGTCCGAATTTGGTAAAATTGATATGCTTAGACTCGTATTGAGACGAGGGTTCCAGAAATGTGAATTTCGTAAATTTTCGGAATGTGGGCCCGGGGCTCGGGTTTTGACAACTTTGGGAATTTTGAAGTAAATTGAGTTGTATTGATTGGGTGTCGTCCCATTGGCCTAAATTGTTGTATTTTTACTGTATTTGATCAGATTCTACGCGTGCGGAGCTTGATTCTCGTGGCAAGGGCATTGCGGAGTAGTCGTCGCGCCGTATTGAGGTGAGTAATAGATGTGGGTGATGACCAGCGGGTTCGAAACCCCGGTATACCACTTTGTGACGCTGTATAGCGGCGAGACATGCACACTCTTGAGAGTGCGGGGTCGATCATGAATTGGAGACTATATATATTAGTCCGACCTGTTGATACTGTATTATTGGCTATTCTAGAGCCGTCGAACCTCCTTCTCGGATGGTTGCATATATGTATATTGTGATAATGGCCACTCTTGAGCCGAGGAACCCCCTTCTTGGGCGGTTGAGTATACATGTGGGCCGTGAGCCAGTTATTGGATCCCGCGAGGATCGTTATCATTGTCTTATCATATAGACATGCTAGTTTACTACTAGTCCGCAGCTATTTTTGTTATTATGCTAATTCCAATCTCTGGAACTTGATATTACTGTTTTCCAACTGAAAAATGATAAAAGAGTTTTCAAAAACTACTTTTGAGCCTGCGAGGCCGTATCTGCATATTAGCTGACTAGTAGTGGATCGGGCTGCACGCCGCAGCGAGATATATGTTGGATCGGACTGCACGCCGCAGGAATATCTCTATGAGATGTGCTTGGGCTGTAGGAGCCCCTCCGGAGTCTGAACCCCCACAGTGAGCACGGGTACCCAAAAATTGGAGTCGAGCTACACGCCGTAGCGGTCATATCATGCATTGCATTGCATTTAGCTACATCTGCTAGCTGTTATGCTATGTTGTTGATACTTGTTAGTACAGGTACAGAGAATATTGATTCTATGACAGGGTAGCTGATTATAGCTTTACATAGTGCTTTATTGCGGATTTCTTATTTGCGCTGTCTTACCCTTGTTTATTACCACTGAGTCTGGCAGTACTCATTTTACTCCCTGCACCTTGTGTGCAGATCCAGGTACCTCCCAGCAGTGATCCAGTAGCTGTGCGAGGCGACGTTTGTGGATATTCGAGGTAGCTGCAGAGTCCGCAGGACCCGATATTCGTTCCTACTGTCTTTTGATTTTGTATTGACATTTCTTTCCGCACTTGGTATCTTGTAAACCTTTATACACTCATGTTCAGTAGAGGCTCATGACTCTTGGTCTATGGGAGTTGATGTATTATGGGACTTGGTTCCCTGTTTTCGTTATTTGTATCGTTATTGCTTCGTGATTTAATATGCTTAAATAGGCTAAAAGAGAGCTTCTAGCTCCGTTGTTTATATTGATTGGTCAGGCTGGCTTAGCAACGTGCTGGGCGCCATCACGACCGGATTTGGGGTCGTGACAGTTGCTTTCCACTGGTATCCTGACCACTCAAATTCCTATGTCAGTGATTCTGCTTGAGGATCTTGCATATTTTATAGATGAAACATTTTTCGTTCACCCATGTCACTGAAAATTCTTTTTTTTTTTGGATATCCCTTTTCTTTTGTGGCATAGATCAGGAACGAGCATTTCCCCGACCTTTGAGTCTCATTGGCCTTGGCCTCGAGGTTATCAACCTTCGCTTTTTGATGGATATATCCTCCTTGACACTGATCCAACCCTTTGTCAATTTCCTCTTGCTGGGAAATATCCTTTCTGACACCAGCCTTGCGCTTTTTCCCTCCTGACTTATACCATTTGGGTGTACCAATCAGATCTCGTCTTGCATAATTGGAAAACCGATGGCATATTTTGAAGCCATTTCTGATTTATTTTGACTAAACAGACTCTACTGGGGAATTTTAATGAAAGGAAAAAGAAAAAAGGAAACCAATATAGAATACAAAGAAAAGATGATTTTCTAACAAAAGAAACTATAAAATAAAACCCTATCAAACGCGGATACTGACTCTAATGGTCATGACATGCACATATGGCCTATCCTCCATCGTCAATCGTCTTTCAAGGTTTCTGTCAGGTGATTTCCATATTATTCTCAATCTTTATTTTCCTTGTAGTACCAGAAAGGTTTTCACTATCATGCCTCTCTCATTTTGCTTTTTCTCTCAAGCTTTCATCATCTTATGGTGCCCGTGAAGGTTTTCACCGATAAGACTCTCTCATTTGTATTACTCTTCATCTGGGGATTGAGGGTGTTACCGCTAAGACTCTCTTATATTTCTTCTGCTGGAAATTAGAGTCTTTTCTACTGAGAATTAGAGTGTTATGTTCTGATAGGATTCTCTCGTTCGCCTGACGTGGCATCTTTTGAAGGCTGATCAGAAGGTCTTTCTTTGCACCGTAATGTGGGATTTGGATAGGGCTAGAAAGAAAGGGTATTAAAGGCTCAAAACAATTCAACTTTGGGTTCGCAATTTACAACCTTCGGACCCATATTTATTTATAATAAACACAATTATTTGCCCCAGTTTCTTGCTTGGTGATTTTTTAGTTTTATTCACACTATGACCGAGCCGTGAGGCGCCTACGTATCCTCTTTGAGGAATCAGGTCAAACGTATTTCCCAATTCCTCGTTGTTCTATTTCTACTTTTCATTCATTTTTTTTAATTTTTTGTTTCTTTTCTTTTCTCTTCTTTTCTATGTGTTCCTTTACTACTATGTCCGAATGAGGGGTATGAAAGAAAATACATAAGGCTCAAAGGGTTAACGAAGGATAAAGTGTTTGGGTAGCAGAACAAAATGCCTTCGTTATTCCAATCTTCAAAACATGCCAAGTGCAAACAACACAATTAATAATCGTCATATCTTTAAAGCACTGTTGGGCAACACTCTCATTTTCATTATTATGAACGGCCCCATGTCAATTTGGCCAGCTTGCCTTTAACGGTTTTCTTTTATTTTGCTTGTCCTAGTTTCACATGACTCGGGCTCCAAATAATGTCAAACCGTTCTTATTTCCTTTCAAAATCCCGATCATCTTCCAATTGCTTCATGATTAACTTTTAAAATTAGGACACAATTATGCGTGCATGTCATATCACTAATGTTGACAGAAAAATGACTATAAAGAAGAAAGACTTGAATCGAAGAAAAATGACTCGAAATAATGGCAAACAAGAAAATTGCATTAGACGGACTAGAAATGAATTAGTACAACAAAACAAACACAATAAACTGGGGTACACCCTTGGAACAAACTTAGACAATACTAAAATGAGGTATTACGACCAACAGAAAACTGGACAAAATAGAACGATAGAAGGGTTTGAGTTACATGACAATATCCTGATTATAACCCTGAAATAATCTGGACGACAGAAATGACAACAAAATAAGCCACCAAAAACTATACTTTCGATAACCCCCAAATGAAGCATATTTCCTATTACCAAGCACAATATCTTTAGCCACTGCCTTCTGCATCAACCATACGAGTATCGACTGTATCCGAATTTTGTACGACAATGTCGCCTGCATTGATAAGCTCCTGAATTGCATTTTTCAGCTTCCAACATTTTTCTATGTCATGCCCGGGGCGCCTGAGCAATATGCGCACATTTGAGAAAAATCACACCTCTTTGACCGATGATTTGGCATTTTTATCTCAATTGGTTTCAACATGCCCAGTTGCTTCAACTTGTGGAACTAACTGGCATACGATTCTCCCAAAGGGGTGAGAGCCTTTTCTCGTTTCAGTAGCCTCTCATTTCTAAAGGCCTGATTTGGCCTAAAACCTGACCCGTGGGGTTTCCGGTATGCTCATGGGGAGAAGTAAGGGCCAGGAGAATTACAAGGATATCCATGGGTTCGATATAGAGGGCCTTTAGCAAAGACGACCACTGGACCTTGTCGTTGGGGAGGTTCAACCTGCGGGCTCTGTTTGGGGTCCCGATGAGCAACCTCGGAGGGGTAATGTTGGGCAACATGAGCTTCGGGTGGGTGTTTACTATCGGGAACAGTGGATGTGATTGGAGCGCACTCTTGGGAAAAAATAGATGGATACCGAGTGATAGAGCTATTGGGGTGGCTGAAAAAATTGTGATAGGTGCGTATATATGGGGAGTGTGGGGGATCATCTGGCATTGCGCTCGGTGTTCGGGTAAGGACAGAGTCCAGGAAGCTAGGCGGTGGAGAGGGTGGTGCTTTCCCATCCAATGCCCGATACATGTCAGCCATATGTTGTCTCAGTATTTTGACTTCTTCTACCAACTTATTGTTCCGTTCAACCAGCTGTGGTCGAGCATCAGTATCAACCCACTCAGTTTTGAAGTTTTCTGCCATTATCCCTTGATTTTGCGTTGCAGGGAAGAGAAACAAAACCAACTACCTTAATTTTATCAACAATTCAAAACAAAATATGTTAGAAATGGACTCATTCGGTCCCCCTTATTAACATTTTTTTTATTGTGGTCGAATCTTATGTAGATTGCCTACGTATCATGACCCCGCATGAATCAGACCTTGCGTAGTTCGTGCAAATTAATGCAAGAAATAAAGAGATCTTTATTCGATTTTTTTTATTTTTTTTTCTTTTTCTTTGAAGGAAAATTATAGAAGCCGACTCCAACTACAAACTTGTGTAGGAGATTTCTACAAGAATAAGATTATTTTTGGTGTCAATTATGACTATTTCTACAAAATTGGCTACATAATGGCTTATTTGACAAAATGACTATTTTTGCAAAATTTATTTAAGAAAGATAAACTTGATTTTTTTTTATCCTGTGGCTCATGGGGCATCGTTCAGCATCACCATAAACCAACACAAGACTATTTTTCATAAATTGGCCATGTAATGGCTTATTTAGACAAAGTGGCTCTTTTTGCAAAATTTTATTTAAGAAAAATACAAATTCAAAAAACTTCTCATCCTGGGACCTATGGGGCATCGTTCAGCACCGACACAGGCCAACACAAGACTGAGGAAGTTAAAATGCAAAAATGTGGCTATTTCAGCAAAATTTTGGCCATGTAATGGCTTATTTGATAAAGTGGTTATTTTTGAAAAGTTGAGCAATGACTCAAACTTAATTTTGCGGATACAGCCTTTCAACATTTCCGCGAGGGAATATTTCAAGGCTGTGTCCAAAATTATTTACAAATGACTCAAAGTGGCTATTCTTGCAAAAACAGCCTTCCGGCGTCCTTTCGGAACATTTGGCTATTTTTCAAAAATGGCATCACTTTGATTTTATTGACAAAATTAAACACGCATTTTTTGATTTTTTGAAAGGGGTGGTTGGACCCGATGAGGGTTGCCTACGTATCCCACCTAATGGCGAGAATCAAACCTGCGTAGTTTGGTCAGATTAATTGACCAATTATTTTAACAAAATTGTTCCACCTATTTTTCAAATTTTCTTTTCAAATTTTCGACAGCGTTTCGTCGACATTTTTTGATATTTTGCTATTCCAAAACTCTTTCTTTTGTTTTCACGAATTTAGCCAGTCCACATAATAATTCAAGACAAATAAATGCAACATATAACATGCTCGGTCTTTGATTACGGGTCACCTGTCCTAGCGGACCCAACCCCTGTGTTGAGTCCCCTAAGTCAGATATGATGCAAATAAACGTCCTAGACCTAAGTTCAATATCCTGAAGTTTTCATATGGTGCTAGACCGTGTACCCGAGCAGACGACTCGGGTCGAGGAGGGGGCTACGTACCGGTGACCCGCGGAGTCAATCGGCTTTGTAACTTGTCCGACCTCTTTTTCTTATTTTTGGTATTGACACTAACAGAAAGGGGAGTCTCAACCAGTAAGCACATCCCCGGAGGTAAGAAGAGAAGGGTTTTCGGCACAGTTTTATATATACAGTTCACGCAATATCAAAGTGGTAAACATGTAGCACATTAATCAAAACATATAATGAAATCAGATATAAGTAAAAACATCAATTTTAACTGGGCTCGAATTCTTAAACCCTGAACCGAAGTTCCGGGTTACTTATTCCCCAACAGAGTCGCCAGAGCTGTCACACCTCCTTTTTTCCACACATGTATAACGTAAATGTGCCGCTGTTTAATACTACACCCCGAGAAGGGATATAATAATAATCAGGGAAGGCGTTTTTCCACTTAAAGGATAGTCGGAACAGGATCAATTTATTTAATTTTTTCAGAGTCGCCACTTGGGAAAATAATGGTGTCCCAAGTCACCGGTTAAATCCCGAACCGAGGAAATTTATGTGTCACGACCCGGATTTCCCACCATAGGGGTCATGATGGCGCCTACTAAATGGAAGCTAGGCAAGCCAAATATTAATTACATCTCCATTAATTACCAATTTATTATTAACAACATAAAAATTACAGCGGAATAATCAAAATTAGCGGAAGACTTAGTCAAATATGATAAAGAAAATCTAAATCTGATACACTACCCAAGATTGGTGTCACAGTACTCACGAACTTCTAAGAATAATACACATAATTGTTTGAAGGAAAATACAAACTGTTTATCTCGGTTACATGAGATAACAGAATGAAAAACATAGATAGAAGAGACAACGGGTCCTGCGGACGCCTGCAAGGCTACCTCGTAGTCTCAGTAGTCGGAAAATCCACAAGTCGTTACTGCCGCTGCTGCTGTCCGTAACCTGTATCTGCGCAAAAAGAGCGCAGAGTGTAGTATCAGCACAACCGACCCCATGTGCTGGTAAGTGCCTGGCCTATCCCAGCGAACTAGTGACAAGGCTAAGGCCAGTCACCCACCTAAACATGTACAGTTGCAATATAGGCATATATATATAATACATTATAAAGAAATACTCTGCTCTGAAATAAGAGTCAATAACTCACGATATCCAGAATAATCTAATAAACATAATAAATCTTACTTTCATGTCTCAATTCCTCTCTCATTTCATATCTCGTGGTAGGCGTACCACCCGCTCCCAACTATCACAGTAATTATATCTTGTGGTAGGCGTACCACCCGCTCCCAAATATCATAGTAATTATATCTTGTGGTAGGCGTACCACCCGCTCCCAAATATATCAATAATTATATCTTGTGGTAGGCGTACCACCCGCTCCCAAATATATCAATAATTATATCTTGTGGTAGGCGTACCACCCGCTCCCAAATATATCAATAGGCTACCGGCAACTATGGCCAATGCCAAGATTTTAAGTCACTTTGTGGTCGGCGTACCACACGATCCCAATATATCAATAATTATATCTTGTGGTAGGCGTACCACCCGCTCCCAATATATCAATAATTATATCTTGTGGTAGGCGTACCACCCGCTCCCAAATATATTAATAATTATATCTTGTGGTAGGCGTACCACCCGCTCCCAATATATCAATAATTATATCTTGTGGTAGGCGTACCACCCGCTCCCAAATATATCAATAGGCTACCGGCAACTATGGCCAATGCCAAGATTTTAAGTCACTTTGTGGTCGGCGTACCACACGATCCCATTTCTTATTATATAAGTGGTCGGCGTACCACACGATCTCAATTCATAAATATATATATATTACCGGCATTTAGCCAATAATCTCTATATCAACAATATTTATAGTTACCGATTTTAAACCAATAATTGATAATAATTTTTAATAATTTATCTTCATTACCGGCATAACACCAATAATTCTTAATCAACAATTTATTCATAACTGAATTCCTATTCCTACAAACTAGGATAGAACAAACACTTACCTCGATTCCGGTACAAAACCGCTAAGAGACAACTCTCTCTTGCCACGAATGTCGGCCTCCACAGGTCCAATCTATCCAAAATCATAAGTAATACATCATAATATGCTAATGGGACATAACCCAATCGAAAGAACTCGAAAAATACTCAAAATCACGAAATTCGCAAAACCCGAGCCCGGGGCCCACGTCACGAAAAATTCTAAAATTCAGATTTTCGGAATCCTCGTCTCGCCACGAGTCCGTACATACCAAGAACTCCCAATTCGGACCACAAATGGTCCTTCAAATCCCAAATTTAAGGTTTTTGCTCCAAGCCCTATTTTCTTGATTTTTAGCTATAAATTCATGAATTCCATGGATGATTCTTGTATAAAAACATGTATTTAACTCATAAAACTTACCTCCAACGATTCCCCATCGAAATCCCTTCAATTCCCGTCCAAAAGCTCTCAAGAATGACCAAAAATGGTGGAAAATGAGTTGGTTTCGCGACTGAAATGTTTTTAACATTCTGTCCGGGTACTGTAGCTAACACTATGCGATCGCATTAGAGAATTGCGATCGCATAGAACAAATTTGCCGGGCACTGTAGCTAAGCCTATGCGATTGCATAGAACAAAATCCTGGGTACTGTAGCTAACACTATGCGATCGCATCAGAGCATTGCGATCGCATAGAACAAAATCCTGGGTACTGTAGCTAACACTATGCGATCGCATTCGAGCATTGCGATCGCATAGAACAAAATTTCTCTGCAATTTTTCTGCTGCATTTTTCAACTCAAAAAATTCCCGTTAGCCATCCGAAATCACCCCGAGGGCCCCGGGACCTCAATCAAAAATACCAATACATCCTATAACGTTATTCAAACTTGTTCCAATCATAAAAACATGTCCTTAAACACGGAAAACATCGAATTATAGCGGATTCAAGCCTAAGTTTTCATCTAAACTTTCGAAATCAACATTCAATCACAAACCCGACCAAACGACATCCGAATGACCTGAAAATTTGCAGACATATCCAAAATCACATAACGAAGCTGCAGAAATTATCGGAATTCCATTCCGAACCCCGGATCAAAATCTCACCTATCGTTCGGATTCGCCAAAAATACTAACCTTGCCAATTCAAGCTTAATTCTACACCGGTCATCACAAAAATATTCCGGACACACTCCTAAGTCCCAAATCACCTAACGAAGCTATCCGAACCATAAGATTTGCATTTTGAGTCCGATATCAAAATTTCCACTTCCGGTCAAATTTTCTCAAAAACCTTCAATTTTCTATCTTTCGCCAAACGACTCCAAAATGACCCACGGACCTCCGAATTCACTTCCAATCGCGCTCCCAAATCCAGAATAACCATACGGAGCTACTCCCAGTCTCGGAATCCCAAACGGACATTAATAACACTAAAATGCAATTTAAGCCAAATTGATGCAATTTCTTCTAAAATGCTATCTTCCATAATATGCGCAAAAACGCTCCCGGGTTATCCAAAACCCGATCCAGGCATACGCCCAAGTCCGAAATCATCATATGAACCTGTTGGAACCTTCAAATCTAAATTCCGAGGTCGTATAATCAAAATTCCAATCCTAGTTCATTTCTTCAGTTTTAAGCTTTGGAAATGAGAAATTTTCATTTAAATTTGACTCCAAACTTCTTGAATTTTAATTCTGACCATACACAGAAGTCAATATACTTGAGATGAAGTTGCTCATGGCCTCAAACTGCTGAATGACGCGCCGTATCTCAAAACGACCGGTTGGGTCGTTACAGCTAATGGTTTGAATCGTTCGTCCTCGAACGTGCTAAGAACTACACTGAAGTAGTCTGAAATTACTGGTTTAACATATCATGCAACTTCCTGTGCTTCCGCAATTCATTTGAGCACATTAGCTCGATAACTCTATAGTCATACTCCTTTATTCGAGTAAATAAGCCATTAGACCCAATTCCAACATCCGAAATTTCCTGCCTAGCATGTTTCCATCATACGACCACAATATCATTCTTCACACGTTGTACCCATACATGACTGCATAACTTTGTTGAATTCACACTTTGCATCACTTTACTTATGAGACCACAATAATTTTCTTCAAATATAATAGTCGAAATTCCACAAATCGGATGCTCTCATTGCATCTCATGACCTCAATGGGTCTTGCTCTAGCTTTTACAACACCGATACAACGGAAGGGATGTGCAGGAATTCATATTTAGTTGCCAAGTCAACAAATCATTCAGTCTATACTTCTAACAAGATCCATTACCTTGTCTTAAACCAGAGAATGTTATTTTCCTCTATAATATACTTCATAAAATCAGTTTGCACCGACCCCAAATCCCATAATCTCATCTCACCCAATACGATCTGCTCAGGCGATAAGCCACCTCAAACATAATCAAAAGTCGTACAAGATGACACAATGTGTCATTAGGCCACTAATTCGTACGGGAAACAAAAGGAAGGCGAACACTAGAGAGAACTATCCAACTCTCACATTAACATGGACCTCCTCAGAAAATAGGAAACAGAACACCTAAAAGCAATTATAGACACTGAAATAAACATCACATTGTTGCGGCGTGCAACCCGATCCCAACAATATAATCATGGCGGCGTGCCACCCGATCCCGACAATATAACCATGGCGGCGTGCCACCCGATCCCAACAATATAGACTCACACAAGGAATCATATGTCGAGCTGAATAGCTCATCACATCAAAATACTGAATATCGATCATAAGCACACAAAGGTGCATGATATCAATCACAAGGAAATACATAGCGCCATAGGCTACAAACTCAAGCACAACTGAGGTGCGATATATGATCCGAGTCTCAAGAGCCATCATGCTCATATAACATCACCGCTGAGCGGAACCTCAACACATAAGGAATTTACCAAGCCGTCTCACAACTTATACGGCGCAATGTATCTTTACATGAGTTAACTAATCACGAAATAAGACCGCGACTATCCCTCCATAAAGGGCACATTTCTGGAAGAAACATAACCGGCCTGACGCAAGGCTCACTTCCACATTTAAATCTATCCACCGACCTTAAGTCTATCCTGGTCGTGCCAAGCTAAGTCAATAGTATTTCACAGGTCTATAACCCAATAATCAGAGTGTCCTCCAGGTATAAATTCTCAAATGAATAATATTACCAAAATCCTCATACTTGGTTTAAATTTCTAATCAATCAAGTGACTACAAGTCACACCTATACAATCTTCTTGGGTCAAGCTCCCACCATCTTCCGAATAATTAAACGGGTCCGCACATTCAACCCACCGGCTGTACTAACACTGAAAAGCGATCAGGAGTCCCTAACCGGGATGCAAAGCCTTTCTCACAGAACACCGATCTCAAATGATACTGATGTTAATACCCATCTTACTCAAAACACTGAAACTCCTTTCATGCTCATCCGAGCTCTTTATATCACATTCATTGACCAAACTGTGACCTTGGTCCTTACTTCAAATTTCATACTACTCACTGCACCTCACGTGCCGATATACGATAGACGCAATTTCCATCATAGCTCTAGAACTGACAATAGGCTAATACTTCGTCACATAAGACCTTCCATTTAACTCATTTCAGGAGAACTATAGCAACACACGGCGAGTTCTCATAACCGTTGAATATGCCAATCTCTAAGTAGTGGTCTAAGCCACCATAACCCTTTCCGAGGTCCGCCTACTCATAACAGGCCCTAACAGAAGAATACTTAAGAATAACATCAATCACTGCGGCCGACAAGTCTCAAATGCACCGCCACAAATCACATGCATAATTCGATCACGTTGCATGAACCGATCATTGACACCAATACGCCAACTCAACTATGGTTGATCAATCTACTTCCTTCCAGGTTATCCTTGATTGCCTTAGAAATGTTAATATCTTCCTTCAATACCTAACTTATTCCAACCGACTTACCCTGAGTGACCTTAAATCATGAGGCCATGCTATCTCAAGAATGACTATCATTTCACGACTCTCAAATGCTACACCACAAGTCAAAATATCATAGATTGTTTTTGTGCTTTTCTTCATAACTTGATTCAAAGGCTTGAGCCTCAACTGTACATTATAGACTCAAAATTATCAAACACCACACTTTACCTCTTGAATTCACTAGGACCGCTATTGAGAACCATCCGGCCATGACTTGCCCGAGTACGCAGTCAACTCTACTGAATTTTATAACATATGAATACCCTCTCGATAAAGCCCCCAGCGGAACTATTTCCCGCGAAGCCTGCACCTATACGAGGTATAAATCATGAATCTTTCCTCAAGTTTGAACACGAGCCAGTAAGGCTAACCATAACATGCATTCAACAATTTATATACTCAAATTACCACTCATGACCCTTTTTCCGTGGTTGCAATAACACAATAATACGCTAGTATCCAGAATTCACATAGGTAATTAACCATGCGACCCAATCGTAAGCGGTGGGACTCTCCCACTTAGCCCGAAGCCACTATTACACGACTCTCGAACGCATTAGAACCATTCTCTCAAGTCATTTACTATTATTCAACTGCAACTCACTTGATCCAACGAAGATAACCACCTGTGCTCTATTAGCACTCTGACACCATAGGGTATGTCCTCATTCCAATACAACCAAACATTCATCCCGCTCCATGCACCGAGCATTCTTTACCAATGACATCTTAAAACATACTGTGATTCTCACACGCCTACGAATCACCATGTAGCCTTTGTCGAAGCTTTTCCCTGCTGATAATGAAATGTAGAGTTTATTAGGGACACGGGAACATCAAAAGTCCCAACATCATACCATACGAGCCTCAACTCTTGCCCATCCGCAAGTTTTCAAGAACTCTTTGAATAGCACCTAAATACATCGCATGCCAAATCTGATATGACACATGACCCATAATTTGATCGTTGATAGTGAAATCCTTTCACTTGGCACGAAGCCTTAAGATACATCTTGCTAATCCATGACAATAGCCTTTATCATTTGTACATCTTCCTCATAAGACAACCAAAGACATTCGTTTGGTACATGTCCTTCTTAAGATAGTTACACTCTTTCCCCCAGTATCTCTGATGGCTGAATCCTTCGCTAAATAGATATCTCATATGAACCATATAGTCTTTATTACCACTAACTATCTTTAGATCTACATCCACCTTGTGATTCTACCATTACTGTGACGATTAGGCAGTTAAGTAAACCTTCTCAAGACCGTACTTATCAACCGAATGTCAGAACCTAGTGCACCCCCATGTGCACAATTGAAGATCTCTCAATTTCTTGCATTATCGATATGGATGACACACTGTAACAATAGTTGAGTAAATTCTTGACTCCCTTGAAATCCCTCTGCAGCATCACGAACCGTCGGCGCATACTTGATACCGAGTGTGCAATTTCAATACACGAGTGGATGCAAAAGAACATATGACATAGGCTCCAACTGAATAAATGGCGCACGATAAGGAATTCAAAGAATTGAAGAGTTTCCTAAACAGTTACATAGCCCCTCGTAGATAAATACAGACGTCTCCGTATCGATCAGCGAGAATCTAAGTAACCGGTCTGTGTCCCGTGACTCCTACGAACCTAGAGCTCTGATACCAACTTGTCACGACCCGGATTTCCCACCATAGGGGTCATGATGGCGCCTACTAAATGGAAGCTAGGCAAGCCAAATATTAATTACATCTCCATTAATTACCAATTTATTATTAACAACATAAAAATTACAGCGGAATAATCAAAATTAGCGGAAGACTTAGTCAAATATGATAAAGAAAATCTAAATCTGATACACTACCCAAGATTGGTGTCACAGTACTCACGAACTTCTAAGAATAATACACATAATTGTTTGAAGGAAAATACAAACTGTTTATCTCGGTTACATGAGATAACAGAATGAAAAACATAGATAGAAGAGACAACGGATCCTGCGGACGCCTGCAAGGCTACCTCGTAGTCTCAGTATTCGAAAAATCCACAAGACGCTACTGCCGCTGCTGCTGTCCGTAACCTGTATCTGCGCAAAAAGAGCGCAGAGTGTAGTATCAGCACAACCGACCCCATGTCTTGGTAAGTGCCTGGCCTATCCCAGCGAACTAGTGACAAGGCTAAGGCCAGTCACCCACCTAAACCTGTACAGTCGCAATATAGGCATATATATATAATACATTATAAAGAAATACTCTGCTATGAAATAACAGTCAATAACTCACGATATCGAGAATAATCTAATCAACATAATAAATCTTACTTTCATGTCTCAATTCCTCTCTCATTTCATATCTCGTGGTAGGCGTACCACCCGCTCCCAACTATCACAGTAATTATATCTTGTGGTAGGCGTACCACCCGCTCCCAAATATCATAGTAATTATATCTTGTGGTAGGCGTACCACCCGCTCCCAAATATATCAATAATTATATCTTGTGGTAGGCGTACCACCCGATCCCAAATATATCAATAATTATATCTTGTGGTAGGCGTACCACCCGCTCCCAAATATATCAATAGGCTACCGGCAACTATGGCCAATGCCAAGATTTTAAGTCACTTTGTGGTCGGCGTACCACACGATCCCAATATATCAATAATTATATCTTGTGGTAGGCGTACCACCCGCTCCCAATATATCAATAATTATATCTTGTGGTAGGCGTACCACCCGCTCCCAAATATATCAATAATTATATCTTGTGGTAGACGTACCACCCGCTCCCAATATATCAATAATTATATCTTGTGGTAGGCGTACCACCCGCTCCCAAATATATGAATAATTATATCTTGTGGTAGGGGTACCACCCGCTCCCAATATATCAATAATTATATCTTGTGGTAGGCGTACCACCCGCTCCCAAATATATCAATAGGCTACCGGCAACTATGGCCAATGCCAAGATTTAAATCACTTTGTGGTCGGCGTACCACACGATCCCATTTCTTATTATATAAGTGGTCGGCGTACCACACGATCCCATTTCATAAATATATATATATTACCGGCATTTAGCCAATAATCTCTATATCAACAATATTTATAGTTACCGATTTTAAACCAATAATTGATAATAATTTTTAATAATTTATCTTCATTACCGGCATAACACCAATAATTCTTAATCAACAATTTATTCATAACTGAATTCCTATTCCTACAAACTAGGATAGAACAAACACTTACCTCGATTCCGGTACAAAACCGCTAAGAGACAACTCTCTCTTGCCACGAATGTCGGCCTCCACAGGTCCAATCTATCCAAAATCATAAGTAATACATCATAATATGCTAATGGGACATAACCCAATCGAAAGAACTCGAAAAATACTCAAAATCACGAAATTCGCAAAAACCCGAGCCCGGGGCCCACGTCACGAAAAATTCTGAAATTCAGATTTTTGGAATCCTCGTCTCGCCACGAGTCCGTACATACCAAGAACTCCCAATTCGGACCACAAATGGTCCTTCAAATCCCAAATTTAAGGTTTTTGCTCCAAGCCCTATTTTCTTGATTTTTAGCTATAAATTCATGAATTCCATGGATGATTCTTGTATAAAAACATGTATTTAACTCATAAAACTTACCTCCAACGATTCCCCGTCGAAATCCCTTCAATTCCCGTCCAAAAGCTCTCAAGAATGACCAAAAATGGTGGAAAATGAGTTGGTTTCGCGACTGAAATGTTTTTAACATTCTGTCCGGGTACTGTAGCTAACACTATGCGATCGCATTAGAGCATTGCGATCGCATAGAACAAATTTGCCGGGCACTGTAGCTAAGCCTATGCGATTGCATAGAACAAAATCCTGGGTACTATAGCTAACACTATGCGATCGCATCAGAGCATTGCGATCGCATAGAACAAAATCGTGGGTACTGTAGCTAACACTATGCGATCGCATCAGAGCATTGCGATCGCATAGAACAAAATCTTGGGTACTGTACTAACACTATGCGATTGCATCAGAGCATTGCGATCGCATAGAACAAAATTTCTCTGCAATTTTTCTGCTGTATTTTTCAACTCAAAAATTCCCGTTAGCCATCCGAAATCACCCCGAGGCCCCCGGGACCTCAATCAAAAATACCAATACATCCTATAACGTTATTCAAACTTGTTCCAATCATAAAAACATGTCCTTAAACACGGAAAACATCGAATTATAGCGGATTCAAGCCTAAGTTTTCATCTAAACTTTCGAAATCAACATTCAATCACAAACCCGACCAAACGACATCCGAATGACCTGAAAATTTGCAGACATATCCAAAATCACATAACGAAGCTACAGAAATTATCGGAATTCCATTCCGACCCCCGGATCAAAATCTCACCTATCGTTCGGATTCGCCAAAAATACTAACCTTGCCAATTCAAGCTTAATTCTACACCGGTCATCACAAAAATATTCCGGACACACTCCTAAGTCCCAAATCATCTAACGAAGCTATCCGAACCATAATATTTGCATTTTGAGTCCGATATCAAAATTTCCACTTCCGGTCAAATTTTCTCAAAAACCTTCAATTTTCTATCTTTCGCCAAACGACTCCAAAATGACCCACGGACCTCCGAATTCACTTCCGATCGCGCTCCCAAATCCAGAATAACCATACGGAGCTACTCCCAGTCTCGGAATCCCAAACGGACAATAATAACACTAAAATGCAATTTAAGCCAAATTGATGCAATTTCTTCTAAAATGCTATCTTCCATAATATGCGCCAAAACGCTCCCGGGTTATCCAAAGCCCGATCCAGGCATACGCCCAAGTCCGAAATCATCATATGAACCTGTTGGAACCTTCAAATCTAAATTCCGAGGTCGTATAATCAAAATTCCAATCCTAGTTCATTTCTTCAGTTTTAAGCTTTGGAAATAAGAATTTTCATTTAAATTTGACTCCAAACTTCTTGAATTTTAATTCTGACCATACACACAAGTCAATATACTTGAGATGAAGTTGCTCGTGGCCTCAAACTGCTGAATGACGCGCCGTATCTCAAAACGACCGGTTGGGTCGTTACATTATGACTCTGTATACAGTCTGCGAAACTAGAAACCTGGATAAGAAATTATGTTAACCCGGGAGAAGGTGTTAGGCATTCCCGGATTCCGTGGTTTTAGCACGGTCGCTCAACTGCAATTTTTTGCTTTTATCTGATTTCTTTACATATTTTAATTATGTGCTTTTATGTTCCGCTTTTCAATTTTAGAAGAATTGCGACGTCACGAAAATACATTTCGAGTCACACCGCAACCAGTACGCCTGTGACTTTAATGTATTTCAGCTTCGCCGAGAGATAGATTTGGGTCACATAAATGCGCACCCGTATTTAGGAAAGTAATTTTATTGACGAATCATGCCTAAAGAGTCTATCGTCTTTATTAAATTATGGAAAGACCGTGAAATTCGCTAAACGGTCTTCCCGAGTCTAAATTTTATTACAATTAATTGAGGGCCCCGCAATTGTGGTTTTGTTTGGCGAGACTCATCTCGTTTATTAACAATATAATCCTAAAATGACTACATTTTCTATTTTTTTAGTTTTTATAAATAAAGAAATCTCATAATTAATTTAGAAAAAATGCAATACTTATCTAATTTATGAAAAAAAAAGAACTTAATGAAACAGATTTTAATCTATGTTTAAACAGAAAATATATTTTTTTCGAAATTGTTTTATTTATTATTTTATTATTTTATTAAATACGAAATTTCACAACTTAATAATAAAAGAAGCTAATTCAGAATAATATTAAAACTTGAATATATAAAAAGAAAAACCAATAAAATTATTTATTCAAAACTATCAAAATTATAACAATTAAAGCTTATATGGTAAAAATCATTTTTTATTTCAAATTGTTCAAAACTAAGCTTATTTTTTTAGAAAAACAGCAATTATAAATTGACTATAATTTTATTTAAATTCGTTTTTTATAAACTAAAAAAAATATATTTTATTTGTTATATTTAGATAAATGTTTAATAAAATAAACATTACTTAAATAAATATAAAAATAAAAGTGCAAAATCGACAACTAATATATATATATATACAAACTAAACCAATTATCTTACAACTAACTTAAACTCAATTTTTTAATTTTTATTTTTTTATTTTTGACTTAAACCCTTGATATTAACTATTTAAAACTATTATTCAAAACCATAATCAACCTTAATTATTTACACCTATATTGGGAGATTTGATGAACTTGAAGAAACCATTCTTTTATCATTTAAAACTTAAAACGTACCTAAATGCCTAAATTACGCAAAAAATAATTACAATTCACATTTTTATTGAATTTAACTACATATTAACATTTGGCTTATTAAAAAGGATATTAAAGAAATTCTAATTAATCTCATTAGTGAAAGAGTAATTCAAAATTTTCAATAATATGTAAAAGAAGATAAGAATAGAAACTATTTAAAATTTCAACATTTTCATCATTCCCATATCATCATCTTTTCATTTAAACATGATTAGGTATGTACCTGATATTGGAAAGAAAAGAATAATATTGGATGATCAACACATCAAACAACACAGCAACAGCAATCCCAACAAGAATACCGAGTCTCCGAATTTAAACAACGAGAGTTAATAACCAGAAAATTGAACTTCAAAAATAAGCTTTTGTAAAATGAAAAACTAACTCTCTTTTCAGAATATTTCTTTTTTTTTTTCGTTTTTTTTTGTTTTTTTTTTTTTGTTTTTTTTGTTCTTTTAACACTCTTAAGATTTTTTCAAATTCTTCTTTCTAAAATTTTTCTTTTCTTAATTCTCCCTAAAATTTTCTTCTCTTCCTTTTTTTTTCATGAAATGAAATATGATTCTTATATAAGCAAGACTAAACTCTTTCTTTAATTAAAAATAAATCATTAGTAATTAAAAACTAAAAGTAAGACTTCCATTTTCTTTTATTTTAATCTAACTTTTAATTCCACTACCTTATGTTTTATTCTCCACTATTTTTATTCTATTAATACTTTAATTACCACTATCTTTTGTTTTGTCTTCCACTTTAATTTAACAATAATTAAATAACTAATGGACAAAATAATTTAATTCCAATAATTGACTACAAATTAATTACCAAATAACCCCAAAATTATTGAAATTTACTACTATACTCTTATCAGCAATTCACCTAAATCAAACAACCAAAATATAGCAAATTTAACCAATTCTTAAACAATTTTAACAACAATCCTAACAACATGATGAACAACCAAGAACAACATGATTTTTAACAAGAAAAAATTTCTAAATTTATAATAACAACAAACAAGTAAGTTTAAATCACTTAAACTTAACATATCAAACAAACTATTTTAATTCTGTAATTAAAATCCGAAATTAGAATTAAGCAAAAATAATGAACCAAATTTAGTCTACTAAACTCAATAATCATCTAATATTCAAATTAAATCCAATATCACAACCAAGATTTAAGATGCAAAAATGATTGACTATAACATTTCTATATTAACAACTTAACAAAACACATGATTAAAGTATGAAAAATAAAGAAATAATCAAGAACATGATGAACAACAAAAAAGAAACAAAATCAACCATATACTTGACTAAAATCCGAAAATATACATATATATATATATAAAGAACCACACACACACACACACACACACACACACACACACACACACACACACACATATATATATATATATATATATATTATGTATTACTTAGAGGACTCAACACAGGGGTTGGGTCCGTCTAGGACAGGTACTCAAATATGAAATGACCACTATGATGCATTTTACGTGTTGCATTTATTTGTCTCGAGCCCGCATGCTGACCGACTTTTGAACATCGAATTTTTTTGTGAAATTGAGAAAACAAAAGAGAGAGAAATAGCAATGTAAAGAATTAATTGTTTAGATTTAGAAAAATCAATGCCCAAATACTGTCGAAACTCTGCCGAAATTGAAAAAACATGGAAATATTTTGTTTTTAAAAGTTTGCAAAGGAAATATACATATATATATATATACACACACACACACACACACACACACATATATATATATAAAATCTGCCCAAAACATATATACACACGAATATATTATTCGTAACATGTATATATCTATAATATACCCATATATACATGTATATACACAACATATACATAGTATATACATATGCATAATTCGGGTTTTTATTACTTTATTCAAACATATATATATATATATATATATATATATATATATATATATATATATATATATATATATATATATACATGTATGCTATATATACACATATATATACATATATAACATATATATATATATATATACATATATATATATATATATACATATATATATATATATATATATATATATATATATATATATATATATATATATATATATATATATATATATATATATCCACCCTCGCCGGAAAAATAAAAAAAAGAAAGAAAGAAAAGGAAGATGATGTTGCTACCAAGGATGTCGTCGAGGAGGGGTGCTGGAGGCGATGGGCAGGCTGGTTGGGCAGTGGGGGTCGGCCATGGAGGGGAGGGAGAGAAGAGAAGAAGAAGAAGAAGAAGAAGGAGAGGAGGAGAGGGAATAGTGAGTGTGGAGGCTTGTTTTGTTGTTATGTGTTTAGGGTTAGTATGAAAAAATAAAAAAATAAGGGGTATGGTTTATTTTGGTCAGATTTGGGGGGAATTAGATTGGGCTTGGGGTTTTGGGTTGGATAGAATTGATCTGGGCTTGGGGTTATTTCAAAAATTGGTCCAATTTCGAATTTTCTTCTATTTTTGTTCTCTTTTTATTACTAATTAATAAAAAAATGCTAAGATTAAATTATAAAAACCAAAATTATCTTAAAATACTAATTAACCCCCAATAATAACTATCACACAAAATTAAATATTAATTAAAATAAAATTGCATAATTTGGACTTTAAATGCTAAAAATGCAAAAAATACATATTTTTTGTGATTTTTCATTTTCGTAAAACAAACTTAATTATTCTTAATTGTAAACTTGAATTTTATATACAAATGCAAGATATTTTTTATATTTTATTTATTTAAACAAATAAATATGCACAGATAAATGCAAACAATTCAAGAAAAATAACACAAAATTCACAAATATTGCAAACAACACAAAACTCTTTTATTTTGAATTTTTGGGAGTAATTCTCATATAGGGAAAAAATCACGTGCTCACAGTATGTCTGTAAATTTGCAGGTCATTCGGACGTCGTTTGGTCGGGTTTTTGATCGGATGTGTAATTCGGAAAGTTTTAAGGAATTTAGGCTTGAATTCGATGTGAATTGTGGGTTTTGGTGTTGTTAAACGCGTTTTAAGGGTTGGAACAAGTTCGAATAAGGTATTAGTATGTGTTGGTATGATTGGATGAGGTCCCGGGGGCCTCGGGGTGTTTTCGGGTGGTTAAACGGGAGTGAAACATGGAAATTGTAGGTTGAAATGATTCTGGTTCTGTTGTTTTTGCCCCTGCAAGAATAAGTGCGCAGAGGTGAGTCCGCAGGAGCGGACTTATGAGCGCAGAAGCGTTTAGTCGCGCAGAGGCGGAAGTCAGTCTGCTGAGGCGATGTTGCTGGTGTGAAGGGCGTGCCGCAGAAGCGATTTGAAGGCGGATTGGGGAGATCCACAGAAGCGGTTAGCTAGTCGCCTAAGCGAGTCCATAGAAGCGGACTCTGGTGCGCAGAAGCGAAGGATTTCCGCAGGAGCGGTTATGTGCACGCGGAAGCGGACGCGCGGAAGCGGTCCTAGACTCGCAGAAGCGAAAGTGGCCAGCTAGGCCTGGGATCGCAGAAGCGACCATTTGGTCGCGGATACGGGCTCGCAGGAGTGGGAATTTGTCTGCAGAAGCGGAAATCGCAGAAGGATTTATAATATCAGAAGTTAGAAATTTCATAACATTCTAAAACATTTAGGGCTCGGACTAAGGAGGCGATTTGGGTGATTTTGAAGGGAAATTCAAGGAGATTCTTCGGGTAATCAACTATGGACTCAAAGTATGGTTTTATACTAATAATTATGCAATTAACTCATGAAATTAGAGGAATTAAGGGTGTATTATGGATGTTTTTCACCCTAGGCTTGGATTATAGAAAACCAAGGATTTGAATAGGCAAATGGAGTCCGAATTTGGTAAATTTTATATGATTAGACTCGTGTTGAGACGAGGGTTCCGAATATGTGACTTTCGTAATTTTTTGAGAAGCATACCAAAAGTCGGGTTTTGGCAACTTGTGGTTTTGGGTGTATTTCGAATTGTTTTAATTGGGTAATACCTAATTGGCCTATTTTGATGTATTCTATTGATCTTTATCAGATTCTACACCTGTGGAGGCCGATATTCGTGGCAAGAGAGTTGTCCCTTAGCGGTTTTGTACCGGAGTCGAGGTAAGTGGTTTGTCTAACCTCGTGTGGGGGAACCTTCACCCCTAGGATATTATGTGATAATTTAAATGCCTTGTACGCGAGGTGACGGGCGTGTACATGCGTAGATTGTTGGAACTCACTTTACTTGAATTGTCCAATTTGTGATATTCCTGTTCTTAGTTGATTAAATTGTGACATTTACCTGATATTCGTTTAGGAAAGCATGATTAGATAGGATTTATCTGTCTAATTGCCTTATTGTCTTACTTGAACTTCTTGATAATTGTTGGCACTGGTTTTAGCGAAGTTGTAGTTAAGCATATTATATTTTCTCTGTGCGTTTCTTTTATGGTTTGTGTTAGTGGGCTGCGGGTTCCATTCCCGGTGATCCCAGGGCTGTGGGTTCGATTCCCAGAGACCCGGAGTGGTATTGTTTGTGGACTGTGGTTTGATTCCTGGAGATCCAAGGGCTGCGGGTTCGATTCCTGGAGACCCGGAGTTTATTGATATATTTATTGGGATATGAACTGCGGGTTCGATTCTTGGAGATCTTGAGATATTGAGACACGGGCTGCGGGTTCGATTCCCGGAGACCCAGAGACACTGATATTGGGACTGCGGGTTAAATTCCCGTAGCTCCTGAGTTGTTGGATATAGAGAGGGACTGTGGGTTCAATTCCCACAGGTCCTGGATTTGCTGGTTTGAGTTTATGTTGTGTTTGTTACTTGTAGTTAGCTAATCGTATTCGGTTGTAGTAATTACTTCATTGTTGTTATTTCGGATTCATTCTTACTTATTCCTGCTTATTACTGTTTTAATCATTATGTTATTATTCTCTCGGTAGGGCTCTGACCTTCCTCGTTACTACTCCATCGAGGTTAGGCTTGGCACTTGCCGAGTACCGCCGTGGTATACTCATGCTACTCTTCTGCACACTTTTGTTGTGCAGATCCAGGTACATCAGGACAGGCTCATCCTAGGTGATTCAGCAGCACATCCGGAGACCTCGAGGTATGATATACTACGTCCGCAGATCCGGAGGCCCTCCTTCTATTCTCATAGTGATAGTAGTTACTTTCCCTCATTTTGTTGCTTTTAGACATTCTTGATGTATAGAGCCACAGTTGTACTTTCCTTTTTAGTCTGTGTTACCCGTTGGATTCCGGGTCTTGGTAGTATGCTATATGGTGTGGCTGATGAGTGTATATGCCAAGTGGTACGTATTACATTCCTTTTATATCATTTTTCCACTATTTCTTATTTAATGTTCATAAACTTGTATATTCCGCATCGTGTTAGGCGTACCTAGTAACGGAGACTGGGTGCCGTCATGACAGGTTCACGATTGGTGAACTAGGGTCGTGACAAGTTGGTATCAGAGCACTAGGTTCATAGGAGTCACGAGACACGGACCGGTTACTTAGAGTCTCGCTGATCGATACGGAGACGTCTGTATTTATCTACGAGGGGCTATGTAACTGTTTAGGAAACTCTTCATTTCTTTTGGATTCCTTGTCGTGCAACACTATTGGCACCGAATCTGAATTTCTGCTTTCTATTCTCTCACAGATGGTGAGGACACATGCTACTCGCGAGGATCAGGCACACGCGCCCCCTCCTGCCACCGCCAGAGGTCGGGGCCATGGTAGAGGACGAGGACGTGCCCGAGGTGCAGCCATAGCACCCGCGTGCGCTGCCGCTAAGGTGCCACCGGTGGATCAGGTTGGAGCGCACGCACCTGGTACACCGACTACAGCTGCTACTACTCCAGCACTCTAGGAGTCCCTGACCTAGTTCATGAGTATGTATACCGCTTTAGCTCAGGCAGGGTTGCTTCCTCTCACTGTAGCTACATCTCAGGCCGGGGGAGGGGCCCAGACTCCCACAACCGCTACACTTGAGCAGCGAGCGCCAGTGGGACAGGTTCCAGAGATTATTGTTATGCCTCTTGCCACCCCAGTACATCCCGGAGGTGGGCCAGCTGCCTCCGAGGATGAGCAGCGTAGATTAGAGAGGTTCAAGAAATATCATCCTCCAGTGTTCAGTGGGTTGTCTACAAATGATGCATTGGGTTTTCTGGAGGAGTGTCATCATATTCTTCGTACCATGGGGATAGTGGAGACCAGCGGGGTTTCCTTTACTTCTTTTCAGCTTCGTGGGGCCGCTTATGATTAGTGGTGCACGTATGAGTTGGATAGTCCAGATAAGTCTGCTTCATTGACCTGGACGTAGTTTTCAGATCTGTTTTTGAGAGAGTTTGTCCCTCAGAGCCTTAGGGATTCTTGGCGCTCGGAGTTTGAGCGGTTGCGATAGGGCTCCATGTCGGTATCGGAGTATGCTATCAGTTTCACCCGTCTAGCCAGGCATGCACCGGCTTTGGTAGCCACGGTCCGGGAGAGAGTGCGGAGATTTATTGAGGGCCTTATTCTGCCGATCCGGTCCAGCATGGCCAGAGAGTTGGAGACGGATATACCTTATCAGCAGGCGGTGAGCATTGCCAGGAGGATCGAGAGTATGCTCCCTAGAGAGCGGGGAGATAGGGAGGCCAAGAGGGTTCGTGAGTCGGGCCATTTCTCTGGTGCCCGCACTTCAACAGCCGGTCGTTTTGGCAGGGGTTATTTCGGTCGTCCAGATCATTCAGCATTGCCAGCAGCCGGTAGTACTCCAGCTCTTCCAGTACCTCAGGAGCCTTATTATGCTCCCCCAGTTTCCAGTGCGCCTCCTGCGCGGGGTACCTCCAGGGGTCAGACTAGTGGGGGTGAGGCCGGTCAGTCACAGCCACCGCATCCTCCCAGAGCTTGTTTTGAGTGCGGGGATACTCTCCATCTAGTTAGGGAGTGCCCCAGGCATAGGAAAGGAGCACCTCCTCAGTCTTCGCAGCCTCAGCGTGGTTCTCAGGGCCAGCAGGCCATCATTTCAGCCCCAGCTGCCACTCCACCTGCCCAGCCAGCCAGGGGCGAGGATCAGGGTGCCAGAGGCCGCCGTCGAGAGAGGGGTCAAGCCAGATTTTATGTTATTCTTGATCGCGCTACAGCTGTTGCATCTGATTCTGTTATCACAGGTATTATTTTGGTTAGTCACAGAGAGGCATCGGTTCTATTCGATTCTGGTTCCACTTTTTCATATGTGTCCTCTTATTTTTCTTCACATCTGGGTGTGCCTCGGGATTCTTTGAGTGCCCCCATTTATGTTTCCACTCCGGTGGGAGATTCTTTGGCTGTGGACCGTGTGTATCGGTCGTGTTTGATTACCATTTGTGGTTTTGAGACCAGAGCGGATCTACTGTTACTCGGGATGGTCGATTTTGATATTATTCTGGGCATGGACTGGTTGTCGCCCCATTATGCTATTCTTGATTGTCACTCCAAGACCGTGACGCGGGCTATGCCAGGCATTCCACGTATTGAGTAGAGTGGTACTCTAGATCACACCCCCAACCGTGTTATTTCCTTTCTCAAAGCTCGGCGTATGGTTGAGAAGGGGTGTGCTGCTTATCTAGCTTATGTGCGGGATGTCAGTATTGACACTCCTTCTATTGATTCCGATCTAGTGGTACGTGATTTCGCTGATGTATTTCTAGCCGATCTCCCGGGCATGCTGCCCGACAGAGATATTGATTTTGCTATTGATTTGTTGCCGGGCACTCAGCCCATTTCTATTCCACCGTACCGTATGGCTCCTCCTGTGTTGAAGAAGTTGAAGGATCAGTTACATAAGTTATTGGGTAAGGGTTTCATTCGACCCAGTGTTTCGCCTTGGGGTGCTCCTATGTTGTTTGTGAAGAAAAAGGATGGTTATATGCATATGTGTATTGACTATCGTCAGCTGAACAAGGTTACAGTGAAGAACCGGTATCCTTTACCTCATATTGATGATTTGTTTGACCAGCTACAGGGCGCACAAGTGTTCTCTAAGATTGATTTGCGCTCTGGTTATCATCAGCTGAAGATTCGGGAGCCAGATATCCCGAAGACTACCTTCAGAACTCGGTATGGTCACTACGAGTTCCTCGTGATGTCTTTCGGACTGACTAATGCCCCAGCAGCCTTTATGCATTTGATGCACAGTGTGTTCAGGCCATATCTGGACTCGTTCGTGATTGTTTTTATTGATGATATTCTAGTATATTCCCAGAGTCGGGAAGAGCACGAGCAATATCTGAGGATAGTGCTTCAGACTTTGAGGGAGAAGCAGCTATATGCCAAGTTCTCTAAATGTGAATTATGGCTGAGTTCTGTGGTGTTTCTAGGAAACGTGGTGTCGAGCGATGGTATTCGAGTGGATCCGAGGAAGGTAGAGTTCGTGCAGAGTTGGCCCAGGCCCTCCTCAGCTACCAAGATTCGTAGTTTCCTTGGTTTGGCGGGTTATTATCGTCGTTTCGTAGAGGGGTTCTCTTCGATCGCAGCACCTATGACCAGGTTGACCCAAAAGGGTGCCCCTTTTCAGTGGACAGAGGAGTGTGAGGCGAGCTTTTAGAAGCTCAAGACAGCTTTGACTTCGGCCCCTATCTTGATGTTACCTACAGGTTCGGGATCCTATATTATATATTGTGATGCCTCACGAGTTGGACTCGGTGCAGTATTGATGCAGGACGGTAGGGTGATTGCCTACGCGTCCAGACAGCTGAAGGTACATGAGAAGAACTACCCTGTTCATGATCTGGAGTTAGCTATCATTGTTCATGCCTTGAAGATTTGGCGTCATTACTTGTATGGGGTTCCTTGTGAGATCTACACTGATCACCGGAGCTTGCAGCCCTTGCTTAAGCAGAAGGACCTGAATATGCGTCAGAGGAGATTGTTGGAGATACTGAAGGACTATGATATTACTATTCTCTATCATCCGGGCAAGGCTAATGTAGTTGCCGATGCCTTGAGTCGCCGGGCAGAGAGTTTGGAGAGTTTGGCATATCTACCAGCTTCTGAGAGGCCTATGGCGATGGATGTCTAGGCTTTAGCCAAGACAGTTTGTTAGAGTGGATCTTTCGGAGCCCAGCCGGGTTCTGGCTTGTGTGGTTTCTCGGTCTTCTCTATTTGACCGCATTAGGGAGCGTTAGTTCGACGACCCTCATTTGCTTGTTCTCCAGTATAGGGTTCGGCGTGGTGATGCTCGAGATGTTACCATTGGAGATGATGGAGTTATGAGGATGCAAGGGTGTATTTGTGTGCCCAATGTAGATGATCTTCGAGAGCTGATTCTAGCAGAGGCCCATAGCTCGCGGTATTCCATCCATCCGGGTGCCGCGAAGATCAGGACTTGAGGCAGCATTACTGGTGGAGGCGGATGAAGAGGGATATAGTTGATTATGTTTCTAGATGCCTCAACTGCTAGCAGGTGAAGTATGAGCATCAGCGTCCGGGTGGATTGATGCGGCAGATTGAGATTCCAAAGTGGAAATGGGAGCGCATCACCATGGACTTTGTATCTGGGCTTCCACGGACTGTTAGGAAGTTTGATTCCATTTGGGTTATTGTGGATCGGCTGACCAAGTCCGCCCATTTCATACCGGTAAGCACTACTTATTCATCGCAGCGACTGGCGGAGATCTACATCAGGGAGATAGTTGGGCCGCATGGTATTCCAGTTTCCATCATTTCAAATAGAGGCACTCAGTTCACTTCACGGTTCTGGAGAGCCGTACAGCAGGAGTTAGGCACTCGGGTGGAGTTGAGCACATCATTTCACCCCCAGACTGATGGCCAGTCCGAGTGCACTATTCAGATTTTGGAGGATATGCTCCGTGTGTGCGTGATTGAGTTTGGAGGTTCATGAGATCATTTCTTGCCACTAGCGGAGTTTGCTTATAACAACAACTACTAGTCCAGTATTCAGATGGCACCGTATGAGGCTCTATATGGTAGGAGGTGCAGGTCTCCCGTGGGTTGGTTCGAGCCGGGCGAGGCCGGACTGCTAGGTATTGATATGGTCCAGGATGCAATGGACAAGGTCAAGGTGATTCAGGACAGACTTCGTGCAGCCCAGTCTAGACAGAAGAGTTATGCGGACAATAAGGTCCGCGATGTGGCTTTTATGGTTGGAGAGCGGGTTCTGCTTCGAGTCTCGCCCATGAAGGGCTTCATGAGGTTTGGAAAGAAGGGGAAGCAGAGTCCTAGATTTATTGGTACTTTTTAGATCTTGAGGCGTGTTGGGGAGGTTGCTTATGAGTTGGCCTTATCTCCCAGCCTAGCCGGAGTCCATCCCGTATTTCATGTCTCTGTGCTCCGGAGATACCATGGTGACCCGTCGCATGTGTTGGATTTTACTTCTGTTCAGCTAGACGAGGATCTGTCTCATGTTGAGGAGCCAATGGCCATTCTAGACAGGCAAATCAGGAAGCTAAGGTCAAAGAACATCACTTCAGTAAAGGTCCAGTGGTGGGGTCAGCCAGCCAAGGAGGCGACTTGGGAGACCGAGCAGGATATGCACAACCAGTACCCTCATCTCTTCGCCACTCCAGGTATGCTTTCTATGCTCGTTCGAGGATGAACAATCTTTTAAGTGTGGGAAGATGTAACGACCCGACCGGTCATTTTCGAAATATATGCCCCGATCCCCAATTTAACTGTTCCCCTAAGTCCTTTTCTACTATTGTGGTTTGCCGGGAGGTTCGGTTATAGAATTTGGAGTGTTTTGGGACACTTTGTCCCAAAATGAGAGGTTTGTAGTTGAAAAGTAGCCCGTATTCGGAATAGTATTAAGACGACCTCAGAACAGAAATTCGATGGTTCCATTAGCTCCGTTAGGTGATTTCGGGGCTGGGAGCGCGTTCAGAATGTATTTTGGAGGTCCGTAGCTCAAATAGGCTTGAAATGCCGAAGTTTGAAATTTTTGGAAATCCGATCGATAGGTGAGATTTTGATCCGGGGGTCGGAATGGAATTCCAACAATTTCTGTAGTTTTGTTATGTGATTTTGGGTATGTCTGTAAATTTTCAGGTCATTCGGACGTCGTTTGGTCGGGTTTTTGATCAGATGTGTAATTCAGAATGTTTTAAGGAATTTAGGCTTGAATTCGATGTGAATTGTGGGTTTTGGTGTTGTTAGACGCGTTTTGAGGGTTGGAACAAGTTAGAATAAGGTATTAGGATGTGTTGGTGTGATTAGATGAGGTCCCGGGGGCCTCGGGGTGTTTTCGGGTGGTTAAACGGGAGTGAAATATGGAAATTGCAGGTTGAAATGATTCTGGTTCTGTTGTTTTCGCCCCTGCGGAAATAAGGGCACAGAGGCGAGTCCGCAGGAGCGGACTTTGGAGCGCAGAAGCGCTTAGTCGCACAGAGGCAGAAGTTGGTCTGCTAAGGCGATGTCGCTGGTACGAAGGGCATGCCGCAGAAGCGGTTTGAATGCGGATTGGGGAGATCCGCAGAAGCGGTTAGCTAGTCGCCTAAGCGAGTCCAAAGAAGCGGACTCTGGTGCGCAGAAGCGAAGGATTTCCACAGGAGCGGTTATGTGCACGCGGAAGCTGTCCTAGACTCGCAGAAGCGGAAGTGGCCGGCTAGGCCTGGGATCGCAGAAGCGACCATTTGGTCACGGATACAGGCTCGCATGAGCGGGAATTTGTCCGCAGAAGCGGAAATCGCAGAAGGATTAATAATATCAGAAGTTAGAAATTTCAGAACATTCTAAAACATTTAGGGCTCGGGCTAAGGAGGCGATTTGGGCGATTTTGAATGGAAATTCAAGGAGATTCTTCAGGTAATCAACTATGGACTCAAATTATGGTTTTGTACTAATAATTATGCAACTAACTCATGAAATTAGAGGAATTAAGGGTGTATTATGGATGTTTTTCACCCTAGGCTTGGATTATAGAAAACCAAGGATTTGAATGGGCAAATAGAGTCCGAATTTGGTAAATTTTATATGCTTAGACTCGTGTTGAGATGAGGGTTCCGAATATGTGACTTTCGTAATTTTTCAAGAAGCGTACCGAAAGTCGGGTTTTGGCAACTTGTGATTTTGGATGTATTTCGAATTGTTTTGATTGGGTAATATCTAATTGGCCTATTTTGATGTATTCTATTGATCTTTATCAGATTCTACACCTGTGGAGGCCGATATTCGTGGCAAGAGAGTTGTCCCTTAGCGGTTTTGTACTGGAGTCGAGGTAAGTGGCTTGTCTAACCTCGTGTGGGGGAACCTTTACCCCTAGGATATTATGTGATAATTTAAATACCTTGTACGCGAGGTGACGAGTGTGTACATGCGCAGTTTGTTGGAACTCACTTTACTTGAATTGTCCAATTTGTGATAGTCCTGTTCTTAGTTGATTAAACTATGACATTTACCTGATATTCGTTTAGGAAAGCATGATTAGATAGGATTTATCTGTCTAATTGCCTAATTGTCTTACTTGAACTTCTTGATAATTGTTGGTATTGGTTTTAGCGAAGTTGTAGTTAAGCATATTATATTTTTTTTGTGCGTTTCATTTATTATTTGTGTTGGTGGACTCCAGGTTCGATTCTTGGAGATCCCAGGGCTGTAGGGTTCGATTCCCAGAGACCCGAAGTGGTATTGTTTGTGGATTGTGGGTTCGATTCCCGGAGATCCAAGGGCTGAGTGTTCGATTCCCGGAGACCCAAAGTTTATTGATATATTTATTGAGATATGGACTGCGGGTTCGATTCCCGGAGATCCTGAGATATTGAGACACGGGCTGCGAGTTCGATTCCCGGAGACCCATAGACACTGATATTGGGACTGCGGGTTAAATTCCCGTAGCTCCTGAGTTGTTGGATATTGAGAGGGAATGTGGGTTCAATTCCCACAGGTCCTGGATTTGCTGGTTTGAGTTTATGTTGTGTTGGTTACTTGTAGTTAGCTAATCGTAGTCGGTTGTTGTAATTACTTCATTGTTGTTATTTCAGATTCATTCTTACTTATCCCTGCTTATTACTGTTTTGATCATTATGTTATTGTTCTCTCGGTAGGGCCCTGGCCTTCCTCGTCACTACTCCATCGAGGTTAGGCTTGGCATTTACTAAGTGCCGCCGTGGTGTACTCATGCTACTCTTCTGCACACTTTTTTTGTGCAGATCCAGGTACATCAGGATAGGCTCATCCTAGGTGATTCAGCAGCACATCCAGAGACCTCGAGGTATGATCTGCTACGTCCGCGGACCCGGAGGCCCTCCTTCCATTCTCATAGTGATAGTAGTTTCTTTCCCTCATTTTGTTGCTTTTAGACATTCTTGATGTATAGAGCCATAGTTGTACTTTCCTTATTAGTCTATGTTACCCGTGGGATTCCGGGTCTTGGTAGTATGCTATATGGTGTGGCTGATGAGTGTATGTGCCAAGCGGCACTTATTACATTCCTTTTATATCGTTTTTCCGCTATTTCTTATTTAATGTTCATAAACTTGTATATTCCGCATCGTGTTAGGCTTACCTAGTCACGGAGACTGGGTGCCGTCATGACAGGTTCATGATTGGTGAACTAGTTTCGTGACACCTATGCTCCATATCGAGTCTTACGACAACTCGGAAGATATCAGATAGTGCCAAAAGATGGAGACCTTAGCACCCAAGTAATTGAGATTAGTCCTGAAGGTAAATTTTCTGAAGCAAAAGTCCGTCAAATTTGGAATAAATGTCAATGTTTGAAATCAGACACCTGTGTGAGCTACCGGGCTAAAGGCGAAGTGTCACCTGACTATTCTATTTGGTATAGAAGAGATTGTGAGCATGAAATGCCACCTAAAAGACCTCACATCCAAGAATTTGCTGAGTTATCAAGAGAGCAGTGGGATTGGTTGGCTAAATAAAATGAATATCGACAAAAGATCAACATGCTAGAAAAATAAGTCCAAGACCACAAGTTCAATAATAGTATGCAAGTAGTAGCTGGCGAGGGAGAGAAGAGGCAATTAGTTAAAGAAAATGAGGCTGTACGGGCTCAATTCAGAAAATGAGGATAGCAACTGAAACCCCTATCCGAAATGCCTGAGATGAAAAGTTGATTGATAATTTGCGGCGAAAAGTGAGTGATTATAGTTTTGACCTTGGCAAAGAGGAAACTGAACTAACCGGGGTTCGAAAATGGTTGGCTAAGAATGGAGAAGAAAGGGCCCGCATGATTCAACAACTGAAGGAAGAGCATAATATAGAAGTTGCCCGATTGAGGAAAAAGATTATCACTACAGTGGTCAAGATTACCAAACAAGCAAAAGAGTTCGGCATGGAAAGAGAACATTGTTATACGGCCTTAGCACGATTAGAAATGGATCTGCAACAATTTCAAGAGAAAAGCCAATGGACTCTAGAGGCTCGTGCTGAACGAATTGGGAGGTTACTTCAAGAAAAGGGGATGATCAGGGAAATAATCCTTAACATTGCTCATTTTATCAATCCAAATTGCCAGATATGTGAAGATATGACCCAAACAACATTTTTCGCCTTAGTGATGATATTTGTAAAGCAAATAATGGGTGATCTAGACCGACTCCAAAGGGGACTTGCATATAGGCCTGCGGCGAGATTGAACGATGTCCCACGGGCACTAGGATTTTTGATGTATTCTTGAGTCTATTAGGTTAAGCATTCGACTCTGTATTTTTCATTTTATGCATTTCAATTCAAACTATTGTTTAGAGGGTCATAGTTTGAATTGGAATGAGATCACAACTCCTGATAGTCCCAGCTACCAGACATTTCTGAACTACACTAACCTGATTCCTGTTTAGCCAAGGATATGTAGGCAATCTCTGAAGCGGGATGTGGTCAAACTTTCCAAAAATGCTTCACACGGAATATGCGAATAGGCAAAAATTCCTCATTACCGCTAACTGATCTTTGCACCGAAACTCTGTGTGTTCCCGAGCAAAGAGGGGCAGTTGTGAGCACGTGATTTTTACCCTAAGCAAATTATTCCTAAAAAATCCAAATAAAATAATTTTTAAATTTTGTTAAATATTTGTTGCATTTTTTGTGTCAATTAGTTGCATAATAATTCGTAAAAAATATGCATGAGTATTAGGATTTTAATTTTACAATTTTTCATATTAATACATTTTAAGAACAAATTAAAGAAAAATCAAAATAGCATTTTTATGATTTTAATGGAAAATACCATAAAAATAGAAATTAATTAGTTTTAAAATTAGCAAAATCAGAAAAATAAAAGAAAAAAAATATAAGAAAGAAATAGAAAAAGAAATAAATAAATACAAATGGAATATACAAAAAAATATAAAGGAAATAAAATACAAAAAAAGAAATACAAGGTAAATGATATAATACACATACAAATTGGGCTGATAATATTAGTGGCCCAAAAATCGGATAAACACCTAGCCCAAATTGACCCCAGGCCCAAAATATGCTATCCGGTCAGTTTGGCTCTAAATCCAAACAACACCGTTTAATTATTAGAGATCTGGGCCATTGATTTATTTGATCAAACGGTCAGGTATACAAACCAGTTAATAAATCAAACGACGACGTTTCAGTCGTCAAATCTTGGCCATTAATTTGATTGATCCAAGGGCCATGATTGAACCGTCACTTAGTCAAACGACGTCGTGTATGTGTCAATGAATATCAACCATCAATTAATTCTAATCTAACGGTCCCTAGTAAATTGAAGGTTTTAAATATACAAAAAAACCCTTATACCCGTTCATTTCATTATCTTCTTCCCCTGTAATCAAACCATAGCTGCCTCTATCTTCTTCTCTCAATCTCGCCGGAAACCTTACCGGCGGGATACAACTTCTTCTCTAATGGCTTCCCCCATTAACACTAGGGAAAGCCATGAGCCTCCTCTTTTACCCCTCGTGATCAGTTTCCTTCGAACTAGCCTAGATCTTCTCGAATATCCGTTCAAGTATAACTGGAACATTACTCCGGCGAACACAAGGTTTTCCTCTGCCTTCACCCTTAACACCCCAGAACCGCCTAGACTTCCTCGTTCCACCCCTCTAACTCTTTTTCCTTAAACAAGCCTGAATATCTTCGAATATTGATTTAAGTGTCGCCGGAACCCTACTTTGGCGAACACTACCACTCCAAAATCACCTTGTAGCGTCCCCTAACAACCCTAGGCCCTGTTCTAAAATATTTAACCCTTCAAAACCCACTGAAAAGGTTCAAACTAAGGGTCAAAGGATCTATCGGCATGCAAGAATCTCAAGAAAGGTCGTAAAGGCCTCCTAGGCTTTAACATATCATTTTTATGAAAAAATATAAAGAAAAGAAGAGAAAAGACCAAAAGAAGATAAAAAAAAAGCTAAGTCTTCATCTCCTTGGTTTTTATTCCGATTTTTTCTTTTCTGAGTGTTCACCGTTATTTGTTTTTCTTTCTGATCTTTCTATTTTTGTATGCATGTTTGTTCTTTGCCTCTGTTTCTTGATCTTTTCTTAGATTATTCAAATTCATACTGATAGTACATAGAATTTCAAAACTTTTGATATTTTTTTTGGGTTTCTGTTTGTTACTATTTGTTAATTCGATTTTGAGACATGTTACAATTAGGGTTAAAAGATCATTTTGTTTGTTAATCTCTGCTACTAGGGTTGATTTTAGTCTGTGGCTTATTTTGATTAATTTTGACTTTATGAATACTATTTAATTAGGGTTTAATAGAGTTGATTTTTGACTGATTTGGGAATTGTTTCGATTCTGATTTCTTAAATTGATTCTGATATTAATTAAAAATAATTTTGTTTTGATATTAAATTTGAATTGTTAGTTTTGTTTATTTCGATTTGTTATAGCTGTTTCTAAAATTGATCAAGTTTAACAGGGGTAAAAGGGTTAATGGCAATAGGTTGTTTGGTAGATATGACTTGGGCTCGGCGGTAATTCATGGTATAATAAATGGTTTAAGGGTATTAAATCTTAGGAGATAGGGGTAGTATGGGCAATATGGAAGGACAATGCTCTGAAAACCTCTGAGATGTGAGGGTAAAAGGGTAAAAAGAAAGGATAAGAATATTCTAGATTGGGGAAAAGGGGTAATTCTGCATTAATAAGGGGAAATGGTCAATTAAATAAAAATAATAACGGTCTAATTACAACAAAAGAAAGGACTAAGGGACAATTTCAGAATTTGAAATTTCCTCCCTTTCTAAATCTATAAATCGGCCTCATGTGCCTACATTTAACAAGTTTAGAAGTTTTGGCAAATCGGAAAGACTTAAACATTTTCCTTCTGTTTGCAATCTCAATTCGTGCATTTCTTCATATCAAAGCTTAAAAAATCATTAAAAAGTATCAATATTTCATTGATTCTGCAAGCAATTTCGAGTATGTGCTTCTCTTCTATTTGGCTTTGGTGATCGAATTACTGTGGATTGGGATTATGTTGAGTCGAAGTGTTGATTTGTGGTTTTGGTTTAGCATCTATTGGTTTTTTTACTGGTTTATCATCACTTTGGTTTGAGTCTGGTTTGTTGGAGCTATTTTGATCGCTTAATGAGTTGTTGTTAATTGTTGATCCTTACTTTGCCTAGATCTCATTGATTCCTCTTTGTTTTCAGATACAATCTCTATTAACTCAGGCTGCAAATGCAAAATTAAAGAAAAAAATGAAGTTTAGTTATTGATTATCTTTTCATTTTATCAATGTAGAATCTAGTTAAAGTGTGTATTCGTTAGGGTTAGTTTGGATATGTAATAACTCGGAATGGACTGTTGAACTTTAAAGCGAAAGTAGCTTTAGTTTTAAAATGGTTTCACATATTATAGTCGAGATTATATGACAATATAAGAAGATAAAATTGTAAAGTAAAGTAGATTTACATTTTTGTAACTTGCTCTGTTAGGTTAATAATCTAGTGATGTTTTCTTAAAGAGTATTATTACCTGTATACTGAAGTAAATAAAGTAATTAGAAGTTATTCACGTAAATGCATGTTCAACATCTGATAATGCATATAGATCATAATTGTTACATGATTAGTGAATGGAACGCATTCTGTAGAATAAGGCAGCACTATAATGTGTCATTCGTAGTAAGGTGTCATTAAATTAAGTGTTAGTTTAAATTCTCATTTTCTCATAAATTAGCCTTTCATAAACTGATAATAAAGAGAAATTGAGTGAGTTGTTAATAAATCTAATCTGTAATTAGAAGTGAACGCATATGTGCCAATTTGACATCACTTCTGAAATAATGTCATAAATTAGAAATAGTTCAACTATGTAGCATTTAGTTTAGTTTAAGGTGATTAATGTTAGAAATAACTTTAAATACTTAGTGAAATGGTACTCGTGATATAATCATAGCTTGTTTCGAATTTGAATTTTCGTGACATTAGATCCAATTCTGTACATAAACTTGAAATAAAGGAAAGATTCTTATAGTTAAGTGCATAATTGTGTTTGAGTTTAAATTTGAAATTGTAATAATCTGAAAAATGAAGTAATATAAACATCTTCTGTTGCGAGTTCAATTTGAGAAAGGTCCAAATGCAAGGCCCAAATTCAGTAATTTTTATACATGGGCCTGCATCATATAATAAGAAAATATACTGGTTTGGGCCATTAGTAGAACACTTACTTGAATGGCCTGAATCTGAACATCATTAGATCTAAATTGGGCTGGATATTGATACATGGGTTGTATTAAGCCCAACATGAATTAAAACTTGGACTGTTATGAGTTTCTCTGCTCTAAAAACGCAAAACTGTTAGGTAATGAATAAATAATTAGGATTTTTCTTTGTTATTAGAGACAAAATGCATAGCAAATATAGTACACTTTAGACATGACGTTAATAAAATGAGATGAGCCTCGCCGCAATAAATATACAATTACGGAGCCCTCAAATAAATTATTATGAAACCCTTAGATTTGGAAGGACCATTTAGCAAATTTCACGGTCTTTCCAAAAGTTAACAAGACGCAGATACTCTAAGCACGATTTGTAATAATATGACCTTCTTAATACAGGTGCACATTTATGTGACCCGAATCCAAATCTCAACAAGTCGTAATGTGTTAAAAGCCACGGGTGTACTGGTACAGCGTAGTCAAAAATATATTTTCCAGACATTGTAATTTTTTTATACAATTAAATAATAAAGCGGAATATTAAAATTCACATAAAAATGGAACATATAAATCAGATAAAACAAATACAACAGTTGAGCGACCGTGCTAGAACCACGAAATTCGGGTATGATGACATGGTCCGTCATCACATAAGTTACCATCTCATTTTCCCCGTTATATGCTTGTTCATGTTTCAATATATGCGTTTGGTGAATTTGAGTCAATTCGGATCGAGTTTGGTAGGAAATGAGACAAATAGTCTCTTTGATGAAGGAATAGTTTGGAAGAGTCAACCGAATGTTGACTTGTGAGTTAGAGGGCTCCGAATCGAATTCCAATGGTTCGGTTAGCTTCGAAGGATCATTTGTGGCTTAGGATAGTGATCGGAATTGAATTTGGAGACCCGGTGTAGAATTATGCTTGAATTGGCGAATTTGGAATTTTGGCAAAATCTGATCGATAGGTGAGATTTTGATCCGTGCGTCAGAATGATATCTCGATAGTTGCAGCAGCTTTGTTAGGTGATTTTGGATATGTATGCAAATATTCAGGTCATTCGGACATCGTTTGGTCAGGTTTTTGATTGGATGTTGGTTTCGGAAGTTTAAGTTGAAACTTAGGCTTGAATCCTCCTTGATTTGATGATTTCCATGTTTCAGGATGTGTTTTTATGATTGGAACAAGTTCGTATCGTATTTTGGAGTAGGTTGGTGGTTTTTTTGAGGTCCCGGGGCCTCGGGGTGAATCCGGGGGTCCAAACGGATCATTTCTAGCATTTTTGAAGGGCTGATGGTTGCTGGTTTTTATTTCTAGCATAGGTGATGTTGCGATCGCATAGAAGGATGAAAGTGAGCTTTCGAGTTGTTCTATGCGATCGCATAGCAGGGGTTGCGATTGCATAACTTTGTGACTTGGTTCTCTGCGATCGCATGGCATTGGGTGCGATCGCAAATGTTGGAGTGTGAAATCTATTCTATGCAATCGCAATAGAGGGTATGCGATCGAATAATGTAAATACCTAGGCGACATAAGGGTTTAAAGAAACATTTCAGTCGCGTTTTCGTTGATACTTTCCTCCATTTTTGAGCACATTGAGAGATAAATGAAGGAATTTGAAGGGGATTTCATCGGGAAGTGATTGGAGGTAAGTCTCATGTTCTTAATACATAATTTTATCGAAGAATCTTCCATTAATTCTCTGGAATTGGGTAGAAATTGATGGAGTTAGGGCTTAGATTTTTGCTATAAAAATTATTATTTGCCGGCTCATTTGAAGTTCGATTTTGATAAATTTTATATGCACGGACTTGTGGCGAGATAAGGATTCTGAAAATGTAACTTTCGTAATTTTTCGAGAAGCAGGCCCGCGGCTCGGGTTTTGGCAACTTCGTGTTTTTGGTGTTTTTCGAGCCCTTTCGATTGGATTATGATTCATTAGCCTATTTTGATGTGTTCTTATTGATTTTTAACAGATTTGGCACCCGAGGAGGTGGATTTGCGAGGCAGGCGCAAGGCAAGCTAGGACTTTTACCGATTCGAGGTGAGTGGTAGTAATGAATGATATACTGAGGGTTTGAAACCCCGTATTTGCACTATAGAGTGCTATGTTGATATGAAACACGCGTCATGTGACGAGCATGGTGATATTGTGACTGGGGATTTGGACTTGGTCCCTCCCGATTGATAATTTACTGTGCATATGGACTGAGACTGAGCTTATATCTGTATAATTGGGCTAGTTGCCATGTTTAGGGCCTTGTGCCGATCTGTAGAACCTTAGGGAAGCCTGTTGAGCTAAGTGACCCTAATATCTGTTGAACACATACTTTCAGTCGTACTCATAGCTGTACAGCATGACATGAACTAGTACTAGATGTGTACTCGAAGTGAGAATACCTAGGGTTGAATACCCTGTTCTAGCTGAGTGGGTCCGAGAGACCAAGTCTTTATTGAGTGAGAGGGGTCAAGGAACCATAGTGAGGTATTGATATATATATATATATATTGGATCGAGCTGTACGCTGTCGTAGTATATACATATACATGTATTGGATCGGACTGCACGCTGCAGTATTATATATGATATAAATATATATGGATCGGACTGCATGCCACAGTAATATATATATGGATCGGACTGCACGCCGCAGTGATATATATGTGGATCAGACTGCACGCCGCAGTATTATAGCGCTTGGGCTGAAGGAGCCCCTCCGGAATCTGCACACATCCTAGTGAGCGCAGCTATATATTATTAGATCGGGCTGCAGGCCGCAGCATTTTATCTATTATATTGGATCGGGCTGCACGCCGCATTACTATATATATTGGATCGGGCTGCATGCCGCATCACTATATATATAGGATCGGGCTGCACGCTGTAGCATATTATATATATGATATATATATTGGATCGGGCTGCACACCGCAGCAGTATAAGTGAGGATCGGGCTGCACGCCGCAGTAGTGTTGGATCAGTGTTGGATCTGTGTGAGATAGTAGTAGAGTGGAACCGAACTTACTTTTATAGATGATTTACCTGTACAGTTATTCTTAGAACTGTTTAGTGTTCATACAGGTGTTCTTACTTTAAGTTAATATTTATTGATTACTACTCACTGAGTTGGAAGTACTCACTCTACTCCCTGCACCTTGTGTGCAGATACAGGGATCCAGGAGGGCAGTTGAGCTATACATTGATGTCTTACCATCAGCTGAGGAGATTTCGAGGTAGCTGTCGGCGTTCGCATGACCCGATCTCTCCCTTCCTCTATTTATCTATTGGTTTTCCTGCTTAGTCATCAGTTGTGTACGATTTACTCTTCTGTTAGAGGCTCAGACTTGTGACATCGAATACATTAGGCTGTATTTCAGATGATTCTATTTTCGCATTTATTATTATTTCTATGAAAACAGGCTAGTTAATTTTAAATGGAACAATCTTATTTAATAATTGAACTGGTTATCTGGTAAATGGTCGGGCTTGCCTAGCAATGTTTGGGCACCATCACGACCGGGGTTTGGGTCGTGACAAGCTGGTATCAGAGCCTACATTATGAGGTCTTACGAGTCATGAGTCGGTTTAGTAGTGTTTCACGGATCGGTATGGAGACGTCTATACTTATCCTCGGGAGGCTGCAGAACCTTTTAGGAAAATTTCAAATTCTTGAAATTCATGTCGTGCGAATTTGTTGACCCGAAATTGAACTTTGGTATTCTATTCTCTCGCAGATAGCGAGGACTCGTGCTACAAGACGAGGCGGACGACCACTATTGCCACCTGCTAGAGGCCGTGGGTGCGGCCGTGGTCGTGGTAGGGGTAGAGCAGCTGGGGCAGTACCAGTTGACCCACCAGATGTCCCCATTCCATATCACCCTCAAGTTGCAGAGGTCCTAGTAGCATCTGTTCAGGCACCAGCTGTGCCTATTGTGATTCGGGGTCTTCAGGAGACCCTAGCTCAGATATTGACAGTTTGCACTAGCCTGGCTTAGGCAGTTTCAGCCTCCACCGCAGCAGCTACATTCCAGACTGGGGGTGGTCATCAGACCCCTGCACCTCGCACTCCAGAGCAGGTAGTGCAGGGTCTTCAGACACTTGAGGCACCACCAGTCTAGCAAGTGGATCCAGCTCAACCGGTTATTCAGGATCAGGGTGACAGGGTTCCAGTGATGCCTTATGACGAGCAGCGTCACCTTAAGAGGTTTAGCAGACTTTCACCTCCTATATTCAGTGGTACTCTGGGCAGGGATGCCCAAGGCTTTCTCGACAAGTGTTGTCACATGCTCCGTACAGTGGGGTTTCTTGAGTCTAGTGGTGTATCATTTACTACTTTCCAGTTTTAGGGAGCAGCCTTCACATGGTGGGAGGCTTATGAGCGTCGTAGGTCGGCAGGTGCGGCACCATTGACATAGCAGTAGTTCTCCACTATTTTCCTGGAGAAGTGGATACCCCGATCTTAGAGGGAGGAGTTATGCAGGCAGTCTGAGTGGCTCCACCAGGGGGATATGACAGTGTCAGACTATGAGGTTAGGTTTACAGAGTTAGCCAGATATGCACTATGCATGGTTCCTACTAATCGGGAGAGGATCAAGCGCTTTGTGGATGGACTTATTTATCCCATTCGTTTCTTGATGGCCCAAGAGAGGGTCCTGAGTCATTCATTTGAGGACGCAGTTGATATAGCTCTCGACATTGAGATAGACCATCATCGAGAGCGAGAGGAGAGGTAGGCCAAGAGGCCTCGGGGATTAGCTAATTCCGGTGGTACTCAGACTAGAGGCTAGAGTCGGCAGAGCCGAGGTCGCTCTTTTAGATCTTCACAGCTAGCCTGCTCAGAGTATCGTGGGTCATCTTCTGGCCGAGGTTATCAGGGTTTTCATCAGGGCGAACCATCTTTCAGTGCCCTACCAGCACAGAGTTCATCTCAGACTTCATCTGTTCAGGGTTCTTCCCGACCCAGTTCTCTACTGGACACTTCGGTGCGAGGGGTTCCCTTCAGTCCCAGCCCCCAACACTAGGGTGTTACTTTGAGTGTGGGAAGTTTGGGAATATTCGAAGAGAGTGTGCCTGCATTGTGTCCAGACCATCTCAGCAGAAGGGATAACCCTCATCTTCTGGTCCATCTACTTCAGCACGCACCTTGCCAGCTTAAGGTGAGGTTCAGGCAGCCAGGGGTCGCCCTCGAGGGGGAGACCGATCAAGTGGTCAGGCTCGTTGCTATGCTCTTTAGGGCCATTCGGATGTGGTTGCTTCCGTTGCTTTTATTATAGGTATTACTTTGTCTCCACAGAGATGCCTCAGTTTTGTTTGATCCCAGTTCCACTTAGTCTTATGTATCTCCATATTTTGCTCCTCATTTGGGCATGACCCGAGGGTGTCTTGTATAGTCCGTGCATGTATCTACCCCGGTGGGGGATACCATTATTGTGGACCATGTGTACCGGTCCTGTCTTGTTACTATTTGGGGTCTGGAGACCCGAGTAGACTTGCTGCTATTGAGCATGACTGATTTTGATGTCATTTTGGGCATGGACTGGCTATCTCCATGTCACGCTATTCTAGACTGTTATGCCAAGTCAGTCACATTAGCTATGCTGGGTGTTCCGAGGATCGAGTAGCGAGGCATAACTGATTATGTACCCAGCAGAGAAATTTCTTTCCTAAAGGCCCAACGAATGGTTGGGAAGGGATGTCTATCGTATCTGGCATTTGTGCGGGATGTTGGAGCTGAGACTCCCAGTATTAATTTTGTTCTCGTTGTGAGAGACTTTTCTGATGTGTTTCCCTCAGACCTATCGGGCATGACACCGGATAGGGATATTGACTTTGGGATTGACTTGGTGCCAAGCACTCAGCCTATTTCTATTCCTCCTTATCGTACGACACCAGCTAAGTTGAAAGATTTGAAGGAGCAGCTTCAGGAACTCCTAGATAAGGGGTTCATTCAGCCGAGTGTATCACCGTGGGGTGCACCGGTCTTGTTTGTTAAGAAGAAGGATGGCTCAGTGAGGATGTCCATTGATTACAAACAACTGAACAAAGTAACAATAAAGAACAAGTATCCTCTGCCAAGCATTGATGATTTATTTGATTAGCTCCAGGGAGCTAGGGTATTCTCGAAGATTGATCTTCGTTCAGGCTATCACCAGCTGAAGATTAGAGATTCTGATATTATGAAGATAGCCTTCAGAATGCGATATGGGCACTATGAGTTTCTTGTGATGTCTTTTGGACTGACCAATGCCCCAGCCGCGTTCATGCATTTGATGAACAGTGTGTTCCGACCATATTTGGACTCCTTCGTGACCGTGTTTATAGATGATATCCTACTGTACACCCGTAGCCAGGAGGAGCATGCTCACCATCTGAGAGGAGAAGCTGTATGCCAAGTTTTCCAAGTGTGAGTTCTGGCTCGAGTCCGTGGCTTTCCTGGGGCACGTGGTGTCTAGTGATTGTATTCAGGTGGATCCGAAGAAGATAGAGGTGGTGCATAGTTGGCCTAAACCAACCTCAGCCACAGAGATTCGTAGTATCCTGGGATTGGTAGGGTATTATCGTCGATTTGTTCAGGGATTGTCTTTTATTGCTTCACCCTTGACTAGGCTGACTCAGAAGGGTGCTCCATTTGTGTGGTCCGAGGAGTGTGAGGAGAGCTTTCAGAAGCTCAAGACAGCATTGACCACGACGCCCGTTTTGATATTGACGTCAGCTTCAGATTCTTATACTGTGTATTGTGATGCCTCGAGAGTTTGCATTGGATCTGTGTTGATGCAGGAGGGTAGAGTTATTGGTTATGCTTCTCACCAGTTGAAGCCCCATGAGAAGAACCACCCTATGCACGATTTGGAGTTAGCAGCTATAGATCACGCTCTGAAGATTTGGCGACATTACTTGTATGGTGTTTCATGTGAGGTGTATACTGATCATCGTAGCCTTCAACACCTGTTCAAATAGAAAGATCTTAATTTGAGACAGCAGAGGTGGCTTGAGTTTCTTAAGGATTATGATATTACTATATTGTATCATCTGGTAAGGGCCAATGTTGTGGCCGATGCTTTGAGTCGAAAGTCGGTCAGTATGGGCAGCTTAGCTTATATTCTAGTTGGGGAAAGGCCCTTTGCATATGATGTTCAGGCGTTGGCTAATCGGCTAGTGAGGTTGGATATTTCTGAGCCGAGCCAAGTGTTGGCTTGTGTTGTTTCTCGGTCCTCTTTATATGTTCGCATCGGAGAGCGTCAGTATGATGATCCACATTTGCTTGTCCTTAAGAATAGAGTTCTACACGATGATGCCAGAGATATGACTATTGATAGTGATGGTGTTCTGATGATGCAGGGCCGGATTTGTGTGCCCAAGGTAGATGGCCTTTGAGAGTTGATAATAGAGGAGGCTCATAGCTCGCGGTACTCCATTCATCCGGGTGCCACAAAGATGTACCAGGACTTGAGGCAGCATTACTGGTGGAGGAAGATGAAGAAGGATATTGTTAGTTATGTAGCCAGGCGTCTCAACTGTCAGTAGGTCAAGTATGAGTATCAGAGACCGGGCGGTGTTTTTCAGCATATAGTTATTCATGAGTGGAAATGGGAGCGGATTACCATGGATTTCGTGAGTGGTCTCCCTCGAGCTTCGAGAAAGTTTGATTCAGTGTGGGTGGTTGTTGATCGGCTGACCAAATCCGCACACTTCATCCCAATATGTACCGCTTACTCATCGGAGCTGTTAGTAGTGATCTTTATTTGGGAGGTTGTCAGATTGCTTGGGGTTCCAGTGTCTATCATATCAGATAGAGGTACTCAGATCATTTCTCAGTTCTGGAGAGCATTTCAGTGGGAGCTAGGTACGCAGGTAGAGTTGAGCACAACATTTCACCCTCAGACAGACGGACAATTTGAGCGCACTATTCAGATTTGGAAGATATGTTGCATGCTTGTGAGATTGATTTTGGAGGTTCATGTGATGAGGCTTTCCACTTGCAGAGTTTGCCTACAACAACAGTTATCACTCGAGTATTCAGATGGCCCCGTATGAGGCATTGTAGGGACTGAGTTAGTTTAGGATGCCTTGGAGAGAGTAAATTTGATCCCGGAGAGGCTTCACATAGCACAGTCACGCCAGAAGAGTTATACGGACCGTAAGGTTCCAGATGTGTCTTTCATGGTTGGCGAGAGAGTATTGTTGAAGGTTTGACCCATGAAGGGTATTATGCGGTTTGGGAAGAAAGGGAAGTTGAGTCCCAAGTTCATTGGTCCTTTTGAGATATTCAGGAGGAATGGGGAGGTGGCATTTGAGCTAGCTTTGTCAACCAGCTTGTCTACTGTGCATCCAGTATTCCATGTGTTTATGCTTCGGAAGTATGCCGGGGATCCGTCTCATGTGTTGGACTTCAGTACGTTTCAGCTTGATGGTAATCTATCTTATGATGCGGAGCGGGTGGTGATTCTAGGTCGACAGGTTCGAATGTTGAGATCCAAGGACATTCCTTCAGTTAAGGTGCAGTGGAGAGGAAGGCCCGTGGAGGAGGCTACTTGGGAGACCGAGCAGGAGATGCAGAGCAAATATCCACGCTTATTTGAGGCTCCAGGTATGTTTCTTAACCCACTCGAGGACGAGCGTTTGCTTAAGTTTGGGAGAATGTGATGACCAGGTCCGTCATCGTGAGTTACCGTATTGTATTCCCCGTTATATGCTTGTTCATGTTTCAATATATGTGTTTGGTGAATTTGAGTCAATTCGGATCCAGTTTGGTAGAAAATGAGACAAATAGTCTCTTTGATGAAGGAATAGTTTGGAAAAGTCAACTGGATGTTGACTTGTGTGTTAGAGGGCTCGAAATAGAATTCGGATGGTTTAATTAGCTTAGGGGGATCATTTGTGGCTTAGGAGAGTGACCAGAATTGAATTTGGAGGCCCAGTGTAGAATTAGGCTTGAATTGGCGAAGTTGGAATTTTGGCGAAATCTAGTTGATAGGTGAGATTTTGATCCGGGCGTCGAAATGGAATCCCGATAGTTGCAGTAGCTTCTTTAGGTGATTTTGCATATCTCTGCTAAATTTTAGGTCATTCGGACATCGTTTGGTCGGGTTTTGGATTGGATGTTAGTTTCAGAAGTTTTAGTTGAAACTTAGGCTTGAATCCGCCTTGATTTGATGATTTCCGTGTTTCAGGATGTGTTTTTATAATTGGAACAAGTTCGTATCGTGTTTTGGAGTAGGTTGGTGGTTTTCGTTGAGGTCCTGGGGGCCTCGGGGTGAATCCGAGGGTCTAAACGGATCATTTCTAGCATTTTTGAAGGGTTGATGGTTGCTGGTTTTTACTGCAGACGAATGGTCTATGCGATCGCATAGGTGATGTTGTGATCTTATAGAAGGATCAAAGTGGGCTTCTGAGTTGTTCTATGCGATCGCATAGCAGGGTGCATATCTTTGTGACTTGGTTCTCTGCGATCGCATGGCATTGGGTGCGATCGCATAGTGTATTTTTGGCCTAGGGTTCTTGGATGGAATTTGTTCTATGCGATCGCAAGGCAGGAGTGCGATCGCATAGCAGTAAATTTTCGAGTGTGAAATCTGTTCTATGCGATCGCAATAGAGGGTATGCGATCGCATAGTGTAAATACCTGGGTGACATAATGGTTTAATGAAACATTTTAGTCGCATTTTTATTGATACTTTCCTCCATTTTTGAGCACCTTGAGAGCTAAGTGACAGAATTTGAGGGGGATTTCATCGGGAAGTGATTGGAGGTAAGTCTCGTGGTCTTAATACATCATTTTATCGAAGAATATTCCATTAATTCTCTGAAATTGGGTATAAATTGAGGGAGTTAGGGCTTGGATATTTGCTATAAAAATTATGATTTGCCGGCTCATTTGAAGTCCGATTTTGATAAATTTTATATGCACGAACTCATGGCGAGATAAGGGTTTTGAAAATGTAACTTTCGTAATTATTCAAGAAGCGGCCCGGCGCTCGAGTTTTGGCAACTTCGTGTTTTTGGGTGTTTTTCGAGTTCCATCGATTGGGTTATGATTCATTAGCCTATTTTGATGTATTGTTATTGGTTTTGATCAGATTTGGCACCCGAGGAGGTCGATTTGCAAGGCAAGCACAAGGCAAGGTAGGACTTTTGCCGGTTCGAGGTGAGTGGTAGTGATGAATGATATACTGAGGGTTTAAAACCCCGTATTTGCACTATACAGTGCTATGTTGAGATGAAACACGCGTCATGTGACGAGCGTGGTGATATTGTGACTGGGGATTTGGACTTGGTCCCTCCCGATTGATAGTTTACTGTGCATATGGACTGAGACGGAGCTTATATCTGTATAAATTGGCTAGTTGCAAGTTTGGGGCCTTGTGCCGATCTGTAGAACCTTAGGGAAGCCTGTGGAGCTAAGTGACCCTAATATATATTGAACACATACACTCAGTCGTACTCATACTATATAGCATGACATGAACCAGTACTAGATGTGTACTCTAAGTGAGAATACCTAGGGTTGAATATCCTGTTCTAGCTGAGTGGGTCCGAGAGGCCAAGTCTATATTAACTGAGTGGGGTCGAGGACCCATAGTGAGGTATTGATATATATACCGGATCGGGCTGCACGCCGCAGCAGTATATACATATACATGTATTGGATCAAACTGCACGTCGCAGTATTATATATGATATAAATATATATGGATCGGACTGCATACCGCAGTAATATATATATGGATCGGACTGCACACCGTAGTGATATATATGCCACAGTATTATAGCGCTTGGGCTGAAGGAGCCCCTCCGAAGTCTGCACACACCCATAGTGAGCGGAGCTATATATTATTGGATCGGGCTGCACGCTGCAGCATTTTATTTATTATATTGGATCGGGCTACACGCCGCAACACTATATATATTGGATCGGGCTGCACGCCACAGCATATCATATATATGATATATATGTTGGATCGGGCTACACGCCACAGCAGTATAAGTGAGGATCGGGCTGCACGCAGCAGTAGTGTTGGATGAGTATTGGATTAGTGTTGGATCAATGTGAGATAATAGTAGACTGGAACCGGACTTACCATTTTATAGATTATTTACCTGTACAGTTATTCTTAGAACTATTTAGTGTTCATACAGGTGTTTTTACTTTCCGTTATTATTTATTGATTACTACTCACTGAGTTGGAAGTACTCACTCTACTCCCTGCACCTTGTGTGAAGATACATGGATCGAGGAGGGAAGTTGAGCTATACACTGCTGTCTTACCATCGGCTGAGGAGATTTCAAGGTAGTTGTCGTCGTCCGTAGGACCCGATCTCCCCCGTCCTCTATTTATCTCTTGGTTTTCCTGCTTAGTAATCAGTTGTATAGTATTTACTCTTCTATTAGAGGCTCAGACTTGTGACACCAGATTCATTGGGCTGTATTTCAGATGTTTCTATTTCCGCATTTATTATTATTGCAATGAAAACAGACTAGTTAATTCTAAATGGAACAATCTTATTTAATAGTTGAACTGGTTATCCGGATAATAGTCGGGCTTGCCTAGCAATCTGTTGGGCGCCATCACGACCGGAGTTTGGGTCGTGACATCGGAAGTGCCTAACACCTTCTTCATGATTAACAGAATTCCTTATCCGGATTTCTAGTTCGTAGACTGTATCAGAGTCAAACTTTCCTCGGTTCGGAATTCATCCAGTGACTTGGGACACCATTAATCTCCCAAGTGGTGACTCTAAAACTAAATAAATAAATCCCGTTCCGACTGTCCTTAAATTGGAAAAACTTCTTCCTTTTATTATATCCCTTCCCGGGGTGTAGTAATTAGGCTCTTCCAATAGGTAAGAAAAATGAGGTGTGATAGTCATCACGACCAGAGCAGGGCTTGGGTCGTGACACCGGGACCGACACTCGATCACTAAACTTGACAGAGTTAACCATCTCTGCTAATCAAATCTACTATAACTCCAAACATGATATGCAACGAAGAAATACTCTAACCAAATACTTTTAATTAATTTAAACATTTAAATAAATCAACACCAAAACTTTATTCATAGTAGCCAATGGAATACTGCTAAGTTATTATCAAAAACATCTGAATCTTAACCCAACAACTATGTCTATGAAGCCTCTACTGATAAACTGACCCACTACTCAGGACATGCGATTTCTTGGACAATTCTCTAAGTAAACAAATAAATAAATAAATAAATAAAGATGAATATAAGGAATACTCCACAAACAAAAGCGAAGCTCACCAATATCACTCGAAGAGAAGGAAGACCTAACTCGTAGCCTGCTCGCCTAAAAATCCGGGTCCTACGTTATACCGCACACCAATGTAGGTTCTCAAAAGAGAACGTCAGTACCATCCAGTGTACTCAGTGAGTCTCAACAACAGGGGGCAGAACTTTAATAACATATACATTATGAGCAAGGGTTCTAAATGCATGTAAAACATAAAGCTTATAAGAATAATTCTTAATAATTGCATAATAACAGATTATGAATATTCTAAAAGAAAGTCTTTTCTTTTTATTTCTTATAAAAACAAAAACGTCACTTTATACTTTGGGAGTTCTAACTATCCTAACTTAATTCTGTCTCAATCACCATGTGATCGGTACGGGTTTGTCCCAACCTAATCGAATTGGCCCAATCCACGAGGTGCCACTCGCTTCATGGTTCTCAGCACTCATGAATCATACCTTTGCATGGCTAAGTAAATTCTCATCAACGATACCATCGACTCGTGTGCTCCCTACTTTGATACAAGTATTTTCAGGAAGTCAACGCCTTCGTCAGGATCCTCGGCCGGGACGATGACCCCTTCTTAGAATAAAGGATACTCCCAAAAATCTTTTCTTTCTAAATCTTCTTCTTGTGACTTTTCAAGTCAAAATCGTTTCTTTATAAAACACCATGTACATGCTCATATTGTGTCCATAAATGTAAAGCATGGCATAAGAATGAAAAAATATATAAAAATATTTCTAAAGATTCTTTCTTCTACGTAAATTTTTAGCATGAAAATAGCATATAAGAATAACACAAAAATCTAAAAATTTAAGCACATATATCATAATAGTTCATCTAATCTTTTGCTAGAATAATTTTATATTAATGAGTACTTACTCGCTCTAATTAAATAAATATAAAATCTTTTAAGCAATTCATCATATATCTTGTATGTGTGCTTTTGTGAGTAAACCACATTAGTCAAGGGTTATATCAACTCACCTCAAAACTTCCCAAACCAATATGTAGGTCCCAGTCCAATTGACACCAGTCAAACAATCGATTCTACAACAATCAGTGCATTTTAATTAATTTTTTAAAGTACATATACAAAATTTATTGTCATTATGGAGGAAGAAGGGAATGAACTATTTTATTTTTACCTATTACCACTATAGGATGATTAACAATAGGGAAATTTACTTACCCGAGTTCTAGAATTAGAGATTGGTAAATAATCCTAGATTTTCTTTTTTTGTTGCCTATGTTTGCTGCGTTTGCTGCGAAACCTGTCCAATTTTTACCCCTACTGCTTACGTCCAAGGTTATGCTTTTTTTCCAACAACCCTTTATGAGCTTTGTAATGTCCCTCCCATTTTTCTTTTATTATTTATTTTTTTACTTAATTAATAATTGATGATACTCGTTTTTGATAATTAGTAATATTGAATTATTAATATTTTTATAATTATATATCCAACAATTTATCTAAATTGGGAAGTAATTCTAAAATCAATTACGAGGGTTTAAATCCATAAGAAAGACAAAAAAGAATTTTAAATTCTATATTTAACGAGCCTTGCAATTTATATAAATTAGAGGAGTGTTACACTTTTAAACATTATTAAGATATTCTTTGGTAAATACATGCATATGTTGATTGAGTATTTTGTAGATACTATTTTTCAGTATTTAATATTTCATATTTTTTTAAGATGTGCTTTGCCTTCTTATAGAAGTGAAAGCACTAAATGGAGAAGGACGAAGCAAAAGGCGACAAGTAATAGTTACAAACGAAAGGCAAGTTACCAGTTATTTGCTGCTCATGATTTCAACTTTAATACCTGCAATATAAGTGGAATGTAACTCTAATAATACTCAATTTTAACTATACAGATATGATCGGAAAACTTGGACTTTGTGAGGAGACTTAACTGGAGGGGAAAATTGTTAGGGAGTATTGAAAATTAAAAATTAGTCGTAGCCTTCTGTGATGTTGAAAGCTCTACTTACTAAAACGTAAATCACCTTATGTATTTCAATATTATCTTAGACAACATGAAGGTACGACTAAAGTTTTTTATCCTTTTTCAATATGGACAAAGATCTCAACAAATGGTAAATAGTAGGTTTCACTTTTCATTGTTTCCTCCCCACATATTAGATATATGGATGTAACGACCCGACCCGTTGTTACGGGAGTTATCATACCGTTTTTCTCATTTTATACTTTTATATGTTTCATTTTTTGTTTTTGGGAAATTTGAAGTAAATCGGGTAGAATTCGGTTAGAAATGAGGCAATAAACCTCTTTATGGGAAAGTTAGTTTGGAAAAGTCAACCAAATATTGACCGATGAGTTAGAAAGCTCGGAATGGATTTCTGATGATTCGAATAGTTTCGGGAGATGATTTATAACTTAGGTGAGCAATCAGAATTGAATTTGGAGGTCCGGTGTAGATTTAGGCTTGAACTGGATAAGGCTGAATTTTGGCGAATTCCGGAAGGTAGGTGAGATTTTGATCTGGGGCTCGGAACGAACTTCCAAGAGTTGCAGTAGCTCCGCTAGGTGATTTTGGATATGCGTGCAAAATTTCAGATCATTCGAAGGTGTTTAGGTTGGGTTTTAGATCAAATGCAAGTTTCAAAAGTTTTAGGGAAACTTAGGCTTGAATCCTTGAGAATTCGATGATTTTGATGTTTAATATGGTGTTTTTATGTTGCGAGCAAGTTTAAATGAGGTAATATGACCTATCTGTGCATTGGGTTGAGGTCTCGAGGGTCTCGGGGTGAATTCGGATGGCCAACGGGCAAGTTTAGGATGCAAATATGCAACAGAAAATTGCAGAGAGTTTTTACTCTATGCGATGGCATAGACAAGTCTGCGATCGCATAGAGGGTTCTTAAGGGGTTGAATTTTTTTTATATGCGATCGCGGGAAGGAGAGTGCGATCGCATAGGTTCATAAACTTGTTCCTTGCGATCGCGTAGAGGGCTGATGCGATCGCATAGTTGAAGGAGGCAAGGTAAGCGATCGCAATGGGCAGCGGTGCGATTGCATAAGAGGTTTTCAGGGCCTGGAAAATTTTACCCTATGCGATCACAATGGGGCTAATGCGATCGCATAGATGATAGCGTCAGTGATAGAACAGTTAAGTTAAAAATTTCAGAAGTGAACCCTTATTATTTTCCATCATTTTTACTCCGCCAAGAGAAGGTTTTGAGCGATTTGAAGAGAGTTTTCAACGGGTATCGCTTGGAGCTAAGTTTCTTGACTAGAAAACATAATTTTATGCAAGAATCAACACTAATATTCCTGAAATTGGGTAGAAATTGTGAAGAACTAGGTGTTAAGTTTAGAAAACGAAATTGGATTTTGAAAGGTCATTCGAACTCCGATTTCGGTAAATTTTATATGCACGGACTCGTGACGAGACATGGAATCCGTTGGCATGATTTTCGGAATTTTTTGAGAAGTGGGCCTGGGGCTCGGGTTTTACCAACTTCATGAATTATTATGCTTTTCCAGTAATTTTGATTGGGTTATGTTTCTTTGACCCATATTTATGTATTCGCTGTGGTTTTGACTAGATTCGACGTGCGAGGAGGCATATTCGAAAGGATAAGGCATTGCAGATGAGTCCACAGCCGGTTAGAGGTGAGTAGTTAGTATATATGATAGTCTGAGGGTTTGAAACCCCGGCTTATCACATTGTGATGCTATTTAGGGTGTGACTCGTATCCCATGGCATGTGCGAAATTGGTTATGACTGAGGATTGTGACCTGGTCCATCCCAAACGAAAATAATATTATATTGGCGATTGAAACGCACTCTGTGTTGCGTATATATGTGGGCTATATGCCATGTTTGGGGCCTTGTGCCGACCTGTAGTATCTTTAGGGGATAGATATCTATGTGATAGCATGATTTGAAAATTATTGATCTCAGTCCTGGGTTGAAATCACTATTGTGAGCTGCTAAGTCACCTATTCTTGAAAAATTAATAAACTAAAGTATTTTTCCTTGATAAAGAATTAGAAACTGAAAATAAATAAAATAAACTGTTATGTGACTCATATGCATGATGTGGACTGAGTTTGGACTGGGCTGCACGCCGCAGCGGATAATATGAATATTGCGCTTGGGCTGAAGGAGCCCCTCTAGAGGCTGTATACACCCCCAGTAAGCGCCATTGATGTTAAACGGATCGGGATACGTGCCGTACCAGTCGTGTGCATTGCATTGCATTGCATTCTTGCATTATTAATTACTTGTGTTATCTGTGGTTTGCTTTTGTTGTTAGTTCGTGGTAGGTATCAGACTGTTAGTTTTAGCTTTGCTCTGTGGTATTATGTGGATTTCCTGCTTTCAGCTATTTTATATGTTTTGTACTCACTGAGTACTTAGTACTCACCCCTACTCCCTGCACCTTTGTGTGCAGATTCAGGTACGCCGGAGGTCCAGACGAGTAGTTCAGTTTCTTACAGAGTTATTTCGAGCTGCTGAGGTAGCTACTAGCATTCGTAGGACCTAGCTTCTCTCTTTATTTAAGTTTATTATATATATATATATACACTTTCAAACATGAGTATTTCGTTCACATATTCCTATTATTATCCAGTTTTGTCTTAGAGGCTCTAGACTCGTGACCCGAGATCTTTTGGGAGTGTTATTATCAGTATTCGGACTTAGTATTTTTATTCTACTATTCTTATTGAAGTATTATTATAAACCCTCATATTCTCCGTGAATTTGTCCTTTTGGGACTTGTTGTTAAATATGAAATAGTTGTTGGTCTGGCTTGCCTAGCTTTAGGGTTGGGCACTTTCACGACCGGGTTTGGGTCGTGACAAGTTGGTATCAGAGCTTAGGTTACTAGGCCTCGGGAGTCATGACCCGGTTTAGTAGGCTCTCGTAGATCGGTACGTAGACGTCCGTATCTATGCTCGGGAGGCTATAGAACTTTTAGGAAAAACTTCACTTTCTTGGAATTCTTATTGTGCGTATTTGATTCAGCTTGAGATATAACTCTTGAAAATTCCTTCCACACGTCTGTATGCGCACGCGAGCATTCAGTAATACATCTGCATCGATGGCTTGTGATTCCCCGATCGAGGGGCGAGATGTAATCTCCGTGAGTTCTTGTTGGGCCAGTCAGGAGGACTTGAGGCCGAATCTTCGCCTATGGCTTGAGCACCGAGGTGCAGATTTTGCGAGCTGGTATTATGAACTTATATATTCAGTATTGTCCCTAATCGTGGGAATGTCGTCTAGATAGCTACGTGATGAGTATATTGGAGTTGTGTGGTGTATCTATGTGACCTTGGTAGTGATGGAGAAGTTTGTGGGATAATAGATGAACTGCTAAGCGGTTTCTTCCTATTGTGATCTGTTGTGTAGCCCCAAGTTATGGGCGCGTGAAGAATATTATCGTATCTCCTAGTTGGAAAGTTAAGTGCAATACATGCGGTGGTATGAATTCAGACTCTGAAAGACTAAATTGGCAGTATTTTATATGTGTTGTGATTCAAACAAGTGAAATGCATGTCCCCGTATCGATTTTGATAATATAATACAAGCAGTATAGAGATTAATGTTATTGATATACATTGTGATGTTTGGTTATGTTGTAGCCGTGCTGTTAGGATGGTTTTGGTGATTCTCTAGCAGGTGGATAGGCCCAATTACAAAAGAAACAGTGCTGAAATTTTTGAAAAATTTGGGACTTAGTAAAATTTGGTCGCATAGAGAGTAGGCTTAACTGTTATGTGAGTGAATGCAAGAAAATGCGGAAGAGTTAAAATTCCAGATGATTTGTTTCCACAAGCTTATGAAAGAGCAAGTTTAATCTCACTATGGTATTACGACAACAATGAAGCATACGCGTTATGAGTATAGTGAGTTGTGATATATGGATTTGAGCTAAGTTGGGTAGGTTGCTGTTGATTAGCTGATTGTACAGTTATGTAATATGTTAGTTCTGATTTTATGCATGCTGGTGAGTCAGTTCTTGTTGTTGAAATTGAATCGAGAATAACATGAATGAAGGAAATTTTAGACAAGATGTCATGAGATCGGAGGATCAGGAAGAAAGTTTCGATGGTTAAGATAAATTAGTATTGTCCTCATCATCACCTGAGAGCGGTGTTGTGTCCTGGTTAATGATTCTTTATCGCTCTTCAGCGTTACTGCGACTGGTGGTTTAAGGGTACGCTTCTATATTTTGTGGTAGGTCGTGGGAGTGTGTTCCACTAGAAGATTATATAAGTGTGGTATGCAGTCACTTGACTGATTAAAGATGTAAGCCAAGTATGAAGGTTGTGATGGTGTCATTTAATTAAAGATACATGCCTGGAGGGCATTTGGCATATGGGGTTGTGAACTCAGGAGGATTACCCAATTGTGATGATTGTTCTGGTGCATTAGAGAAAGTGGGAGTTATTGTGGACCTTTGAAAGGTTGCCAAACTAGTTCATTGTGCTCAAAATCAGCTCGAAGCCGGTGGATAGATTTAATGTGAATAATGGCCCTATATCAGGCCAGATGTGTACATTTTTGTAATGTGATCCTCGTGGAGGAGTAGTTAGTTGATGTTTCTTTGTGGGATATTTCATGTAGTGATGCATTGTGCTGGGTGAGTTTTGAGACTGCTTGAGAATTGCTATATGGTAAGAATTTGCGTATGAATGACGTTATATGAGCATGTTGGCTCTCTGAATTTAGATTGTACATCGCACCTCAGTGGTGCTCGAGTGTTGTAGCTTATAACGTTATATGTCCATCAGAGATATTATTATGCACTTAGCATGCGTACGACCGATAATCAGTATTATGTTGTAATGAGTAAATTTGGCTCGATGTGCATCTCCATATATGAGATCTACGTGTTGATCGTGTGGCACGCCACCACGGGTATGTTATCTGGGCCGGGTTGCACGCCGCAATAGTGTGTTATCGAGTATAAATTTCTATATGCCATCTTTGTATGCCTTGTTTCATGTTTTCCAAAGAAAGTCTAAGTTAGTGCGTATGATTTGATAATTCCTTCTAGAGCTCATTTTCTTTAGTACCGCATTTGAATTGGTAGCGTATTGGCATATTGGGTCATCATATGCGACATTTAGCTGCGTCTGGAGTGGCTTATTGCCCGAGCAGTTCATACTAGGTGAGACGAGATAATTAAATTTGAGACCGGCACAATCTGAGCATATGAAGTAAAGTAAAGAGCTAAGACCATTGTTTGGTTCAGAATAAGGGGATAGTTCTTGCGAAGAGCATAAAACTACTGAATTGTTGTCTCGACGGTGGCTAAGAATGTATACAGATCTCATCCGTCGGTCAGTAGTGTAAGAATTTTCACAAGGCATGTGTATGTCATGCAGAGCATGGGATGTGATGTGATTCCTTCTAAGCGATTAAATAAGAGAGCTTTAGATAATTAGGGAAGATGGCATTGCTAAGTGGAAGTGATTTGGCGTGAGTATGTGTTTCAGGAAAAGGTAATGTGATTAAACTGATTATATTTCATTAGTGTTGCGGCATGTTCTTGTTGGGTCTACTAGTAGTATTTAGGTTTGCTAGGTAGCACAGGTAAATATTGATTATCTATTGTGGAATGGGTGAAGGTATTCACACGGTCGAAACTGAGATCAGGTATGACGATTCGTGTGTTATACTGAGTTCTGATGCATAGGCTATGTTTTGGTGGTGGATATTAATTCACTGGTATGTTATATGTTTGATGTGATGTTGTAATTCAGACTAGTTGTCTTAGTGTTGTGGTGATTTTGAACTATTATATTTGGGCTACGCCAGAAATGTCACGGTTTAAGTAGTGAAGTGCATTCGAATATGTTTTAGCAGAGTGATTTATATTTCAAAGAACCAGCGGACAACTGGGAAAGAGTACATTCTTAATTGGGCAATTGTAATAGATGTCAGTGCAGAGGTTGCTACCATTGATTCTGTTCCATCATTGAGGGACTTTTCAGACGCGTTTCGTGTGGCCGGGCATGTAACCGGGTAATAGTGTAGATTTCGGTAATTCTTCGGTGCCTTTGACAGGAGTTATAGAAGTGGAAGAATTATTTTCAAGCTTCTCGGTACTGAGTTCGTTGGCAGGCTGATATGGCTACGCATTTAGCTTGAGTTATCTTGGTAGATCCTGAGTTGTACTATTGAGAAATAAGTTGAGTCTATCCTTATTGAGCTTGTTAGTGATCTGAGGAAAACTATGAGTTGTTTTTCCATGTTATGATACATTGTGATTTGTTAGTTATGGGCACATATGGTGCGGTTCCATTGAGAATTCATAGAGAAAGTCGAGCGGGGAGAGTAAAAGAGTGTTGTTCGGTGTATAGAGCATTGAATATGGTCTATCGGGTGGTGTGTTGTGTGTTCTCTATTTCACCATGGGTGTAGTGAATAGCGTTGGTTTCAGACATGAAATGTGCGTGGTATTTGATTTGAGCATAGTGACTTGAGGTACATCTCTTTCGATTGAGTTATTTGTTGTGATTTGGGTGTGTCTAGATCGTTTCTTACTGGTGCGTGTATTATGTAAGGTGTGGTTTAGACTTGTATAGAGGTATCATATCAGTAGAGTGGTGTTGGCTTCGAGGTGATTGTTGGGTTCATTAATGAACACAACCAGTTTTTATCTTAACTTGCACTACTAGAAATTGGAGCTATGGCAACGCTTTTTATTGCTACGGATCCATAACCGTTGCGATAGGTATTCTATTGTTACGGTTATAACCGTTACAAACAATTGGTGTAACTACCGGGACACTTAGCAACTGAACCGTAGCGATAGACTCAATAACCATTCCTATATATGTATATATGGCTACGGTTTGGATAACCGTAGCAATAGATATATCTATGGGAACGGTTGGATGTATTGTTACGGTTATTTTGGTTCCCTCCTTATTTTCCACCCAAAATTTTAATACCCGCTAAAATAAGATGGGGCCCACAATTTGATTATTATTCTTTTTTAATTTTATATCTTGTTTTCATCGAAAATATGTATACCTAAACCCTAAAATTAAGTATGCTCTGAAATTGCATCCGAAATCCCCTAATTCTTTCGGCGAGAGAAAGCTTGCTCGAACTTTTTCTTTGGAAATCCCCTAATTACCATCACCATAACCCATAACCCATAGTTCATTACTAAGCTGCCATTTCTCCTTAATCGAAAGTTTCTTCGTAAGCAAAAAATTACTGTTGTTGTTGCTTTATCGATGGTGATATCAAATCCATGGCCGTTCATCTAAGCGTTTATGTGGCTTCTCGTGTTGATCTTGAATACCAGCTTTTCATTGCTATTCATTCGAGTTTGATTATGAGAAAAATTATTAACAAACTTCCTTCAGGTGCATTTCCGATCTCTGTTATTTTATCTCTTGTGTGGTTAAACATGATTTTAGTCTTAGTGATTGGTATTCGGAACATATAACTCCTTTGGTCCTTAGTTAATTGTTAACAGAAATTGGTCCTGCCAAATTTTGTAAGATATTGGTGTGAGTGATTTTCTTTTTTACATTAGGTACATGTAGATCTTTTGTGTGTGTTAAAGTGTTATTCCAGAAGTATATCTGTTGAAGTATTAAACATGTTTCCTTTTGAAAAGAGCTAATTAAATTCTAGTATTTGGCATGTTTAATCAACGGTTGAATGAATCCGCATCCTTGAAAGCTTGAATATTCAGATTGAAAATAAATAATATCCGTTCACACCTGATCTCATTGATTAACTTCGAGCTAGAAATTTCAGTTGAGTTTGATTTTACTAAGTATAAAACTGGAATTTAACCTTCAATTCTGGTATTGTGATTGCGACTGAAACTTGTCTCATTTGTTCACTGTTTGGAACATGCTGAGTTCAGTACTTTACTACTACTTCCGTTTCAATTTGTTTGTCTTCGTGTGACTTGGCACAAATTAAATTATGTAGTTTTATTATGTTTAACAGAATTGAGTTTCTGCTGCAATTCTAAAAAATATGGGAACAACACATGGACAACTTTTGGAACTAAAAGGGAGCTGTTCTGAACGTGGAATCTTATTGTCTGAATGGTTAAAAGTTATATAATGTTGGATCTTTTTCTTAACCTCTTTCTAGTTCAATCTAGCTGTAGTTATTTCTTCTTATGTGTATCATTTACAGGTCTTCCTTGGCCAAAATGGCGGGCCGGATATAGATGGAAATGAATTACCTCGACTAGTATATGTATCCAGAGAGAAAAGACCTGGATTCAACCATCACAAGAAGGCTGGTGCAATGAATGCTCTGGTTTGTATTGCATAAAGATTTATTTTTGCGGTATTTTCTTCTGCTCTATATTCAATACACAGTGTGCTCTATATTCAATACACGGTGTTTCTATTAATCAGCACCGATCAATCTATCAGATCGTCTCCACCAGGTCCTTCGATGGGCTCTTGGTTCTATTGAAATCTTTTTCAGCAGGCATTGCCCTCTCTGGTATGGATATGGTGGTGGTCTCAATTGGCTCGAATGTTTCTCATACATAAACGCCACCATTTATCCATTCACGTGTCTTCCCTTAGTCACTTATTGCACTCTACATTTGAATGAGATGGTAAAAATAATACTTGCTCAAATTAGAACTTAGAAGTGGATGTTGCTTGACATTTGGTGGAATGCAATGTACTGCAAGAAGTTCTTGTGAGATTCGCGCGATTTGGATCAGAGAAGGACGAGTGGATAAACGTAAGAAAATCAGTCCGGGAACGATCCGTACCTCTGAGAGTTCAGAATGTAACAAAGTCAGGGTTCGGGATCCTGTTTTGTGCTTCCAGGTACACCTTTCTTCCAATGGACTCTCTTTTCCCGTTGTTCTAGGGGTAAAAAGGGCAAATAACTTCTTGGGTAGCGCCATTGATAGAGGGTCTAAGAATGAGATCACAAAAGGTAGAATATATCACACTGATGGCCTCTGAATTGCATATATGTTGGTGTATCGCACGATGGTTTAACTTTATATTTTGTTTTTCCTATTTTGATCTAACTAGGAGAGGAAGGACCAGGCTAGATATGTTGAAGCGTGTGTTACTGAAATTCAAAAGAAATTTCATGATATAAGGGGCTGCAGATGTCTCTTTGTGATTCAATATGATCATGATAACACAGAGGTGCGTTTTCATAACAAGATATTATCTATCCATTATTATCATTTTGCACTTGGTTGGATTTACGTTATCACACTTTTTGTTACTTCTTGCTTCAGGAAATTGTTCATTTGAGGAGATTATGTTTCCGGTCAAGCGTATTAGTTTGCAGCTTGGTTACAGTGTCCTCCTTTCTGACATCGATATTGTGTATCTGCAAAATCCTTTTGATCATTTGTATCGGGATTCAGATGTCGAATCAATGTTGACGGTCACAATAATATGACAGCGTATGGTTATAATGACGTTTTCGATGAACCTTCAATGGGTTGGGTCGATATGTGCATACAATGAGGATATGGGTATATAATTCTGGCTTCTTTTATATCCGTCCAACGATTCCTTCAATTGAGCTCTTAGATCGGGTTGCTGATCGGCTTACCAAGCAGCCAAATTCCTGGGACCAGGCAGTTTTCAATGAAGAGCTGGCCTTTCCGTCACATCCCGGGTATGTTGGCCTTTATGCTTCCAGGAGAACAATGGATATCTATCTGTTCATGAATTGCAAGGTCCAATTCAAGACTGTAAGAAACGATGCTAATCTAGAGAAGTTGAAACCGGTTATAGTTCATGTAAACTATCACCCGGACAAGTGTCCTAGAATGAAAGCAGTTGTTGAGTACTATGTCAACGGCAAGCAGGATGCGCTGGATGCATTCCCAGATGGTTCAGAATAATAGCAGCAGCTGCTGAAATTGGACCTTACGTTGAGAGCTAGGTGAGCTATATTCTCTGTCGTACTATTTTGTCTTTACATACAGGTAGCTCATTCTCCCTTTTGGATCAATGTGTAATATCAACCAACTTTTGCTTCTATGTTCAAAACTTGTCTCTCTTTCACCATAGTAGTAGTTCTATTCGAAAATCTTGCAGGATTGTGCTTTATCTCATCTTTTCTCCTGAGTAGCTATTGAACAAAACAGGATTCTAGTTGCAGTGGCATTACAATAAGGGATCTAATAGATCTAATGACCATTAGGTGGATTAGTTACCTTCCTCATTTAAACTCATATAGCCATTACCGTGACATGACTTGATTATTCCTTTTTATGATGTGTGTAGAAATATTAGATGACTTGATTTAGTTTAGGCGTTAGAGTTTGTTGATGCATCTTCAACACTGAGCTGTGGTAACCTTGGACAAATTGGAATGTCGCTTGCTGTTCATGGATTTGTTCGTGCAGAATTTTATTTAGCAGCTCTTCTTAAAGGTTGTTATCACACTGTAGAAACCAATATGCAACTTTAGTTCCCTTACTAATGTAGAGTAATTCAAAGTCGAGGCTAAAGTTGGAAACAGAAACATGGTACATGTTGTCTACTGGAAACATGAAGATGTCACTACGAGATCTTTCTCCCCGAATACCTAAATCATATTTCTCGATTATCATAAGAAAAAAGAAGTTTTATGTAAGAAGGTTGATACTTCAAACTTTAGGAAATCATTGTGACTGCAATACAACACTTAATAATTTAGTAGCTAACAGGAATAAGACTGGATAAAGCAGGATGAATACTACAGTGATTCATTCATATAGCTAATCTGAGTCTGAAACATACTCGGGTGATTGAACAGAATCTTCTTCATATGGAGTTCTAGGAGTGGATCTGCCACTATTATTACCAGCATTGTTATTTTTCACTTCGTCACTATCACTCTCACTCCTATCTTTATCCAGGACCTTGTCATCACCAGTATCAGCATCGTCATCATTTTCTTCCTGAGGGGGCGTAAAAAACCCGTAGAGGCGAGAGCCATCTTGGACCCCGTATTCACTAAGGGATTTTTCATCTTCATTCATCATGATATGATCACCATCCTTGTCGAGCAAAAGGATGAGACGATCACCGGGAAGGTTTTCTTGATTGTGTATTGCTATCTTCAAATCTAGCAATGTTGCATTGTCGCCTACTTGGACATGAAAGATTGTTCCTGTCATAATCTCAACCACCACCTGCATTTTTGTTTTGTTTTTGTCGAGTGCTTGTTCTGTGATGAGAGATCCATGGATTATAAAGAATGTTTTCACAGGAACTACATTCTTGGATTTTCTTACAATTTGCATTGCCTGAAAAATTGGGTAGTTGTGACTTGTGTGAGAAACTCAAATCATGTAAATCAAAGCTGGAGCACTTCATCTTCTCCTTATTCTTCCATGCCACCAGATTTAGGTTTTGAATATATGCTCACAGGAAAATTCATTACACCCGAGGTAAAATCTTTTAGCCATAGAAAAGACATCCTATTATCTACATGATCAAGTTGCACTAAACTAAACTCTTCAAAAAGATATCTAATTCTGTTCTTTTCTTGTTAAATCTTGCAGCTTAACAATGCTGCTAGCTTGTGGTTTTTGTCACTTTTCATTGTCCTTGGCAGTAGGATTTTTCATTTTCTGGGATGTCTGCTTCTCTTGCTATCATACTTCATCTTATCTGGTCATAAGGGAGGAGAGCGCTCACAGGCATATGGTCTTCTTGGACTTGGAATTCTCACTGCATATGGTCTTTTTGGACTTGGAATTCTCACTTTTCTCCCTGGTAAGTAAAACATTCATCTATGTTGTACTGCTTTGGATGATAAAGCTATAAATCTTGTATAAGGTTGTTCAAGATATCCTTGTTGAGAGTGCATTAATCCACTAAATCCAGAGTCATGTTACAGTAGCACCATTGTTTGGCAGTATGAATACCAGTTTGAATTAACAAGGTAACTTCCATTGAATCTGTGAGCATGTTAAATAAGCGAGACAACAAATGGTAGGACTACTTGTTAATTTATCTAACTTATCTCTATAGTTGCAAGAAGCCGCCCCATATGAAGGTGATTGTGCTGTGCACTTAAAAATGGCCACACATTACATATATATATATATATATATATATATATATGAAGGTGATTGTGCTATTTCCCAATTTTTCGTCGTTTGCTCTTTCCCTTATATTTGCCATTGGTTTGTAAAAGCCAAGAGAATGGTTAAAAGTTATACGATTAGAAGAATGAAAGGGAGGAGGATGCAACCAACCCATTCTCTACTTACAAAGTTATAAGTAGAGAAAATTCTACTATACCCATTCTTATTTGATAACTTTATTTATTGTCTTTTATAGGTGGAGTAACCGAAGAAAGGGAAGATGGAGAAGGTGGAGCAACTGAAGAAATAAAAGATGGAGATAGTGAAGATATAGACCTTACATAAGAAAGAACTTTGAGTTGTCAATATTCTTGAAGTCTTTTGTTATAGCATTTGAAACTTTAACTTTTGAAGCTGTAAAACTTATGTAATTTGGTTAAAAATATTTTGCTATTATCGTTATTCTTAGCTTATTGGATAAGAAATATTATGTAGTGTTTTATTATTTTATTTATATAATATCCAGGTTATAATTATAAATAATTTTCGGTGGTAATGTCAATTAAATGTTTAAAATAGCCTAATAGAACCGTTGCAATAAGCACAAATATCGTTGCCATAGACATTCTGAACCGTTCCGATAGGTGTTGCAGACCGTTCCATGATGCAATAGAAATAAAATCGTTACGGTAGCATTATAAAACCGTTACAATAGCTGTAAATAACTGTTGCAATAAACTATATTGTAACAGTTTCCAACCATTGTAGTAAATAATATGGTAACGGTTTACAACCGTTGCATAAAGTATACGGCAACGGTTTATAACCGTTGCTGTTGAAATGAGTATCCGTTGCTTCAGCCAGAGGGAAAACCGTTGCGATAGCTTGATCTATAGCAACGGTTTTGTCAACCGTTGCCAAAACCGTTGCTGTAGATCTATTGGCACGCGAGCGAATGTCACGGTCGCCGAACCGTTCCAATAACTCAATGGCAACGGTTTTTCTCTCAATTGCAACGGTTTACCAACCGTTGCCATAAGCCTATTTTCCAGTAGTGTTGTTAGGAAGATAATATTGAGGTTTAACCCGGAAATTCGTTGTGATGTCATACAAGGGAAGTGATTTCATGAATGGTTGATCTGAGAGGGGATTACAGTTTATAGCATGTTTCATTCATCGTTGGTAGTGTATGAAAGTGTTGGAATAAGGCTTTAGCTAATAAGAGGTTCCCTTCCAGTAATTGGTTGCTGGGGATAATTGCTGTGAATAGAAGTTATGATTCCAAGTGTTTGGTTTAAGCGGTATATCATATGTTGTCACCTGAGGGTGCAGGTATGGGTTATTACTGCTGGTTCGGGCTTACTCTGAGTATGGATGTGAATATCTGATCTTGTGTATGATTTTTAAAAAGTGCGACATGGTTCTATGGTTTGGTTATGGATTAAAAGAATTGTGAATGTTCGTATGTATTGTGTTATCGGGTATATGGTTGGTAAGATCATTCAGCTATTGGTAGGTTTCTAGAACAACTCTCGATAGGCTCGAGGGCGAGCGTTTGTTTAAGTTGGGGAGGATGTAACGACCCGACCCGTCGTTATGGGACTTAACACCACGTTTTCCCCATTTTATACTTTCATATGTTCCATTTTATGTGTTTGGGGAATTTGAAGTAAATCGGGTAGAATTCGATTAGAAATGAGGCAATAAACCTCTTTATGGGAAGGTTAGTTTGGAAAAGTCAACCGAATATTGGCCATTGAGTTAGAAATCTCGAAATGGATTTCTGATGATCCCACTAGTTTCGGGGGATGATTTATGACTTAGGAGAGCAATCGGAATTAAAGTCAGAGTTCCGGTATAGATTTAGGCTTGAACTAGATAAGGTTGAATGTTGGCGAATTCCAGATGGTAGGTGAGATTTTGATCAGGGGTTCTGAACGAAATTTCGAGAGTTGCAGTAGCTCCGTTAGGTGATTTTGGATATGCGTGTTGAGGTCGGGTTTTAGATCAAATGCAAGTTTTGGAAGTTTTAGTGAAACATAGGCTTGAATCCTTGAGAATTCGATGATTTTGAAGTTTATGATGGTGTTTTTATGTTGCGAGCAAGTTTGAATGAGGTAATATGACATATGTGTGCATTGGGTTGAGGTCCCGAGGGTCTCGGGGTGAATTCGAATGGCCAACGGGCAAGTTTGGGATGCGAATATGCAGTAGAAAATTGCAGAGAGTTTTTACTCTATGCGAACGCATAGACAGGTCTGCGATCGCATAGAGGGTTCTGATGGGATGGAATTTTTGTTCTATGCGATCGGGGGAAGGAGAGTGTGATCGCATAGGTTGATAAATTTATTCAATGCAATCGCGTAGAGGGTTGATGCGATTGCAAGGTTGAAGGAGGAAAAGGTATGCGATCGTAATGGGCAGTGGTGCGATCGCATAAGAGGTTTTTCAGGGCCTGGAAAATTTTACTCTATGCGATCGCAATGGGGCTAATGCGATCACATAGAAGAAAGCGTCAGTGACAGAACAATTAAGTTAAAAATTTCAAACGTGGACCCTTATTATTTTCCACCATTTATACTCCGCCAAGAGAGGGTTTTGAGAGATTTGAAAAGAGTTTTCAACGGGCATCGCTTAGAGGTAAGTTTCTTGACTAGAAACATGATTTTATGCAAGAATCAACACTACAATTCATGAAATTGTGTAGAAATTGTGAAGAACTAGGGCTTAAGTTTAGAAAACGAATTTTTGGATTTTGAAAGTTCATTCGAACTCCGATTTCGATAAATATTATATGCACGGACTCGTGGCGAGACGAGAAATTCGTTGGCATGAATTTCAGAAATTTTCAAGAAGTGGGCCCGGGGATCGGGTTTTACCAACTTCGTGAATTATTATAATTTTCGAGTAATTTTGATTGGGTTATGTTTCTTTGACCCATATTTATGTATTCGCTGTGGTTTTGACTAGATTCGATGCGCGAGGAGGCAAATTCGAAAGGAAAAGGCATTTCGGATGAGTCCACGGCCGGTTAGAGGTGAGTAGTTAGTATATATGACAGTCTGAGGGTTGGAAACCCTGGCTTATCACATTTTGACGCTATTTAGGGCGTGACTCGCATCCCATGGCAGGTGAGGGATTGGTTATGACTGGGGATTGTGACTTGGTCCATCCCAAACAAGAATAATATTATATTGGCGATTGAAACGCACTCTGTATTGAGTATATATGTGAGCTATATGCCATGTTTGGGGCCCTGTGCTGACCTGTATTATCCTTAGGGGATAGATACCTATGTGATATCATAATTTAAAAATCATTGATCTGAGTCCTAGGTTGAAATCACTATTATGAACTGCTAAGTCACCTGTTCTTGAAAAATTAATAAGCTAAAGTATTTTCCTTGATAATGAATTGGATACTAGAATAAATTAAATGAACTATTATGTGACTCATATACATGTTGTGGACTGAGTTTGGACTAGGCTGCACGCCACAACGGATGATATGAATATTACACTTGGGCTGAAGGAGCCCCTTCAGAGTCTGTACACACTCCCAGTGATCGTCGTCGACGTTAAACGGATCGGGCTACATGCCGTAGCGGTCATGTGCATTGCATTGCATTTTCGCTTTGTTGATTACTTGTGTTATCTGTGGTTTGTTGTTGTTAGTTCGTGGTAGGTATCAGACTGTTAGTTTTAGCTTTGCTCTGTGGTATTCTGTAGATTTCCTGCTTTCAGCTATTTTATACGCTTTTTACTCACTGATTACTTAGTACTCACCCTTACTCCCTGCACCTTTGTGTGCAGGTACGTCGGAGGTCTAGACGAGCAGTTCAGTTTCTTACAGAGTTATTTCGAGTTGCTGAGGTAGCTGCTGGCGTTCGCAGGACCTAGTTTCTCTCTTTATTTCAATTTTTTATATATATACACTTTCAGACTTGAGTATTTCGTTCAACTATTCCTATTATTATCCACCTTTTGCTTAGAGGCTCTAGACTCGTGACCCCAGATCTTTTGGGAGTGTTATTATCAGTATTCTCACTTCTCAGTATTTTCATTCTACTATTATTATTGGAGTATTATTATATAAACCCTCATATGCTCCTTGAATTTGTTCTTTTGGGACTTGTTAAATATGAAATAGTTGTTGGTCTTGTCTACCTAGCTTTAAGGTTGGGCGTCATCACGACGGGGTTTAGGTCGTGACAATGAAACATTCTTTTAGAAGAATTTTTAACAATACATGAATGACAATGTGAAGGAAAACAAGATAAACATACGTTTAATGCTAAGTAGACAAATGTGAAGAGTTACAGAAGTCAAAATCACTGATATATGGATGACTCGATTGCCAACTTAAAGGTTCATTTTCTTGTTAAAATCCAACACAATGCATCCTACATTTATATGTTTACAATCAAACAAAATATCCCTGATAATTTACGGATAGAATATACATTGTATGTTCAATGCCAAAATTGCCGACATCAATAGTAACAACACGTCAATGCCCATGGTACCATGCTTGCAAGAAATGCCACACACGAGAGACTGTTATAAAGAGTAGTGTCACTTGTGTCTACTTTATGATAAAAAATATTGATTATGTGGAAAGGTAAGATACATAGACATATATATTATCTAGAACAAGCAGTTGAAGAGTCAATAATTTAATCACTGAATTGTGCTTTAGATATAGGTTAAAGTTTGGTGTTTCTGTTGTACAACAATGTGTATTACGGTGTTCTATGGTGCATGATACTCCTTTGGGTACAACATCAAGGAATATGTGAACTCAACATCTTAAAAGGTAAAACTCCTAAATTACTTAAAGGATCATTCAGGTTGTACAAGTTCTCCATATGTTTTAGTCAATATTTAAACTAATATATTTGGCTTTTTACTACTACAGAAAGACAAATCTAAGTAATACTGCAAGTTGGTATTGAGTAATGGAGAAAAATTCATTGTCCTCGTGAAGATTGATGGATAAATGGCAACAGAAGATAGGAACAACGATTTGGTAATTGAGGAGATACTTGAAGTTTGAAAAGATGTTTCAACTGATGGAATTGACGTTGATGCACAGTTAGTATTATCACTATAATTTAAATACTCTGTACTTCTACACAGGGATATACGTGCAATACACGTGTCCAGAAACTAGTATATTTGAAATGCAAGAACCTATGGCTTTGCTTTCTCAAAATTGATTAATCGCTAGGTTAAGCAAATACGACGAAAGTCATTTTTCACTAAGAGAGGAACTTTACGGGATAAGTGTTAGTGTATCACTTGTATTTGCCTCTTCGTGAGGTTGCTCTCTCGATATTTTATACTCTCTTTTTATGCAGCGGATTGCTCATCTCCATCGTGGACATATGTAAGTTGACTGAACCACGTTAAATGTTTGTGTCTCTTTTCTTAGATTTCTCTTTGTTATTTGAATTATCGTTGTTCAAGGTTTGCTTTGCTAGATTCCGTGTGACATTTGATTTTTCCGGTCGTATTGGTCAGTGAAAATATTGTTTTTAAAAGCTAAATATTACATATTAATAAAAGTATTAGCAAATCAAAAAGTTTAATGATGAATTTTTTTGCACAAAATTACGCGACATATCAAACATTTATATTATATATATTGTACGTAGCTATTCTTTCAACAAACTTACCATTCATAGCTATATTTGAATTTTATAGCAAATCCATGAAACAAGAGATTAATTATTTTAAACGGACGTGGATTAGTTGGTAAGAGCGATTGCTTAGTTAGTGGGGATCTTAAGTTTGACTCTCAACAAGAGTATTTTATTTTTCTGTATTTTTGTAGTCCACCTTAGTTGTATTTGATGTGTGAACGAATATAGTCGATACAAGTTATACATCTTTGTATTCCGCGTTGATTAAAATAAATACGTGTTGTATTCATTGCGCGAATGAATACGATTGCGCGAACAAGTATTGTCAGGGACAAAGCTACATAGTCGATTGACCATCCTTCGTCGAAAAACTACACAGAGTATATATAGGTAAAATATTAGATTTTAGAGGTATATAATATATACTTAAACACCCTTTATCATAATGTTTTTTTAGTTCTTTCAAGTTTGAACACACCCGCTGAAGTTTTGGATTTCGCCACTAAATAGAGTTGATACAGTTGTATTCGTTCCGCGAACGAATACTATTAATACTTATCATATTAGTTGCACATTTAAATACAAGTGATACAAATAATTCCTCCTATCAAAGAAACATGAGAAAATGGCTTCTTGAAATATAATTTTCTCAGTATTAAAGTATAAGGTATGACATTCCATGATATTGAGAAACCACCTATGATATGCTAATTTCTCCTCTAACAGACCGGGTCAATTCGTTTACGGACCGGCTTAGACCAGTCAAAACTTGGACCATTCCGGACCGGTTCAAAGGGGGCCGCGTAGTCTAGGTTAATGGGGTAAGAGGGTTGGTTGTTCACCTTCATTTGATCGGTTAACCGGACCAGTCAAACCCGGTCAACGAGATTAACTGTAGAACCGATTAACCGGCTCGGCCGAACCAGTTAACGGCTAGTTGTTTCAATTTTTTTTACTTAAATGATTGTTACTGTTGGAAATGGTCAGCTAGGCACTGTAGTGTACTTATTATGTATATTCATAGGATGTTTTCTAACACTCAAACAAGTAGGAGGAACATTGATGAACTTCAATTCTACTTGCAAGAACAAAAAAAGCCTCACACAAATGAATTTTCACCGTTGGGATGGTGGCATGAGAATGGACAACAATTTGCTGTTCATTTATGGCTTGGGACTTGTTGAATGTGCCAATTTTAATTATTGCATCAGAGAGTGCATTTAACCAAGCAAGACAATAACTTGGAGAAGCCCGTCACTCATTCAGAAGCAATGCTTTGGACATTTTAGCATGTGTTATAGATTGAAATTGATCGGAATGAAGAAATAAAAGGCGTAAAGATGTTAATAGCCCAGAAGATGAGGAACTTAAAAATATATTAATACATGGTAACCCATATGAATTTAAAACTCAGATAGAAGCCCAATTCGTTCATACTAATTATGAAGAACCTACTAAGGCAATACAAAACATGAATTATTATTTTTTTTTTGTTTATTTAACTCTTGTTAAATGTAAACCTTTCAATTTATATGTTTGAATTTTGAAATAAATGTAGCAATTGTAATTTATAATTGTAATTATTTTCGATTTTTATTGTATTTTTTATATTTTTACTATATATTAATTTAAATTACAATAGCTATACAAAATACAAAAAAATAAAAATAACACTAACCCGGCCCTTTGGACCTGTAACCTTTATGGTTCATCTTTTATCCGAATGGACCCGAACCTGTTAATTCTGGTAAACCCTAACCCATAACCTGACGAGTTCGTAACCTGACCGATTTTAATTTTCCCTACCCACCCGGCCTGGCCCACTGTCACGATCCAAATTTTCAATCATCGGGAGTCGTGATGACGCCTACTAACGGAGCTAGGCCAGCCAAACCTTAATAATCTTTGGTCAATCTCAACAATATAATAAATAAAAATCAATAAAAACGAGTGCGGAAGACTTAAACTTAAATAAAATGCAACCAAAAATTTGCGGAAGTGTGTAACATGTCTCTACCCAGAACCTGGTGTCACTACTCACGAACACCTTAGATTACTAAACACAACCATCTGAAAGAAATTATAACAGTCTGTTTCAATACAAAACTAACAAACTGAATAATGATAGAAGAGACTCCAGGCCCGCGGACGTCTGCAAGGCTACCTCAAGAGTCCCTGGACTGAAGGCCTGCTCCTTGGCTAGTACTGCTGCAGTCCGAAAGCTGCATCCTGATCTGTACAAAAGAAATGCACAGAGTGTAGCATCGGCACAACCAACCCCATATGCTGATAAGTGCCTGGCCTAACCTCGGCGAGTTAGTGACGAGGCTAGACAGGACCTACCACAAAAAACCTGTTGTTGATATCCAATTTTTCTCTACTTATTTTTATACTTCAAAATACTTTCAAAATAAAATGTATATGCATATATAAGCATCCACAAAGGTTTTGATATTTTACCATATTTTTCGAGGATTTTTAAATCAATTTATGGCCTATTGTGCATTATAAAACTCAATAATTATTACCAAAACTTGTCACCTTGGTGAATAATTTATTTTATTTTTTATATTTACATAAAAATATAATTTACACGATTTTTACATGATTTTACAAGTCCGTTGGTATTTTTAAATTAAAATTGTGTGATATTCCAGTTTTAACCTATTTTTTGATTTAATAACATTTGTAATCGAAAAATCATACCTAATATTTTTAAATTAATAGTTACTTATCTTTTATTAAATCAGCATTTTAATTTGATTTGTTAATATCATTTACTATTTTTATAAACCCAAAATGAGGAAAGGTGGCTATTTCAATGGTAGCCCACCTCAATTTTAATTATAGCCGAATTTCAACCCCAACTATACCCCCCCCCCCAATTAGACGACCCAATGTCCATTTTAACCCGACCCCTCGACCCATTTGCCTCATCTGCCCGGCTCCCATCTAATCTGGGTCGTTGATCTAAATAATCAACGGCCATAATCCAGCCATTCCTTTTTTGATTCACCCTTACCCCAAAACCCTATCTCATTTCTTACCGACAGCCGCCCTTGTATCCCCTTCCGCCCCAAATTCTCTCAACTCCCCTCCGAAATTCTAGCCCCTTTTTACCGGTCGTCGACCTTATTTCACCGGAAACCATGGCCTCTCAGGCCCTATATAATCTGTGCTCACCCACACTCGCCTCTATGCTCCCTCTATTCAAAGATCTAAGGCCTGACCATGAAGACCTTGGCTCAGAGATCCTCCGATCCAGGTTCTATGGCCATCTTTGGCTCATCTCCGGCGAGTCCCAACCTTGTGAGTCCATCTCTGACTCAGGACCAGCTCGTTCCAGGCTTTTCTCATTTTTCTAGGATTTTCTCGGAAACCCTATGTTTCGAGGTTCTTCGTCCTTGTTTCTCTCTAGATATACTTTAGATCTTTGTTATTTTCTAAGATTTCAAAGGTTTTCCATATTATATCGATTTTTGTTTTCAAAGTTGTTCATCTTCTCAAAGCCTAGGTTTTCCTTGTCTTTCACTTGTTCAACAGTGATTTCTTACATTATATCTACTTTGCTGTAACTCTTGAGTGTTTTCGTTATGACTTCTATATATTTTGTTACTGTATTTTTCTTCCTATGGTTTCCGAGTAATTTCTTTACTGTACTTTTTTTCCTTGTGTCTACCATGAAATGTTTGGTCCTTTGAATTTTCCTGAATTTCTTTGCATGATTCTCTATGCTTTCATATTTTATTTTAGATCTGTGGAAGAAACCCTTGATTTTGGGTTTTTTTTTTCAAACTACATGTATGTGATTATTTTGCTTCCTATTTGATTTCAAAAGCCCCAATTTATAAAAACTCGTCTCATATTTTCTGACTCTTGCTAAGATTTTGAAGATTTTCTGGTTTATCTTATGACTATGTTCTTCTATTTTTGATTGTATGACCATTCTGGTTTTTTAATTCTAGCCTCGTATGTTTAAAGTTAGGCACTCTTTATAGTTAGACCTTTCTCTTTTGAAAACAACCCTAATTTTGGGGATTGATTTCAGACTTCCACTATGTAAGCTTATTTAATTTTTTTTTCTTGACTAATTTTGACCTATTTTCTGACTTAATTCATTATTAAGATCTAATCTTGAATTCCTTGATTTAACTATGTGATTATTGATTTTATTGTTACCTTATTTACCTAAATCAAATATTTTAAAATTTCTCTTATGTATTTACCCTGTATCTCATAGCGGGCTACTTGATTTTCTTTACTTAAATAAAACTCTCCCTTATTATTCTAGTTTGAACTCCTTGATTAAAGGGGTTCCCTTCTCCGGATTGATTATGATTGATACTGAGTTATTTCCTTGCCTTATTCCCTGCGTACTTTCAAACTATAAATACCCTACTCTTCTTCTTTAAACACACGAACAATTATCAGTTCACACACACAAAAACTCTTTCTTCTATTTTCTTCTCTGCTACTTGTTCTGCTGCTTGGGTGAAAGCCAAGGCTAAACTATAGGACTCTACCTGCCCTTCTTGCTTTACTGTTTGAATTTGCAACTGGTATGTCCATGATTTAAATACCATCTCTGGACTACATGTTTATTTATCCTTTTCATATGTATGTTTATCTTCAACTTTATTACATTATGTAGTTAAATTTCAGCATGCCACATCTCTTCCCCATATTCCCATGTTTGGATTCTGTTAGGCTTGTATTTATACTTTCCTACACATCCCTACCCCATATTCCCATGACTTTGACTATGTTATGCTTGTATTAGCACTTTCCTGCACATCCCTACCACATATTCCCATGATTTAATTCTATTTGCCGGTACAAATGTTTCTTGATCAATCCCTTACCCTAACCCCTTTGTGTATGAGTATTATTTTAGACTAGGGTGGCACTCTATTGTCATCCCTAGTTTAGAACCAGGTTACCCTAAACCTGTGCTCAAATTAGTCCCATTCCCTCAATCCATGTTATGTGTTGAGCTGGACTCAAGTCTAGTGGTGTCCTTATCACCATTCAGGCCCTATCTGACTTCTAAAGTCTGCTCTTTATCTGTTTAAACCAAGTAAAGAGTCATGGATGTGTCAGCCCCACTCATGGTTGGGCATGACCATCCTTTGCTTTAGCCTTCCTCCAATCCCCTCACATTACACTTATTGTTAGTTCTTTAAGTCCTACACCCTGTGGTAAGCCATGCTTAGGGACCTTAGAGCTCCCTCTGAACTTGGATGCCTAAGGGCTGGTAATTCCACACATTGCACTGCTCAATCTAATCTGTAGGGTGTAAGTATTGTTTGGGTTTCCTAAAAACCCTTGGAACATTAAAACACTCTAAGAGAAGGCCTTGGAACCTGGAATCCAGATTTGGTGAAACGCATATTATTGGATATCAAGATTGAATTAGGCTGGTCGGATCTAGCTGTAGGATGTGTTGTATTTTATTTACTTTATTTTCAGTATAATTTTTATAAAAAGAAACTCGGGAAAATATTAGTAAAGGGTGTGGGCAGGGTTTACTTTATTGCATGTAATTAAGGGTAGATACCATGCCTATATGATGTAATGTTATAATTCAGTCACCTAGATATAATGTCAATAAGTTCAATGCTTTAAATTACCTAGATACCATGTCAATAGTTTCAATGCTTTAAATCACCTAGATACCATGTCTATAGGTTTTAATATTTCTTAGCCCGATCATTTAGAAATCATGTCTATAAGATTTAATTTTCAATCATGCTCAATCATTACAAATCCTGCCTATAGGACTTAATGACCAACAATTAATTGCATGGAGAAATCATGCCTATATGAAATGCATAAGCGCTAGGCAAACTATAGGATAATCAAATTGTTTCGTACCCGTTTAATAACAGTAATAAGTCTTAAAAGATCAAACTCGCTTGAATCTATGTAAGCAATAACCCGGCGATTAGCTTCTTTTGTTTTCAATAAAACCCGTCCCAAACGTGTTTATTTTGAACTCTTACCGGTCTGCAATACTCTTAAATTTTCTAAACTTGTATCTTCTGAAACAGTTTTCAACTTTCTACCTGCATTTTTATTCATCTCATGAAACTACAATTTTAAAACAGTCCTTAACTCATCCTTACTTTCAAAGTCCTTTCACTTTTTGAACTATTCTTTATAACTCTACTGTATTTTACTTAAACAATTCCGCTGATTTTCAAAGCCATCTCTACACTTGTGTAATTTTCAAGCTGATGTTCCAAATTCCTCTACATTAGGTTCTTAGTCAAATAATCTGTTTAAAAGCACCTCAATTTCTAACAATTGGATCCGGCTTGCCTAATGTAGACTTTTTATCCACCTTTATGTGTTAAACTAATCTATCCAATATTAGTCTTAATTTTAAAGACCAAATCAATAATTACAAGTCATGCTAATTGTTGTATGGCTTAAGGGATTTTATGTGCAGCTTTTGTATGTTTGTTTACTCCCCCTATGTGCTATCTGTTTTGATTGACGCCTTAGTATTTTTTACCTTTAAACTCCATGCAAAGACCCATCCCTTTCTCCCTCTTTCAGGATTAGAAGTCCTAATACCCCGGGGCTGATAGGTTGGGATGGGTATTAGCATGCAATAAGTAAACAAGACTAAACGCGCTTAAATACCTTAGCGGGATGGAAAGGGTAGAATATGGAGATGATGACAATAGTGTGCTAATATCCCGTGTGGGAGTGACTTGCTGGATATTGCACCAATGTGATACATATTATATTTAAATCTAGGACCCTCTCCCTCTTATTTATATGGCATGCTATTTTTCTTATAAAATTTTATGTCTTCTTTCCAAAAGTACTTACGTCTTCTCTCTCTTTTCAAAACTTTCAACTTATTTGTATTTCCTATGTACAAATCTTGTTTGTTTACTCCTATTCTTCTTAAAGTCAAAACTAAGAAAGGCCGGGAACCACACGGGAACCACACGAGTGGACCTTCACCTCGACATAATCTCAAGCCCTTACCCAAAATCTGGTTTTTCTTTTAAATCTTCTTCCTTTCTTTAAAGTGCCATAATGCGTGACTCTTCATATTCCATGACCCAAATTCCTCAAAAGGAAATGAGAGTTGATTTGTCCATAATGTCATAAACCGCAATTTCTCCTTCTTTGGGGGGGGGGGGGGGGCATCGACAGCATGGCGACCTTGATGGGGATGTCTTTTAGGCTTTTACCATTACTTGCTTTGGTGACTTTATTTGCTTCCTTAAATGCATTTATTTCTGTTTTGATTATTTTTAATCATGATTACTAACTTGGCTCTTCGTGTTTTTATTTCCATTTTAATGCTTTGATATTCCAATTCCGTTGTAATTCTTCGAGTATTTATTGTAATCCTTATGAACGTGAAAATACATGTAATTTGATTCATTATTGTAACTGCATTCCTCAACATCATATTCCACTCGTGCCAAAACAAATCTTATAGCAACACTTACAATGAGTTGTTGCGCTCTTCCAATATTATAGATCCCCTAAATTTGGCAAAGGCATATTTGTGGTAAAACCAGTCGATCAACGGTGTAGTCGAATGTTCTGCGACTTTTCCTCTTGCGTTGTTCGCTCAAGGGTACCTTGTCTAGCACTTCAAAAGTAAAAACCCTATTCTATTTTAATTGTGCATGCATCATGGTCAAATGTAGCCGAGTCAGCTATGTTATCCGTATAATAACTCATTAAGATGGACTAACCAAAGTCGATCGGGTTTCCTTGGGACCCAAACGTACGCATTCTCGTTATGTGCATTTATTTTGAGAACTTTAATGCTTTATCATGCTAATTATTCGTTTAAATAGGTCGAATTTGGCGGGGGGTAGGATCCAACCTTTTGTTTTGCAGAAATGAGGCACGAGGTCCCCAGATTCGGTATAGTATCCAACATTCACCCAAAGTTGCTGAGTTGGTGGGAGGATCTTCATAGTAGTGACCGGACTAGGAAACGTGCCCTCCCTTCTGTAAATCCAACCCAACAACAAGATCATTGAGGATGCCACTTTGTTCAGGGATGGAGATAGGTCAGTGTTCCGCTTCAGGGAATTGGAAAAGACCCCTTTGCTAGAAGAAATAGGGGGTCTAGCTGGAATACTTTTGGAGACACCGGGACTACTTATGCCAGAAAATCATAAGAGCAGGGGTTTTATCAAGATTATGGGTTTGAAGAAGAATTTAGATATAACATCTTTGAAGGAGTCCTACATACCCTTCGACTTCTTGTATGAAAGGTTTGGTCATAGCAAATCCTATCGCACCTATATGGACGAGTTCACCCTCACTTCTTTGGGGCATATACATAGAAGGGTGTTTGTGTTCATGTTTTACTTCTTGGGCATGGTAATATTCCTTATGAAGAAGGCGAGGATCCACACCAGACTATCCATGGTGACCAAAACCTTGATGGAAGGTATTGATGGGCAGGCTTTCAGCATAGTACCCGTGATCGTTGCTGAAATGTACCGAGCTTTGGAAAAATGTCAGCGAAGGGCTCCGCACTTTGATGGATGCAATTTGCTACTTCAACTTTGGCTCATAGAGCACTTTCAGAAAGGTGATTACAGGCAGGAAATCATACGCAGGATTTCATCAACCAAAGCGAATGAACTTTATGCCTAACATATTTGCTCAACCAGAAGACGCCAGTGGGTGGGTAGAGCTGTTTGAGAATTTAAAAGAAGAACAAGTACAGTGGATGTGTGAGTGGTTCCCAATCAAGGAATTTATTGTTCGTTCTTGGATCTTAGCAAAAATACCGAATCTGGGGAAGGTCCTTCTGGGACCAAGTAGTTAGGATGTTCTATTTTACTGCTTTCATAATGTAATAAGGCCATTGGCCATTAGTGACATCTTTTATTCACTTATTTTTAGATTCGTCTTGTTTTTATCATTAAAATGAGGCATTTAGCATTATAAGTTCTCCAAATTTCATTTGTCGCTAGGCCTACCTCTGGCTCAGTGAGGCATCGAAAATTATGAATCGATTTACATTTTGCACAAGGTGTTTAAATATCGTAATATTTTATTTCTCAAAATCTACACTAACTTTTTACCTTTTTATTTTTCTTTTATTTATCATTCCCCTTCCCAAAGGTTAGTTCGTGAATTCTGGCACCATCAGCATACTCAACAAGATCCAAGGGTCCTCCACCTCCTCCTCCCCCGAGTCCTACCAGAAACAGGAACAAAGGCAAAATGGGAGATACAAGCGCTAGGAAGGAACTTGAGGAAATTTCTTAAAACACTACAATCACTAAGGAAACTGCTGCCAATCTGGAGCAAACTTTGCTAAGATTCCGAGAGGAGCTAGACCAAGTCAGAAACTTGGCAAGCCTATCTATCACTCTTGCTGCTTCTGATGTCAATACTCAGAATCCCACGCTGCCACAAAATATCCCACAACTGCCAGTACAATATACTCGCAATACTCCACTGCACATTCCTGAGCCACAAAACACCACAAGCAATCATTACACACCCATCTTTGTGGACACTATACCTCACTACACCCAACCCATCTCATATGCACCCGAATCTGATGACAAAGACTCCTTCATTCAGAATTTAGCCGCTGAGCTCAAGAAATTGACTAGCCGGATCCAGGATGTTAAAGGTAGCAAAGGTATTGAAGGGTTGAACTATGAAGATCTTTGTGTTCGGCCAGATGTTGAATTACCGAAGGGATATAAACCTCCCAAGTTCGAAATGTTCGATGGTACAGGTGATCCCAAGGTACACCTCATAATGTATTGTGACAAATTGGTCGGAGTTGGAAGGGATGAGAAAATCCGCATGAAGCTGTTCATGGGGAGCCTGAAGAGTGATGCGTTATCTTGGTACATTAGCCAAGACGCGAAGAAATGGACTAGTTGGGTGAGCACGGAATCTGACTTTATGGATCGATTCAAGGTCAACACTGAGAATACACCAGATGTGTTCTATATTCACAATCTCAAGAAGAAGCCTACAGAGACCTTTCATGAGTATGCTACTCGTTGGAGGTCAGAAGCTGGTAAGGTCAGGCCGACCTTAGAGGAAGAACAAATGAATAGGTTTTTCGTCCGTGCTCATGATCCACAGTATTATGAGTGGCTGATGTTAATAGAAGGCCAAAAGTTCTCCAACATCATCAAGTTGGGAGAAAGGATCGAAGAAGTCATCAAAAATGGTATGGTCACTAACCTCGAGGCATTGCAAGCTACCAAGAAGACTCTACAGTCAAATGGCTCATCAAAGAAAAAGGACGTGAATTCCGTAATGGCCGCACAAAGAAAGAATTCCCCAATGAAATACCAAAACTATCCCTCAGTTCCACTCACATATCAGCCTACCCCAAACGACCAAGCACCATCGCCCACTTTCCACATTCTGCCAACTGCATACCAATCACCTCTACCACCCATATATAACCCACTTCACCAAGATATTCGCAACATGAACCAGTGTACCAAGCATATAATGCCCAACCTTCTCACTACCCGTCACTACCTACATGCCAAAACGTTCCTCGACCTTGACAAAACTTCGACCGCAAATATCCTAGACAATATACTTCCATAGTCGAGCCAATTGACCAACTGTATGAGAAACTCAAAGCAGCCGGTTACGTTACTCCCATCCCAGCCGTGATGCCCGAAAACCCTTCTCAATGGATCAACCCAAACAAAACTTGCGCATATCATTCTGGGATGAAAGGCCATACCATTGATTAATGTCGCTCGTTGAAGGATAATATTTAGAACCTGATCGACAACAAAATTATTTTAGCAAAGGAGCCCGCTCCCAATGTCCGTAACAACACCCTGCCTGACCACAATGGGGGAGGTATCCATATTGTCAAGATTGAAGACGATTGGGACCCCAAAAGGTCAATTGATCTGATAGCAGAAGGAGACAAATCTAAGAAGCCAGCAATTACTCTCAATCCCATTGTTATCCAAGTTCAGCCCTCCGAGGACAATGTGGTCAACGTGTCTGTTTCGCTCGAGTTTAAGTTGCCCTCTACAGAGGCTCTAAAACCAATCGAAGTGGAGTTCGGGGTTCAAAAGTTGCCCACACCGTTAGAAGTTACCATGTTACCCAAAGGGCCAATTCCAGTCACCATGACGGGCATAACCCTGTCCAAGACAAATGCTATACCTTGGGACTATACCGCTGAGGCTAGAAGGAAAGGAAAGACATACACTAGGGAAGCAATTATTGCACAAGGCATGACCAGGACATGCAGGGTATACACCCCAGAACATCTAGCTCAGTCCAACAAGAAAGCCCCCGGTCGAGCTATTGAAACCGGACCCCATGACTTTTGGAGACAAATACAGGCCAAGGAATACTCATTCGCTGAACAACTGAACAAGACGCCAGCACAGATTTCCATTCTGGCTCTTCTACAAAGCTATGTGGCACATAAAAACACCTTAATGAAAATACTGAGTGAAGCGTATGTTCCTAGAAACATAACAGGAGGCAAAATGGATAACATGGTGGGGCAGGTACTTGAAAGCCATAAGATCTTTTTCCACGAAGATGAATTACCGCCAAAAGGGCTTGGTCACAACAAAGCGTTACACATCACTACGCAATATGAGGATCACTTCATCACTAGTATTCTAGTCGACGGGGGATCCAGCCTCAACGTATGCCCATTGATGACTCTCAGGACATTGGGTAAAGGGTTGCACGAGATAAAAGATGGGGCTATCAGCGTCAAAGCTTTTGATGGATCTCAAAGGTCGACTATTGGAGAAATTAGCTTATGTCTGCAAATGGGTCCCACCAAGTTTGACGTTGATTTCCAAGTCATTGATTTACCAACATCCTACAATTTATTGTTGGGATGACCCCGGATCCATCCTGCTGGAGCCGTGGTATAAACTTTGCATCGGGATGTAAAATTCGAATGGAATCATCATGAAGTAATCATCCATGGCGACGATAGCAACCATGTATATAGTCGCCAGGTCATTCCGATGATCGGAGGAAGAAGGAGAATAGGTGGAGAAACATATCATCACATCGAGCGAGTTAACGCCATAGACAAAGACAAGTGGCGGGACAACAAAATTGAGGTCATTCTTAATTGGAATAGATATGAGCCCGGAAAGGGACCCGACAAGAACCTCCAAGGCATCACCAACCCCATCGAGTTGAAAAAGCATGGAACTACTTTCAGCTTGGGATATGAATACACATAGGATGAGTTCAACAACTGGCCGCCACCATGGCGAGGTCCCTACTACCCATTGAAGTACCTGCTACCTTAGTTGGAGCAAACCTTTCATCCGGCCAACGTCATGTATGGATCAGAGGAAGATGAAACACTTGTAGCAATGAAGAACCTATTTTTGGGGGATGTCATGGACTGTTGTGTTATTTTCGAGGAGGAGGGGGAAGAAGGCCCTTCCATTCAAGCGGTGAACCGGGGAGAATACCTCACCAACTAGTCAGTCAGGACCACCAATACCCGGAGAGCTTAGGGGTAGCAAGGCTAAACGACGCACTATGCATTGCATTTTTTAGTTATGAAAAGAGCTATGATTGTTTCGAACAATTATAAATTTAATCGAAAGCATTTTTTGGTTTATCTTTATATCTCACTCTTATTACTTTTCTCTAACATTTACTTTACTTTACACATCATTACTATTACATATATTGATGATAAACCAACGACTATAACTTGCAACGAGGTTATGCAACAAACATACGTAGATTTAGAAGAGGACGAAGTACCAAAAGAGATTGTCAGGGAGATTGAGAACTTTGAAAATAAGCCTAAGTCCAACTTAGACGAAACTGAGATCATTAATTTGGGAAATGCAGGAAATGTCAAGGAAATACGTATCAGCGTACACTTGTTACCATCAGAAAAAAAAGTATATACAGAGTTCCTGAAAGAATATGAGGATATATTTGCCTGGTCGTATGATGATATGACCGGCCTCAGCACATCCATTGTGGCTCAGAAGTTACCGACAGATCCGACGTGCCCACCGGTCAAACAGAAACTCAGAAAGTTCAAGCCAGACATGAGTTTGATCAAAGAAGAGGTTACCAAGCAGGTCAAAGCCAGGGTTCTCAGAGTGGTAGGGTATCCGACATGGTTAGCCAACATTGTGCTGGCACCAAAGAAGGATGGGAAGGTTAGGGTCTGTGTCGACTATCGGGATCTCAACAAGGCTAGTCCCAAGGACGATTTCCCTTTGTTGAATATACACATATTGATTGACAATTGCGCTAAGTAAGAGCTGCAGTCATTCGTTGATTGTTTTGCTGGACACCACCAGATATGTATGGATGAGGAAGATGCAGAGAAAACTGCGTTCATTACGCCGTGGGGAATGTACTATTACAGAATGATGCCGTTCAGCTTAAAGAATGTCGGTGCTCCTAACATGAGGGCCATGACCACTATTTTTTTTTATCCAACTTTTTTTTTTTTCATAAATACGAAATATAATTACAACACATTGGAGGGGGACATAAACCTTACCTCCACACATAAGATAAAAATACTTTTTGGTTAACCAAATATGGTAACCAAATGGTATTTGACCACTTTGATGAGATGAAACTATGATGTTGATCCTATTGTTTATCAAACAATGATAGCCAATGGAATATACAAATTACATTTGAAATAAACCTAGAACAAACTCTAAGTTTATGTAAAGGATGGAAGTATTCTGTAATGATAACATAATACAAAGATGCTGTTTTGTCCCTATAGTAATTGAGATCTTTTGACCAATTTAGATACTTCCATCAGAATGAGCTTCAAGGAAGCTAATACCGCTGAAAGAAAGCACCCGAACTGTCCAAAAACTCAAAAAACTTACTGCGGGATTGTAAAAAGTTGGCAGGTATCTTTGATGTCTTGTTTGATTCAACATGTAGTACCCTCCTGGAAACCTTTAGTGTTGTGATTGAATGGAGCTGTCCCATTTATGATGTTGCCTTGTTCTAATAGAGTTGAAAACACATTTGTACATACAAGTTGCCTGTGAGAAGCTGTTGTTCCTGTAAGCATTTCATTCATAGAGCATGTCCAGAAGTCTGATTAACTTCTTTTAAGATAAACCTGTCCCTGTGATTCTAAACTGACAAGTGAACAAACGTGTTAGAAAGTTAACTGTTTGAATAGAGGAGGAGATAAGGAGGAAATACAATAGAACAAGTAGTAAGAGGCATTGTTGTTCAGGTGACAGGAGCGTGTTCTCTTTACTTCTTGTTCAGTTACTGCATTTGTTGCATCATTTATTGCACAATGTATAACCTACTGTTGTTGTGATCAAACAGTTGATTAAACTGATGTTGTTTTCTGCTACTTTTGAATGGAAGTAGCAAATTTAATTCCTGAAACTTGTTTCCAATGTCCAGTTGAGATGGTCAGAGCTGGATTGTTGCATTTGAATCCAAACAGATGTTGATGTTTGGGTTATGAGAAGTGGTTGATGTTGAGTCTGTGGTATACCTTCCCAATTCAGAAATCTTGCTAGCCAAAATCAAGGAGGAAAAAGGATCTGCTTAGTTTCTTTATGCCTGAAAGCCGGTGTGCCTTGTTGATCCAAAACAATCTGTCCTTTTATGATAGGGGGTAGGTCCATTATGCTATTAAAGTGAGTTGTGGAGGTGAGGGTATGACTGAGCTTAGACAAGGAATCAGCTGGATAGTTAGCTTCTCTGAAAACATGGTAATATGAAATATTCTCGCACTGGTTAGCCAACATCTTAATTTCCTGAATGTGCATGCTCAATGACCAAGGCGTGACAGAATTGGTGGTTAACCAAAGAATAAGCAACTTAGAGTCTGTTTCAAGGTGAATTTTGGTAAAACCATTATCAATGCACCATTTGATACCGAGAAGAGCTGCTTCCGTTTCTGCTAGGTTATTGGATCCTTCTCCCAAAGGGCTTGCCATAGCATGAATGAACTGACCATGATGATTTCGAACAAGGATTCCAGCTCCAATCTTACCAGGATTTGACAGAGCACTACCATCAGAGTTGATTTTGACATAGTCCATGGGAGGTTTGAGTCACACTACCTGCTGCACCTGGATATGATTCTTTAATTTCTCAATAGCATTGTAAATGCTCAGCCAGTCAGAAGGCCATCTGGCAGTAGTATAGGTGCATCGAAGAAGAAGAATGGCATCAGATGTGATGGAAAATAGAGTTCTGGTGATTGATGGAGTCTTTCCTCCATATTTAACAGCACACCTATGCTTCCACAAGTTCCAGCAAATAATGATAGGCATGGTGTCAAGTAGTAATTTATGCACGACATTTTTCCTTTTCTGAACCCACCAGCTGAGAAGGGTAGCTCTTAATGGTTGAGATTGTGTTTGGATGCCAATTGGAGAATTGAAGTGCTTCCAAATGATCTTTGCAAAATGACCATTATTGAGAATGTGATCCACAGTTTCAGCCGAAGGCTTAATGCAACAAACACACTTATTAACAGTAGGTGGCCCAAACCTGGCCACTCTATCATCCGTAGGTAATTTCTTTCTGAGGGCCCTCCATAAGCAAAAAGACCATTTGAAAGGAATTTGTTTGTGCCAGGTCATCTGATCAGTAATGAGTAGTTGATTCTTTTGTCTGATTACATTCCAAGCAGATGCACAGGTGAAAGTTCCGGAGGTGGTATGGTTCCATATAGGTTTATCAGGTGTGTTTGGATCGAGATGGATTTGGATTTGAAGGATATGGGGTATCATGTTGATGGGAGCAATTTGAATTAATTTCTGCTGATCCCATTGCCCATTACACCAGAAGTAAGAGACCTTGACCTTATTAGGTCTGCCCCCATTGTTTCTGAATGAAGCCAACCGTCCAATGCCAAGCCAATTATCCCACCAGAAGCTGCAATTACCAGAGTGTAACCTCCATTGTATGTAGTTTTCAGCCTCTTTCTTGTTATACATCATCCTTTTCCATGTTTGTGACTGCCCATTAGCCCATTTTTTGGAAACGGGATGAGATCTCTTGCAATATTTAGCCTGAAGGAATTGACTCCATAGAGTGTTTTTAGTCCTAAAGATCCACCATTGTTTGTATTCCATTGATGTGGTCACATCTTGAATGGATCTTAAGCCTATGCCCCCTTCCTTCATAGGGTGGCATAACTTTTGCCAAGATGCCCAGTGGTATTTGTTCCTATCCTTGTCCATACCCCAAATGAAATTTGCTGCAAGCCTTTCAATTTGTTTGAGGATAGTTTTAGGAGGAGAAACTGCTGAAAGAAGGTGGATTGGGATAGATTGCAGAACATGCTTTATCAAAGTTACTCTGCCGCCATAGGAGAGAAGCTTACCGTGCCAACCTCTAATTCTACTTACTACCTTAGACATTAGGCAATTAAAGTGAAAAATTCTCTTTCTGCCAGTATAGAGAGGACATCCCAGATAAGTGATTGGAGAGTCTTTTTTTGTGAAACCTGTTACCTGTTGGATCCTTCTATTTGTACAAGGGAGAGTAGATGTAGCTGTCATGTAATGGCTTTTCTGATTGTTGATTTGCTGCCCAGACGCTTTTTCATATTGTTGTAATATATTCATTACCTTGGTTAGAGAGGTTTTGCGGCCGAGGTAAAGATGATCACATCATCTGCAAAACTCAGGTGATTGACCCGAGGACCTCTTCTCTCCATGTAGAAACCATTGAAGAATTGATCATGAGTTAAGTTGTTGAGCATCCTTGACAGGAGTTCCGCCCCAATTATAAACAAAGAAGGAGCCAGTGGATCACCCTGTTTTAGACCTCTAGTAGAATGAAAGAATCCGCACCTAGTACCATTAACAATGACAGAGTACCAGTTGTTTGACATTGTTCTCCACACCATGTCGATCATTTTCTCACTAAAGCCCATTCTTCTCATCATTATGCATGTGAAAGACCAGGAGACCCTGTCGTATGCCTTTGCCATATCCAGTTTGATCACTACATTACCACCTATATTTGGCTTTTTAATTCCTTGAACAATCTCTTGAGCCAACATAATATTCTTCGAGATACTTCTACCCTTGACAAACCAGTCTGATTCGGAGAAATGATTCTGGGGAGAATAGGGGCTATTCTGGAACTGATGATTTTGGAAATGATTTTGTTCAGGAAATTGCTCAGGCTTATAGGTCTGAACTCAGAAAGATTGTTTGGAAATTCAACCTTGGGAAGAAGGACTAAACATGCTTGAGTCATGTATCTTGGCATAGATTGGCCACAAAAGAAGGCATTCACTACATTGAAAAGGTCATCTTTAATGATCTCCCAACAATGCTGAAATAATTTCCCATTCATGCCATCCGGGCCAGCAACACTGATAGTGCTCATGGAGAAGACAACTTCCTTGAGCTCTTGCATGGTTGGATCCTTGTTGAGACTATCATTATCTTCCTTGACCACTATCTTTCAGGACATGATACATAAAGAAATCGAAGTGTATGTGGACGACGTCTTCATCAAATCCAAGAAAGTTGCAGATCACATGGGAGATTTGAGAGAATTCTTCAACAGACTGAAGAGATACAACTAAAAAGTGAATCCTGCCAAGTGTGTATTCGGGGTTCCCGCTGGGAAATTATTGGGTTTCATTATGAGTCATCGGGGAATAGAATTGGACCCGTCAAAGGTCAAAGCCATTGGAGACTTGCTGCAACCAAAGAACAAGAAGTACGTGATGAGTCTTCTAGGGAGACTCAACTATATCAGCCGGTTACTAGCTCAGTCCACTGTCATTTGTGAACCCATCTTCAAGATGCTAAAGAAGGATGTCGCCACTAATTGGGCTGATGATTGTCAAAAGGCCTTTGACAGAATTAAGGAATACTTATCAACGCTGTCAATCTTGGTTCCTCCCGAGATAGGAAGGCCCCTGTTGCTTTATCTCGTAGTATTGGGCAGAGTGTTTGGGTGTGTTTTGGGACAACATGATGAAACTCGAAGAAAGTAGTAAGCCATATATTACCTCAGCAAGAATTTACACCGTATGAGGCCCGGTATTCCTTATTAGAACGCATTTGTTATGCTCTGACTTGGGTGCCTCAGAAATTGAGGCATTACTTCTGTGCCTACACAACCTATCTCACATCCAGAATGGACCCATTGAAATATATCTTTCAGAAGCCCATGCCTACCGCAAGCTCGTCAAATGGCAAATCCTGTTAAGTGAGTTCAACATTGTATATGTTACCTAGAAGGCGGTTAAAGGGAAAGCCCTAGCAGATCATATCGCTGAGAATCCTGTAGGAGGAGAATACGAACCTCTAACGTAATTTCCTGATGAAGAAGTAGCCTTCATAGGAGAAGACATTGCAGAATCCTATGACGGTTCGAGGATGTTTTTCGACAGAGCCGTGAATTTCAAAGGAGTTGGTATAGGACCAGTCTTGGTATCAGAAACCAGTCAACATTACCCAGTGTCCGCCAATCTCAAATTCCTGTGCACCGACAATATGGCCGAATACGAAGCCTGCATCCTAGGGCTCAAACTGGCGATTGATATGAACATTCAAGAATTACTAGTTATCGGAGACTCGAATTTGCTCATACATCAGGTTCGCGAAGAATGGGCAACCAAGAATTCCAAAATACTCCCTTATCTACATCATGTACAAGATTTGAGGAAAAGATTCAGAAAAATAGAATTCCAGCATGTTCCCAGAATACAGAATGAGTTTGTCGATTATTTAGCCACCTTGTCGTCTCTCATCTAGCATCCCGACACCAAATATATTGATCCCATCCAGGTCAAGATCCATGACCAGCCAGCTTATTGTGCTTATCTCGAGGAAGAAGCCGATGTGAAGCCTTGGTTCCACGATATCAAAGAATACTAGACAAAAAGAGAATGCCCAGAACTTGCGAATGCTACGCAGAATAGAACGCTTCGGAGATTGTCCAACAACTTCTTTCATAGTGGAGGAATCTTATATAGGAGGACTCCCAATCCGGGATTATTAAGATGTGTCGAGGCAAGATAAGTAACCAAATTACTGGAGGAAGTGCATACAGGGACCTGCGGACCGCACATGAATGGTTTCGTTTTAAAAAAAAAGATACTCCGAGCAGGGTATTTTTGGATGAACATAGAAACGGACTGCATCCAGTATGTCCAAAAATGTCACCGTTGTCAAATACTTGCAGATATGATCAATGTACCTCCAAATGAGCTTATCACAACAAGCTCACCCCTTTTGCCGCTTGGGGAATGAATGTCGTTGGACCAATCGAACCTGCCGCGTCAAACGGGCACAGGTTCATCTTAGTGGTAATTGATTACTTTACTAATTGGGTTGAGGCAGCATCCTACAAGGCAGTCACAAAAAAGGAACTAGTAGATTTCGTTCATGATTGTGTGGTTTGTAGGTTCGAGATTCCAAACTCAATCATCACTGACAATGGTTCTAGTCTCAATAGCGACCTGATCAAGGCAATGCGTGAAAGATTCAAGATTAAGCACAAGAACTCTACGTATTATAGACCTCAGATGAATGGAGCTGTAGAAGTAGCCAATAAGAATATCAAGAAAATACTAAGGAAGATGATCGAAAAGCACAAGCAATGGCATGAGAAGTTGTCATTCGTCTTAATGGGTTATCGTACCACGGTCCACACATGAACCGGGGCCACTCCCTACATGCTGGTTTATGGTACAGAGGGAGTCATCCCCGCCGAGGTAGAGATTCCCTCACTGAGGGTCATACAAGAAGCAGAGCTAGATGATACAGAGTGGGTCAAAAGTTGCTATGAGCAGCTAGCTCTCATTGACGGAAAGAGAATGAACGCTGTCTATCACGGTCAACTATATCAAAATAGAATGTCCAATGCCTTCAACAAGAGAGTCAAGCCGAGGAAGTTCTCCCCAGGACAGTTGGTATAAAGAAGATATTCCCGCATCAAGATGACGCCAAAGGAAAATTCTTACCCAATTGGCAGGGTCCGTACATGGTTCATCGAGTTCTAACTAGAGGAGCCCTTATTCTCACATAAATGGATGGAGGCCAAAGCCTATCAACTCAGACGCAGTGAAAAGATACTACATTTGATCATATGCTTTTCTTTCATGATGTATTTTGAACTAAGCCTGACCTGATTCCCGTTTCAACGGGGATACATAGGTAGCCCTATGGGTTTGGTGACATCTTAATAAAATTCCATCTTTTCCCCGCAATTGGAGCTGGGGCAGAATTTTGAGGAGGACCCTCAAAATTCCAAAGTAAGAATTTCAGTCTTTTCATCAGCGCCAACCCAGGAAACTAGGGAAAAATTTAGAGGAGGGCCCTCAAAATTCTGATATCAATTCATGTTCAGACATTCAGTGCAGCCGTCAGCAGCTCCAGCCCAGTAAACTGGGGCACAATTTTGAAGAGGACCCTCAAAATTTCGGAACAAGCAAGGTTACCGTGTCTTGAACCACGTCGCAGTTGTTGTTTCATCCAAATATAAAGTTGTTTTCCAAAATTGCACTTACCTTATATTTATTAATTCAAGCATAAACATCATTTAAAGCACCATTGTTTAGCTATGCTACCCCAAGGATACGCGACATCAAGAGCTAGGGGATACGAACAAACCTTTCCCTTTTGTAGAACTCACAATTTTTCTTTGAATGCAGGCACCCCAGGGCACGAATTATTGAACACATTCACACACTCGTGCATTTCAGGGATAAGGAACAATCGCTCAGCCGCTCATTCACAAAGTCACTATCCACACTCAACGCTCCCCAGTAGCCTTAATATCACAAACCGTCTATCAGCTAAGGAAACTCACTACTATTCGTCCTTCCATCATGCATTTCTGCATAAGGCTACTCTCTGCCTCCCGTGGTTAAGCTCTACCTCCATATTGCATAAGTCTATTGTCTACCTTCCGAGACTAAGCTCTGTCTCTATCTGCATTTTTGCATAAGGCTACTATTTTGCCTTCCAAGACGAAGCATTGTCTCCATCCTGCATTTTTACATAAGGTTATTTTCTGCCTTCCGAGGTTAAGCTCTACCTCCATTCTGCATAAAGATGCTATATGCCTTTCGAGACTAAGCTCTGTCTCCATCTGCAATTTGCATAAGGTTACTTTTCTACCTTCCGAGACTAAACATTTTCTCCATCCTACATTTTGCATAAGACTACTTTTCTGCCTTTTGAGACTAAACATTGTCTCCATCCTACATGGCTGAAATGTCGTCGCTTTATTTTTTCGACTGGTTGAAACATCGCCACCTGCATTTTAATTCTCATTTGGCTGAAATATCGCCACCTGCTTTAAATTCTCGCTTTGGCTAAAAGATCGCTACGCTTTGCATTCATTTGGCTTAAAGATTGCCATTCTCATGGGCTGAAAGATCGCCAACTCGTTCAAAGGCGTCATAGTTTGGAGGCACCATCTACATAGCCCAAGAACATCATTTCACGGCCTGCGAACCCTTACTTTTATGCTCTTCATGGCCCAGGACATCATAGTTAGAGGACGTCATCCTAACCATCCAAAGACAAACATTCATGGTCCAACTGGAACTTGCATCACGTTTAAATTACGCAATATACGCGCACTACCCATTTGCAGGTACCTCGGCTAGTTCACGGCCATCTCAGCAGGAAAGACCCCCCTCTTGTTCTTCGCAGCCTGTCTGATTCCAAGTACCCTTTTAGATCTAACCATCGAGTCCATCTTTTCGAATTGCCATCGACACATTCCGTCAATGGTTCCAGAACTACATATGTCCTGATTCCTGTAAAACCAGGGATATGTAGGCAACACAGAAATAAGAGCGCGGTCAAAATCCCTTCACAATCGCCGTTTCCGGTCAAAATTGGCCATCTTATCTTTACCTGACAACTTTTTCATCCTCCTCGGGTAAAGAGGGGCAACTGTTGATACCCAATTTTTTTCTACGTATTTTATTCTCAATATACTTTCAAAATAGCATGTATATGCATATATAAGCATCCACAAAGGTTTTGGTATTTTTCCATATTTTTCGAGGATTTTTAAATCAATTTATGGTCTATTGTGCACTATAAAACTCAATAATTATTCCCAAAACTTGTCACCTTGGCGAATAATTTATTTTATTTTTCACATTTACACAAAAATATAATTTACACAATTTTTACATGATTTTACAAGTCCGTTTGGTATTTTTAAATAAAAACTGCGTGAAATTGCAATTTTAGCCTATTTTCGATTTAATAACATTTGTAATCGAAAAATCATTCCTAATATTTTTAAATTAATACTTACATATATTTTATTAAATCAGAATTTTAATTTGATTTTTTAATATCATTTACTATTTTTATAAACTCAAAATGAGGAAAAGTGGCTATTTCAATGGTAGCACACCTTAATTTCAATAATAGCCTAATTTCAACCCTAATTCCACCACCCAATTAGACGACCCAATTTCCATTTTAACCCGAACCCTCGACCCATTTTCCTAGTCCGCCTAGCTCCCGTCTAATCTGGTCGTTGTTCTAAATGATCAACGACCTTAATCCAGCCTTCTCCTTTTTAATTCACCCTTACCCCAAAACCCTTTCTCATTTCTCACAGACAGCCGCCCTTGTATCCCATTCATCCCCAGATTCTCTTAATTCTCCTCCAAAACACTAGCCCCTTTTCACCGATCGCCGACCTTATTTCACCGAAAACCATGGCTTCTCAGGCCCTATGTAATCTATGCGCACCCCCACTCGCCTCTATACTCCCTTTATTCGAAGATCCAAGGCCTGACCATGAAGACATTGGCTCAGAGGTCCTCAGATCCAGGTTCTATGTCCATCTCCGGCTAATCTCCTGTGGACCCAGCCTTGTGAGTCCTTCTCCTACTCAAGACCAGCCCGTTCTAGGACTTTCTCGTTTTTCTATGGTTTTCTCTAAAACCCTAAGTTCCGAGGTTTTTTGTCCTTGTATCTCTCTAGTTCTACTTTATATCTGTGTTATTTTCTAAGATTTCAAAGGTTTTCCACATTTTATCGATTTTTGTTTTTAAAGCTTTTCATCTTCTCAAAGCATAGGGTTTCCATGACTTTTACTAGTTCTACTGTGATTTCTTACATTATATCTACTTTGTTGTAACTCTTGAGTGTTTTCGTTAAAAAATCAATATCCCTATTGGGCGGCATACCCGGCAGGTCTGAAGGGAAAACATCTGTGAACTCCCGAACAATAGGAACTGATTCAATAAAAGGAACCTCCATGCTGGAATCACGAACATATGCAAAATAGGCTAAACACCCATTCTCGACCATGCATCAATCATTATTATATGAAATAACACTGCGGGTGGCATGTCCTGGTGTCCCTCTCCACTCAAATCGGGGCAAGTTCGGTAAAGCCAAGGTCATGGTCTTGGCGTGACAATCCAAGATAGCATGATAAGGGCACAACTAATCTATCCCCAATATGACATCAAAATCATCCATGTCTAGAAGCAATAGATCAACACGGGTCTCAAGACCTTAAAATACTACTACATAGGAATGATGGACTTACTCGACCACTATAAAATCACCCACTGGTGTAGACACATATACAGGAATACCCAAGGCCTCACTAGGCATAACCGAGTAGGGAAAAAATAAGATGACACATATGTATATATAGACCTAGGTTCAAATAACACTGAAACATCCCTATCACAGACCAGAATAGTACCTGTAATAACAGCATCGGAAGACTCAGCCTCTGGCCTAGCTGGCAAAGCATAACAACAGAGCTGGGCCCCACCTCCCTAAGCCACATCTCTAGGACGATCAACTATTAGTTGTCCTCTACCTCTGCCGGTCTGAGTTCCACCTCTATACTCTCTGCCTCCACCTCTATGGCCTCTACCCCTGCCTCTAGCTTGCTGGGCGACTGGTGGATCACCTACTTCCTGAATCATGGGATGAGAGCCCTGTTGCTGCGATCGAGCACCTCTCAACCTCGTGAAATATCTCCTAATATGACTAAGATCTCCACACTCACAACACCCAGCTGAATGAAGCAACTAAGAAAACTAGGACTGACCCTGCCGCCCTGAATGACCTTCCCCAATGCTCTGAAGTGGGGGTGCATTGATAGGCTGCTGATCTAAATAATACTGCTGGGAACCACCACTACCTGGAATACCATGAGAAGCCTGAAGAGCTGACTGAATGGGCCTCGGTGCCTGACCCCTACCATAGCAATCCTTACCTCCAGATGAGGTACCACTAAATCTACCAGAATGACGAGGCCTCTTGTCCGACATCTAACCACCTCCCCGTGTGAGGGCCATCCCAACTCTGCGGGCCGCATTGGCCTCCTCCTGAAAGGAAATATCACTACCAACTCCCATGGCCATCTGAAGACGGATCAGATAAATCAATTAATCGATAAATCTCCGGACCCTCTCTCGCTCTGTAGGGAGTATCACAACTGCATGGCCTTCCAAATCAACAAATCTAGTCTCGTACTGTGCAACTATCATGGAACCCTGCTGGAGGGGCTCAAACTGCCTATAAAATGCCTCCCGCTGAGTGACGGGGAGAGACTTATCCAAGAACAACTCTGCAAACTGATCCCATGTCAAAGCTGGAGACCCTGCTAGTCTAGATTGCCTAAAATCTCTCCACCAAGTATTGGCGGACCCTAAAAGCCAGAAGGTGCAAAAATCGACCCCATTGGTCTCCACTATACCCATAGTCCTTAGAATCTCATGACAACTGAATAGAAAATCCTGGGATCCTCTGATGATACATCGCTGAAAGTGGTGGTGAAAAGCTTGGAGAACCGATCAAGTCTCCGCAAAGCATCCGAAGACATGGCCGCTATATCACCAGCATGAGCTGTAACACCTGTCTGAGCTACCACTGCGGGCTGAACCAATGGGACCTGAGTTCGGGGAGCTACCTGCTCCGGAGTACGCATAGCAGGAGTCTGAACCCCTCCGCCAGCCTGAGAAGTGGCTGGTGCTACTAGCAGCAAACTCGCTCTAGTGACACTATCCAAAAGGCTTATGAATGTGACTAGAGCATCCTGAAGATCTGGGGTGAACATGACCCCTCCTGGGACCTAAGCTGGGCCCACTGGAGTGGCTGGGGCTTGAACCTCCTCATCATAGTCAATATGAGGATTCACCTCTGGAATAGCTGCCTGGGGCTGAGCTCTGCCCCTACCACGGCCTCCGGCACGACCTCGGCCTTTGCCTCTCACAGTAGCTGCTACTGGAGGCTCGGGCTGCTACGCGGTAGAAGAAGAAGCACGTGTTCTCGCCATATGCGAAAGAACTTAGTGGAAGGACAATCAGTACTTGAGAAACAGAATCGCACGACAAGAAAGAACAAAAGTGAATTTTTTCCTAACTCTGTAGCATCTTGGAGATAAATACATATCTTTCCGTGCCGATCCCTCTAACTCTATCTAGTTTGTTCGTGAGTAGCGAGACCTATGCAACCTAGAGCTCTGACACAAATTTGTCACGACTCGGATTTTCCACCATCGGGAGTCGTGATGACGACTACTAACGGAGCTAGGCCAGCCAAACCTTAACAATCTATGATAAATCTCAATAATATAATAAATGAAAATCAATAAAAACGAGTGCGGAAGACTTAAACATAAATAAAATGCAACCAAAAATTTGCAGAAGTTTGTAACATGTCTCTACCTAGAACCTTGTGTCACTACTCACGAACTTCTAAGATTACTAAATACAACCGTCTGAAAGAAATTGTAACTGTATGTTTCAATACAAAACTAAAAAAATGAATAATGATAGAAGAGACTCCCAGCCCGCGGACGTCTATTAGGCTACCTCAAGAGTCCCTAGACTGAAGGTCTGCTCACGGTCTCGTACTGTTGTGGTGTGAAAGCTGCATCCTAATCTGTGCATAAGAAATGCACAGAGTGTAGCATCAGCACAACAGACCTCATGTCCTGGTAAGTGTCTGGCCTAACCCCGGCAAGGTAGTGACGAGGCGAGACAGGACCTACCAAAAATAACCTGTACAGATATATGTGCAATAACTGGAAATATACCAAAGTAAGCGGTCAGAGGGGAGGGACATGCTGGGGGGAATACTACAATCAAAATATAGAAATTATCCGTAAAGAAACAAAACTAAAAAATAACACTGATAAGGGAAACACAGGACGTCTCTACATATGAACACAATACATACAGTCTATACACCGTTGCAGCGTACAACCTGATCCTGAAGAGATATCACCCTTGCGGCGTGCAATCCGATCCTCAACTATCAATACCGGTGTGGCGTGCAACCTCGATCCTCAATATTTCAATACCGTTGCGGCGTGCAGCCGGATCCTCATTATTTAATACCAAGGACTCACCCAAACAATGACCGCAACTCAAGTGCGAGGGTAGTAACAACATTCAAAAAGAGAATCGCAGCAAGGGAATACAATTATGAATTCAAACATCCTGGCAAGGGAGAATATAATAAATACTTACGTCCCGATAAGGGACTAACAGCTACGCATTTCATATTTAATCACCTTTTTCTCGGGTAACAATTTCTTGTCCGAGCCAAATGCTCCAATAAGCCAAACCAATCAGAATATATATATTGCTTATCAACCCAAGCAACAAAGATGTACCATTAAATTCGAATCCAACATATTTAAGACTCACGGTCATGCTAGACTCCGGTGCATAGATAACCGTCATCATGCCTATACACCGTAATCCTCATTTAGCACGTAGCAAATAATATCCTGATCCTAATCCCTCAAGCCAAAATTAGAAAAAATACTTACCTCGATCCGAAATAGTAATCAAGGCTCTAAAATGGCTTTTCCTTTAGAATCCGACTCCAAAACAATGATCTCTAGGCACAATTTGGTTCAATATTATCAATAAGAGCTCAAAAAGATAATCCCATGGACTAGAAATGAAATTCCCATCATTCTTCCAAAAATAGCAAAATTCGACACCGGCCCCACAAGTCCAAACTTGAGGCTCGTACCAAAATCCAATCACCCATAACCCTACGAGTTCAAATATATAATTTGTTGCAAGATTCGACCCCAATTGAAGCTGAATCACCAAAAATTCTCAAAACCCTACTTCTACCCAATTCTCCAAATTTACACCATAAATTACACGTTTTAGGTCTAGGAATTCAAGATATTTTAATGGAAAATGAAGAAAACGAGTTAAATAATACTTACTCAAGGAGATTTGGTGAAGAAGAACTTTAAAAATCGCCTATGTGCTGTTGGAGAAGAGGGAATTTGAGAAATAGGACAAAAATCCCGTAAGTGTTCTGCTTTAGGCTTTTAAAATTGATGGGGACATTTGTTCTATGTGTTCGTGACACATTGGTCACGTTCAGAATGAAGGCTGGTTAGGTACACTATGCGAACTCGTTCAATAAGTCTGTGAGGGTGGGGGGGGGGGGGGGTTCCAGGTTTGGTCTATGCGTTCGCAAGCGTAGGCACACGAACGTGTTGAAAAGGGAGCTTAATGCTATACGAACGCATGGTGATGTATGCGAACGCGAAGAAGAGAGGTACAACTCTGCAAATGCGTGGAAGGGTTCGCGAATGCAAAGTAAGGAAATGCCAAGCATTGCGAACGCGAGTTTGGGGTCGCGTTTGCGAAGAACAAAATCACTGTGCAATATTGCAGAAAAATCTAATGAGTTTTCAAGTGCAAAACTACCTCGAACCACCTCCAAATTAGTCCCGAGCCCTCGGGGCTTCCAACCAAACACACATATTAACTCAATGTCATCCTACGAACTTGCTCAAGCGATCAAATCGCTAAAATAACATCAAAATCAAAGAATTAAACTCCAAAACTCATAATTTTCATTTCAAAGTTCATAAGCTTCCAACTTTAGCTTTAAGGCCTGAACACGTCAAACGACGTCCAATTTCGATCAAATTTCATAGAAAACACTTAACGCATATTTAAGACATATATCGGGCGTCGGAACCAAAATACTAGCCTGATACCTATATTTTCTAACTCATTTTTATTTTTATTTTTCCTTAATAATTTTAGAAAACAATTTAAAAGAAATTTTTTCTACCGCGGTTCTGGACCTCAGATTTCGACTCCGAGCACATGCCCGAGTTTTATATTTTTTTATGGACCTCCCGGGACCGTCACATCACCTATCTGGGCCCGTTTACCAATATTGTTGACCAAAGTCAACTATATCAAAATTCTTCAAATTTTTCACATAACTCACATATTTTAACATAAAAACTTTCCGGCTTCGCGTTCGGACTAGGCACACAAATCGAGGTAATCACAAGCGAGGTTTCCAAGGCGTCGGAAGCGCGAAAATATGGAAAAATACGGTGATCACCCTTTGGGTCGTCACACCCACCAATTTAACACCCTTACTTTCTCCCTATCTCCACAAAGATAGAGCAAAAGGTAAGATCACCCAATGTTGTTTCATTTAACCGAGTTAAATGAAACAGAAATGCCCTAAAATAATTCACAAATATAATTGTAAACAATATTCTGTATATTTAAATTATACATTATATATATCAAATTTTTTATACAATAAATCTAATATTCGATAAAAATAAATTCTGCTTTACAATTTTTACACTAATTATTCCTACATTATTGATCTCCATATTATATTTTTTCGCATAACTTGTTTCTAAACCAAACATACCCTAAAAGTTACTTCTAATATGAAGGATTGAAATACCTCGAAGAATATGGAAAAATACGGTGATCACCCTTTGGGTCGTCACACCCACCAATTTAACACCCTTACTTTCTCCCTATCTCCACAAAGATAGAGCAAAAGGTAAGATCACCCAATGTTGTTTCATTTAACCGAGTTAAATGAAACAGAAATGCCCTAAAATAATTCACAAATATAATTGTAAACAATATTCTGTATATTTAAATTATACATTATATATATCTAATTTTTTATACAATAAATCTAATATTCGATAAAAATAAATTCTGCTTTACAATTTTTACACTAATTATTCCTACATTATTGATCTCCATATTATATTTTTTCGCATAACTTGTTTCTAAACCAAACATACCCTAAAAGTTACTTCTAATATGAAGGATTGAAATACCTCGAAGAACATTTTAGAAACAAGAAAAAAATTCAGCAAATGCTATGTAGAAGAAATTTATTAAACTGGAGAGAAAACTTGGTGGAGGCTTTTTCCCAACTCATAAACTCTTGAATCCCTCTACAAGAAAAAACAAGTCGTAGCACCTCTATTTATAATACAACAAAATCAAAAACCTATTCCAATATAAAATTGGCAAACAAACCCTAACTACACATAGATTAAATAAACTACCAAATATCAAATCCTAGACAAATTATTAATACTAATTAATCTTGATTTAATTTCCAACAGCCTCCCTTAAATCAAGATCTTCAAACTTGAGCGTATTATCAGTAACACAAATCTTGTGGAATTCGAATACCTTAGGTTCTCACCAATTTCTTAACATATGTTGCATCAACAAAGTCACAAGTACCATCTTTAGTTAACTTCAATTTTTTTTTTTTAACAATTTTCATGTTATACAATGATATATATTTTATATAATAATACTTCGCTATAATATCTAATAATATTTAAAACAAATGAGACCATCGAGAGATTTGACTTTACTCTTTTTGTCTTCTTGAAATATGACTGCTTCGGGAAACTTAGCCTTGCTGACCAAGGGAATCTAACCAAACTTGAAGGTTACTTGCAAGTTAAGTTCAATAACCTACTAATTTACTAGTAATATAATATAATGATGAAAATTATGACTTGTGATAATGATGTTGATGCTGATGACGTCATTATTCATCATAGGCAGAGTAAGAATTTAAAATTTGTGGGTTCTGACTGAACACATAGGTTGTCAGTTTTACTGGATTTGCAGTTAAATAATTTTAAGAGGAACTAACCCAATTAGCTGCCCACTTAATTGCTTAAACTAAAAATAGCTGGCAAAAGTATAATATATGTATAATTAATATTTAATATGTTTATAATCGTGTATAATCCATGTATATGATTAGAAAAAGTATATAATAAATATGGTAAGCTACTTCTGTAAAGAACCCAATATTTTACACATAAGAAAAGGCAGCCTGGTGTACAAGAGATTCCCCATTCATGCACGATTGGGGAAGTGCACCCTAAGGGAAGTGATGTAAACAACCTACATAAATACAAATATTAGTGTGCTTCCACGACCCCGTGACCTATATAGATAACTTGGAACAGCTTTATCTTGCTCCAAAGCTCCCCTTCAAAATATAAATATAAAATCTAAATAAAAATTATCGTATCTAATACTCTAGCTCCGCTGATGCTCATAAACAAGTCTATAAAGTCTTGCTAATATGAAAAGGTTGGTAAAGTTTTTTCTAGTCGGTGGTGGATGACTGTTTCCTGGAAACTACTTCGTCAACGTCAAGTCTTTGATCAATGTTTTTTATTTACACTTTACCGAAAGGTCTATTAATATAAAGAATCGTTTATATATATGAAATCTTAGACAAGCCATTCAAGTAAAGAAAAGAATCCTTTCTCAATCCTCATATTATAAAGATTTGCTTCAATCTTAAAATAGAATGGCTCCTGAAGAAATGGCTAATGTAAAATCTGTTATTACATTGTGTTTGTAAAATAATTCGGACAATACAAATAAATACAAACAAGAATATGCATAAACAGAATGAATAAACCAATTCTAGCCCACTTAATTCACAATATTTCCTTAAGGAATTTAATCCCCTACTAGTACCCAAGGCTATGGATTATTTCCTCCCAAGATAGAACGAATTACACACTGGTGTAGTGGTACTCCAAACCCCAGTGTTTCAGCGAACACAATGATCATTAGCAAATCACACTTGCTTTTGGCTTTGTTTGATGCTAAAAGTATGTAGAAGAAAGGAGGAGAAACTCAAAAATTTGTAGTAAAATTTTGAGCAGAACAGTGTTGTATTTATAGCCAAAGTTGGGCTGAAATCTGAAGAGTCTCTTCAGAATGGCTGTTTCTGCAAAACTACCACAGCATAAATGCCATTGTATAAATGGCTATTTACTCAATAATAAAGAGGGAAATAAAGAGGAAAAATTGATGGGTAGTTAAGTTTCTATTACAAAAACAGAAAAAACTGAAATTTGGATTTAATATTAATATTTATTTAATATTAATATTCTGTTATTAAAATAAATATTTTAATAACATTTCTGTTAATATTTTACTATTAACAAATAAATTTTGTCCAAAAAGTTAATCAATCGATCGATCTTTTGACCAAATCCAAATTCAAATCCAAATCCGAATCCGAGGCTGAAGCCGAAGCCGTAGCTGTAGCCCTAGCCGAAGCCGAAGCCGAGCCGAGCCGAGCGAGCGACGACGACGACGGCACGAGGCTTGCTTTCTTCTCAACTCTTTAAGATCTAGAAGAAGTGCAATTGCTTATATACCCATAAAAACCTCTTCCTCTTCCAATATAAGACAATGCCCATTTACCAAGGAGAGGGAACTTGAAATTTCACTCAAAATTTCATTTCCCTCCATTTCCCATTCACCCTCTTTTAACTCTTTAATATATTAATTAAATATATTAATAACCAACCAATCCCCCACATTAATGGGGAATGGCTATATCACGGAAGTATGCATGAAAAACGGTGTGATTCGCAAGTAAGGATTAATTGCAACTTGATAAGTACATTTCCCTTTGAACTTTCCGTAGTGAACTTATGTCGGATATACTCGATCAATCTGTAGATTTGATATCTTTGAACCGTCGAACTTTGGTGTATACCTAGACAACCACAAGTCACAAAACCAACCCTTAACCATGTTTGGTTCTCATTGTTGTGTTCGTTTCAGCCATGAACATCGCCTGGTTTCATAAGTGCGTAGAGAACTGGCCTTACAAAATTCTCCTTGAAGCAGCTAACACTTCACACTTACATAGGTGATTCCTAAACGTCCCGTGGATACACTATTTGATATGCCTCGTATCAAATTTAGAAATTATTAAAAAGCCTTAATGCTTTATCCTTGGTACTGAACATTGTCTTATAAGAGAATGGACCAAAAGTTTATTTGACAATGTTGAACCGTCATAAATGACTTTGTTTGATCTCCTTGAACCTAGATCTTGGGATCTCCGGTCTTCTAGGTAGAGTTACCGCCACTATGACTTGTTCTCGGCCACAGTCCCATTCCCCTTGATGATTTCTCAACTACATCTCTAGTTAGGCCTTTTGTATCCGCCACATTATCACTTGACTTTTCATAGTCAATCGTGATAGTTCCTCTAGAGAGAAATTGTCTAACGGTTTTATGACTTCGTCGTATATGACGAGATTTACCGTTATACATAACGCTCCTAGCCCTTCCAATTACTGCTTGACTATCACATTGTATGCATATTGGTGCCAAGGGTTTGGGCCAAAATGGAATATCTTCCAAGAAATTCAGGAGACATTCAGCTTCTTCACCGGGTTTATCCAAGGCTATGAACTCAGCCTCCATTTGTCACGACCCTAGTTCACCAATTGTGAACATGTCGTGATGGCACCCAGTTCCCACGACTAGGTAAGCCTAACACGTTGCGGAATCTATAAATTATAATTACTTAAATAAGAAACAGCGGAAAATAACATAAAAGATATGTAATCCGTGCCACTTGGCACATACATCCGTCACACAATAAATAAACACTACCAAGATCCGGAACCCCACGGTAACACAGACTAAAGGGAAATACAACTGTGACTCTATGTGTAAAGAGTATCTAACAACGAAATGAAGAAAAATGTCAACTAATAATACTAGAATAGAAGGGAAGCCTCCGGATCCGCGGACGTAGCAGATCATACCTCGAAGTCTCCCAGAAAGCTGCAGAATCACCTAGTACGAGCCTCCTCTGATGTACCTGGATCTGCACAACAAAAGTGTGCAGAAGAGTAGCATGAGTACACCACGGCGGTACTCAGTAAGTGCCAAGCCTAACCTCGATGGAGTAGTGACGAGGTAGGTCAGGGCCCTACTGAGAAACAATAATAAAATGATGAACACAAAATAAACAGTTTATATGATAATAATTTTCGAAATAACAACATTATGATAATTACTGCAACTGTCTACAATTAAGCTAACAACAATTAACCAACTCAAATAAACAAATCCAGGATCCGTGGGAATTGAACCCACAGTCCCATTCTCAGTACCTCTGGGTCTCCGGGAATCGAACCCGCAGCCCATGTCTCAATCATATCTCAATAACATCAGGATCTCCGGGAATCGAACCCGCTGTCCATATCTCGATAACTCAGGATCTCCGGGAATCGAACCCGCAGTCCATATCTCAATAACTCAGGATCTCCGGGAATCGAACCCGCAGTCCATATCTCAATAACTCAGGATCTCCGGGAATCGAACCCGCAGTCCACAATCAATATCACTCCGGGTCTCTGGGAATCGAACCCACAGCCCTGGGATCTCCGGGAATTGAACCCGCAGTCCACCAACACATCAAATAAAGAAAACACACAGAGAGAATATAATATGTTAAATTACAACTTCACCGAAATTAGTGCCAACAATTTATCAAGAGTTCAAGTAAATAAACTAGACAATTAAACATGTTGAATCCTAGCAAATCATGCTTTTCTAAGTAATACCGGGTAATGGTAACGCTTTTATCAGCTAAGAGGCAGGAATATCACTAATCGGACAATTCAAGTAAAGTGTGTGTTACAACAACCAGCGCATGTACACGCCCGTCACCTCGCGTACAAGGCATTTAAACTATCACATAATATCCTAGGGGTGAAAGTTCCCCCACACGAGGTTAGACAAGCCACTTACCTCGATTCCGGTACAAAACCGCTAAGAGACAACCCTCTTGCCACGAATGTCGGCCTCCACAAGAGTAGAATCTGATAAAAAATCAATAGAATCACATCAAACTAGGCCAATTGGGCATTACCCAATCAAATTAACTCAAAATTCACCAAAACCCATAAGTTGCCAAAACCCGACTTTCGGTACGCTTAACGGAAATTCACGAAAGTTATATATTCGGAACCCTTGTTTCAATACGAGTCTATGCATATAAAGTTTACCAAATTCGGACTCCGTTTGCCCACTCAAAACCTTGATTTTCTAAAGGTTTTGGTCTAGGGTGAAAAACCCCCATTAATTACCCAAATTCCTCCATTTTCATGAAAAACTTGCATAATATTATCAACAACAATCATAATTGGAGTCCATAATTGATTACCTGAAGAAACCCCTTGAATCTCCCTTCAAAATCGCCCAAATCGCCCCTTAAGCCGAGACCCAAAATGTGTGAAATGTTCTGAAATTTTTCTAACTTCTGATACACTTACTTACAGCGATTTTCGCTTCTGCGGAACATTTTCCGCTTCTACGCATCCGTATCCGCGACCAAAGGGTCGCTTCGGCGGTTCCAGGCCTGGCCGGCCATTTCCGCTTCTGCGAACAAGAGGGCCGCTTAAGCGGATCCGCTTCTGCGAAGAAGCATCCGCTTCTGCGGTCACGCCCAAACGGTAAAATGTCCGCTTCTACGGACCATGTCCATTTCTCCCCGTCCGCTCCTGCGATCACTGGCATCGCACCAGCGACCCCGCTTCAGCGGATTGGATTCCGCTTCTGCGGAAATAGCCGCTCCTGCGCATCTCGTCCGCTTCTGCGGACACGCTCCTGCGCCCAAACTTCCGCAGGAGCGGAAACAACAGAAGCAGGATCCCAACCTGCAATTCTTCCACAATTTCTCCCGTTTAACCATCCGAAATCACCCCGAGGCCCCCGGGACCTCCTCCAAACATACCAACACATCTTAATACCTTATTCGAACTTGCTCAAATCCTCAAAACACGTCTAACAACATCAAATCCCATAATTCGCATCGAATTCAAGCCTAAATTTCTTAAAACTTTCCGAATTGCACATTCGATCAAAAACCCGTCCAAACGACGTCCGAATGACCTGAAAATTTGCGGACATATCCAAAATCACATAACGAAGCTACAGAAATTGTCGGAATTCCATTTCGACCCCGGATCAAAATCTCACCTATCGATCGGATTCGCCAAAATTTCAACCTTCGGCATTTCAAGCCTAATTGAGCTACGGACCTCCAAAATACATTCCGAACGCGCTCCTAACCCCGAAATCACCTAACGGAGCTAATGGAACCATCGGATTTCCGTTCCGAGATCGTCTTAACATTGTTCCGGCTACGGACCGTTTTCTAGTTTCAAAGCTCTTATTTAGGGACTAAGTGTCCCAAAATGCTCAAATTTTCGGAACCGACTCTCCCGGCAACCCACAATAGCAGAAATGAACTTAGGGGAACAGTTAAATTAGGGATTGGGGCGTAATTTTCTAAAACGACCGGTCGGGTCGTTACATCTTCCCACACTTAAAGATTCGTTCGTCCTCGAACGAGCATAGAAAACATACCCGGAGTAGTGAAAAGATGAGGGTACTGGCTGCGCATATCCTGTTCGGTCTCCCAAGTCGCCTCCTCGACCGGCTGGCCCCGCCACTGAACCTTTGCCGAAGCGATGTTCTTTGACCTTAGCTTTCTGACTTGCCTGTCTAGAATGGCTACTGGCTCCTCAACATAAGACAGATCCTTGTCTGGCTGAACAGATGTGAAATCCAACACATGCGACGGGTCACCATGGTATCTCGGAGCATGGAGACATGAAATACGGGGTGAACTCCGGCTAGGCTGGGAGGTAAGGCCAACTCATAAGCAACCTCCCCAATACGCCTCAAAATCTCAAAAGGGCCAATAAACCTAGGACTCAGCTTTCCTTTCTTCCCAAACCTCATAACGCCCTTCATGGGCGAGACTCGAAGCAGAACCCGCTCACCAACCATAAAAGCCACATCGCGAACCTTCTTATCCGCATAACTCTTCTGTCTAGACTGGGCTGCACGAAGTCTATCCTGAATCACCTTGACCTTGTCCATTGCATCCTGAACTATATCAGTACCTAGTAACCTGGCCTCGCCCGGCTCAAACCAACCCACGGGAGACCCGCACCTCCTACCATATAGGGCCTCGTACGGTGCCATCTGAATACTAGACTGGTAGCTGTTGTTATAAGCAAACTCCGCCAGTGGCAAGAAGTGATCCCATGAACCTCCAAACTCAATCACGCACGCACGGAGAATATCCTCCAAAATCTGAATAGTGCGCTCGGACTGCCCATCAGTCTGGGGGTGAAATGCTGTGCTCAACTCCACCCGAGTACCTAACTCTCGCTGTACAGCTCTCCAGAACCGTGAAGTGAACTGAGTGCCTCTATCTGAAATGATGGAAACTGGAATACCATGCAGCCGAACTATCTCCTTGATATAGATCTCCGCCGGTCGCTCCGATGAATAAGTAGTGCTCACCGGTATAAAATGGGCGGACTTGGTCAGCCGATCCACAATAACCCAAATAGAATCAAACTTCCTAATAGTCCGTGGAAGCCCAGATACAAAGTCCATGGTGATGCGCTCCCATTTCCACTCGGGAATCTCAATCTGCTGCATCAATCCACCCGGGCGCTGATGCTCATACTTCACCTGCTGGCAGTTGAGGCATCTAGAAACATAATCAACTATATCCTTCTTCATCCGCCTCCACCAGTAATGTTGTTTCAAGTCCTGATACATCTTCGCGGCACCCGGATGGATGGAATATCGCGAACTATGGGCCTCTGCTAGAATCAGCTCTCGAAGATCATCTACATTGGGCACACAGATACGCCCCTGCATCCTCGTAACTCCATCATCCCCGATGGTAACATCTCGAGCATCACCACGCCGAACTCTATCCTGAAGGACAAGCAAATGAGGGTCGTCGAACTGACGCTCCCTGATGCGGTCAAATAGAGAAGACCGAGAAACCACACAAGCTAGAACCCGGCTGGGCTCCGAAAGATCCAGTCTAACCAACTGCCTGGCCAAAGCCTGAACATCCATCGCCATAGGCCTCTCCGAAGCTGGTAGATATGCCAAACTCCCCAAACTCTCTGCCCGACGACTCAAGGCATCAGCAACCACATTAGCCTTGCCTGGATGATAGAGAATAGTAATATCATAGTCCTTCGGTAGTTCCAACCATCTCCTCTGACGCATATTCAGGTCCTTCTGCTTAAGCAAGTGCTGCAAGCTCCGGTGATCAGTGTAGATCTCACAAGGAACCCCATATAAATAATGACGCCAAATTTTCAAGGCGTGAACAATGGCAGCTAGCTCCAAATCATGAACAGGGTAATTCTTCTCATGCACCTTCGGCTGTCTCGACGCGTAGGCAATCACCCTACCGTCCTGCATCAATACCGCACCGAGTCCAACTCGTGAGGCATCACAATATACAATATAGGACCCCGAACCTGTAGGCAACATCAATATAGGGGCCGAAGTCAAGGCTGTCTTGAGCTTCTGAAAGCTCGCCTCACACTCGTCTGTCCACTGAAAAGGGGCACCCTTTTGGGTCAATCTAGTCATAGGTGCTGCAATCGAAGAGAACCCCTCTACGAAACGACGGTAGTAGCCCGCCAAACCAAGGAAACTGCGAATCTCAGTAGCGGAGGAGGGTCTGGGCCAACTCTGCACGGCCTCCACCTTCCTCGGATCTACTCGAATACCATCACTCGACACCACGTGGCCCAAAAATGCCACCGAACTCAACCAAAATTCACATTTAGAGAACTTGGCATAAAGCTGCTTCTCCCTCAGGATCTGAAGCACTATCCTCAAATGTTGCTCGTGCTCTTTCCGGCTCCGAGAATATACTAGAATATCATCAATGAAGACAATCACGAACGACTCCAGATAAGACCTGAACACACTGTGCATCAAATGCATAAATGCTGCTGGGGCATTAGTCAACCCAAAAGACATCACGAGAAACTCATAGTGACCATACCGGGTCCTGAAGGCAGTCTTCGGGATATCTGGCTCCCGAATCTTCAGCTGGTGATACCCAGAGCGCAAATCAATCTTAGAAAACACATGTGCGCCTTGTAGCTGGTCAAATAAATCATCAATACGGGGCAAAGGATACCGGTTCTTCACTGTAACCTTGTTCAGCTGACGATAGTCAATACACATACGCATAGAACCGTCCTTTTTCTTCACAAACAATACAGGAGCACCCCAAGGCGAAACACTGGGTCGAATAAAACCCTTGCCCAATAACTCCTGTAACTGATCCTTCAACTCCTTCAACTCAGGAGGAGCCATACGGTACGGTGGAATAGAAATGGGCTGAGTGCCGGCAACAAGTCAATAGCAAAGTCAATATCTTTGTCGGGCGGCATGCCCGGAAGATCAGCTGGAAATACATTAGCAAAGTCACGTACCACATGAACAGAATCAATAGAGGGAGTGTCAATACTGACGTCCCGCACATAGGCTAGATAAGCAGCACACCCCTTCTCAACCATACGCTGAGCTCTGAGAAAAGAAATAACACGGCTAGGGGTGTGATCTAGAGTACCACTCCACGCAATACATGGAATGCCTGGCATAGCCAGCATCACGGTCTTGGCGTGACAATCAAGAATAGCATAATGGGGCGACAACCAGTCCATGCCCAGAATAATATCAAAATCGACCATCCCAAGCAGCAATAGATCCGCTCTGGTCTCAAAATCACAAATGGTAATCAAACACGACCGATATACGCGGTCCACTGCCAAAGAATCACCCACCGGAGTGGAAACATAAATGGGGGCACTCAAAGAATCCCGAGGCACACCCGGATGAGAAGCAAAGTAAGAAGACACATATGAAAAAGTGGAACCAGGGTCGAATAGAACCGATGCCTCCCTGTGACTAACCAGAATAATACCTGTGATAACAGAGTCAGATGCAACAGCCGCAGCGCGATCAGGAATAGCATAGAATCTGGCCTGTCCCCCCTCTCGAGGGCGACCTCTAGAACCCTGACCCCCGCCCCTGGCTGGCTGGGCAGGTGGAATAGCAGCTGGAGCTGGAATGATAGCTTGCTGACCCTGAGAGCCACGCTGATGCTGCGAAGACTGGTGAGGTGCTCCCCTCCTACGCCTGGGGCACTCCCTAACCAGGTGGCGAGTATCCCCGCACTCAAAACAAGCTCTGAGAGGACGCGGTGGCTGTGACTGTCCGGCCTCACCCCCACTAGTCTGACCCCCGGAAGGACCCCGCGCAGGAGGTGCACTGGAAACTGGGGGAGCATAATAAGGCTCCTGAGGTGCTGGAAGAGCTGGAGTACTACCGGCTGCGGGCAATGCTGAGTGAACTGGTCGGCCGGAATAACCCCTGCCAAAACGACCGGCTGCTGAAGTGCGGGCACCGGAGAAATGGCCCGACTCACGAGACCTCTTGGCCTCTCTATCTCCCCGCTCTCTAGGGAGCATACTCTCGATCCTCACCGCCTGCTGATAAGATATATCTATCTCCAACTCTCTGGCCATGCTGGATCGGATCGGCGGAATCAGGCCCTCAATAAATCTCCGCACTCTCTCCCGAATCGTGGCTACCAAGGCCGGTGCATGCATGGCCAGACGGGTGAAGCTGATGGCATACTCCGATACTGACATGGAGCCCTGTCGCAACCGCTCAAACTCCGAGCGCCAAGAATCCCTAAGGCTTTGGTGAACAAACTCCCTCAAAAATAGGTCTGAAAACTGCGTCCAGATCAATAAAGCAGACTCCTCCGGACTATCCAACTCATACGTGTGCCACCAATCATAAGCGGCCCCACGAAGCTGAAAAGCACTGAAGGAAACCCCGATGGTCTCCACAATTCCTATAGTACGAAGAATACGGTGACACTCCTCCAGAAAACCCAATGCATCATCTGAAGCCAAACCACTGAACACTGGAGGGTCATATTTCTTGAACCTCTCCAATCTACGTTGCTCGTCCTCAGAGGCAGTTGGTCCACCTCCGGGCTGTGCTGGGGCAGCAGGAGGCATAACCAAAACATCTGGAACCTGTCCCACTGGCACACGTTGCTCCGGTGTAACGGCTGCGGGAGTCTGGGCCCCTCCCCCGGCCTGAGATGTAGCTGCAACAAGAGGAAGCAGTCCTGCCTGGGCTAAAGTGGTATACATGCTCATGAACTGAGCCAGGGTCTCCTGTAGTGCTGGAGTAGTAGCAGCTGTAGTCGGTGTACCAGGTGCCTGCGCTCCAACCTGGTCTACCGGTGGCACCTCGGCGGCAGCGCGCGATGGTGCTGTGGCTGCACCTCGGGCGCGTCCTCGTCCTCTACCTCGGCCCCGGCCTCTGACGGCAGCAACAGGGGGCGCGGGTACCTGATCATTGCGAGTAGCACGTGCCCTCACCATCAGTGAGAGAATAGAAAGCAGAAGTATAGATTTGGTGCCAAAAATATCGCACGACAAGGAATCCAAAAGAAATGAAGAGTTTCTTAAACGGTTACATAGCCTCTCGTAGATAAATACAGACGTCTCCGTATCGATCAGCGAGACTCTAAGTAACCGGTCTGTGTCCCGTGACTCCTATGAACCTAGAGCTCCGATACCAACTTGTCACGACCCTAGTTCACCAATTGTGAACATGTCGTGATGGCACCCAGTCCCCACGACTAGGTAAGCCTAACACGTTGCGGAATCTATAAATTATAATTACTTAAATAAGAAACAGCGGAAAATAACATAAAAGATATGTAATCCGTGCCACTTGGCACATACATCCGTCACACAATAAATAAACACTACCAAGATCCGGAACCCCACGGTAACACAGACTAAAGGGAAATACAACTGTGACTCTATGTGTAAAGAGTATCTAACAACGAAATGAAGCAAAATGTCAACTAGTAATACTAGAATAGAAGGGAAGCCTCCGGATCCGCGGACGTAGCAGATCATACCTCGAAGTCTCCCACAAAGCTGCAGAATCACCTAGTACGAGCCTGCTCTGATGTACCTGGATCTGCACAACGAAAGTGTGCAGAAGAGTAGCATGAGTACACCACGGCGGTACTCAGTAAGTGCCAAGCCTAACCTCGATGGAGTAGTGACGAGGTAGGTCAGGGCCCTACTGAGAAACAATAATAAAATGATGAACACAAAATAAACAGTTTATATGATAATAATTTACGAAATAACAACATTATGATAATTACTGCAACTGTCTACGATTAAGCTAACAACAATTAACCAACTCAAATAAACAAATCCAGGATCTGTGGGAATTGAACCCTCAATAATATATCAATAGCGCAGGATCTCCGGGAATCAAACCCGCAGTTCATATCTCGATAACTCGGGATCTCCGAGAATCGAACCCGCAGCCCTAGGATCTCCGGGAATTGAACCCGCAGTCCACCAACACATCAAATAAAGAAAACACACAGAGAGAATATAATATGTCCGGGTCTCTGGGAATCGAACCTACAGCCCTGGGATCTCCGGGAATTGAACCCGCAGTCCACCAACACATCAAATAAAGAAAACACACAGAGAGAATATAATATGTTAAATTACAACTTCACCGAAATTAGTGCCAATAATTTATCAAGAGTTCAAGTAAATCAACTAGACAATTAAACATGTTGAATCCTAGCAAAACATGCTTTTCTAAGTAATACCGGGTAATGGTAACGCTTTTATCAGCTAAGAGGCAGGAATATCACTAATCGGACAATTCAAGTAAAGTGTGTGTTACAACAACCAGCGCATGTACACGCCCGTCACCTCGCGTACAAGGCATTTAAACTATCACATAATATCCTAGGGGTGAAAGTTCCCCACACGAGGTTAGACAAGCCACTTACCTCAATTCCGGTACAAAACCGCTAAGTAATAACCCTCTTGCCACGAATGTCGGCCTCCACAAGAGTAGAATCTGATAAAAAATCAATAGAATCACATCAAAATAGGCCAATTGGGCATTACCCAATCAAATTAACTCAAAATTCACCAAAACCCACAAGTTGCCAAAACCCGACTTTCGGTACGCTTAACGGAAATTCACGAAAGTTATATATTCGGAACCCTTGTTTCAATACGAGTCTATGCATATAAAGTTTACCAAATTCGGACTCCGTTTGCCCACTCAAAACCTTGATTTTCTAAAGGTTTTGGTCTAGGGTGAAAAACCCCCATTAATTACCCAAATTCCTCCATTTTCATGAAAAACTTGCATAATATTATCAACAACAATCATAATTGGAGTCCATAATTGATTACCTGAAGAAACCCCTTGAATCTCCCTTCAAAATTGCCCAAATCGCCCCTTAAGCCGAGACCCAAAATGTGTGAAATGTTCTGAAATTTTTCTAACTTCTGATACACTTACTTACAGCGATTTTCGCTTCTGCGGAACATTTTCCGCTTCTACGCATCCGTATCCGCGACCAAAGGGTCGCTTCAGCGGTTCCAGGCCTGGCCGGCCATTTCCGCTTCTGCGAACAAGAGGGCCGCTTAAGCGGATCCGCTTCTGCGAACAAGAGGGCCGCTTAAGCGGATCCGCTTCTGCGAAGAAGCATCCGCTTCTGCGGTCACGCCCAAACGGTAAAATGTCCGCTTCTACGGACCATGTCCATTTCTCCCCGTCCGCTCCTGCGATCACTGGCATCGCACCAGCGACCCCGCTTCAGCGGATTGGATTCCGCTTCTGCGGAAATAGCCGCTCCTGCGCATCTCGTCCGCTTCTGCGGACACTCTCTTGCGTCCAAAATTCCGCAGGAGCGGAAACAACAGAAGCAGGATCCCAAACTGCAATTCTTCCACAATTTCTCCCGTTTAACCATCCGAAATCACCCCGAGGCCCCCGGGACCTCCTCCAAACATACCAACACATCTTAATACCTTATTCAAACTTGCTCAAATCCTCAAAACACGTCTAACAACATCAAATCCCATAATTCACATCGAATTCAAGCCTAAATTTCTTAAAACTTTCCGAATTGCACATTCGATCAAAAACCTGTCCAAACGACGTCCGAATGACCTGAAAATTTGCGGACATATCCAAAATCACATAACGAAGCTACAGAAATTGTCGGAATTCCATTCCGACCCCGGATCAAAATCTCACCTATCGATCGGATTCGCCAAAATTTCAACCTTCGGCATTTCAAGCCTAATTGAGCTACGGACCTCCAAAATACATTCCGAACGCGCTCCTAACCCCGAAATCACCTAACGGAGCTAATGGAACCATCGGATTTCCGTTCCGAGATCGTCTTAACACTGTTCCGGCTACGGACCATTTTCTAGTTTCAAAGCTCTTATTTAGGGACTAAGTGTCCCAAAATGCTCAAATTTTCGGAACCGACTCTCCCGGCAACCCACAATAGCAGAAATGAGCTTAGGGGAACAGTTAAATTAGGGATTGGGGCGTAATTTTCTAAAACGACCGGTCGGGTCGTTACACCATTGTAGAGCGGTCAATACAAGTTTGTTTGGACGACTTCCAAGATACCGCTCCACCACCAATGGTGAATACATATCCACTTGTGGACTTGGAATCAGTTAATCCGGTGATCCAATTTGCATCACAGTATCCCTCAATGACGGAAGGATATTTATTGTAGTGCAAAGCAAAGTCCTGGGTATGTACTAAGTACCCCAAAACTCGTTCCATGGCCATCCAATGAGATTGACCTGTATTGTTCGTATATCGACTCAATTTACTTATAGCACATGCTATATCTAGTCGTGTACAATTCATGATGTACATTAAGCAACCTAACACACGAGGATAATCTAATTGTGATATGCTTTGGGCTTTGTTCTTTGCTAATGGAATATTCACGTCAATTCGAGTCTTTGCAACTTTAAAGACCAAGTGCTTGAATTTTTCAAGTACTGTCTTGATATAATGAGATTGGGACAACGCCAGACCTTGAGAAGTCTTATGGATCTTAGTTCCCAGAATTAAATCAGCAACTCCCAAGTCTTTCATATCAAACTTGCTAGTTAGCATACGCTTAGTAGTATTTATATTGGCAATGTCATTACTCATTATGAGCATATCATCCACATATAAGCAAACATTGACTATGTGATTTGGAACATTTTTAATGTACACACATTTATCACATTCATTTATCTTAAACCCATTTGACAACATTGTTTGGTCAAATTTAGCATGCCATTGTTTGGGTGCTTGTTTTAATCCGTAAAGGAACTTAACAAGTCTACAGAACTTCTTTTCTTTACCTGGAACCACAAACCCTTCTGGTTGTTCCATGTAGATTCCTTCTTCCAACTCTCCATTTAAGAAGGCCGTCTTAACATCCATTTGATGAATTTCAAGACCATAAACTGCAGCTAACGCTACTAACGTTCGTATGGACGTAACACTTGTAACTGGAGAGTATGTATCAAAATAATCAAGACCTTCTCGTTGTCAATACCCTTTGACCACAAGTCTTTCCTTATATTTTTCAATAGTGCCATCATCTTTCATTTTCCTTTTAAAGATCTATTTAGAACCCAACGATTTATTTCAACGAGGAAGATCAACCAATTCACATGTATGGTTGTTCAATATGAATTCTATTTCACTATTTGACTGCCTCTTTCCCTAACAATGATTCCGAAGAAGACATAACTTCTTTAAATGTTTAAGGCTCATTTTCCAATAAGAAAGTCATAAAATCTGGTCCAAATGAAGTAGACGTTCTTTGACGTTTACTACGCCTTGGATCTTCCCGGTTAAGTGTACTTTCTTTTGCTTCTTTGCGAGATCATTTAGATCATTCACTAATCGACTCACATTCCTTTTTGTACGGATATATATTTTCAAAGAACTCAGCATTATCTGATTCTATAACTGTATTATTATGAATGTTGGGATTTTCTGATTTATGAACCATAAATCGATATGCTTTACTATTAGTCGCATATCCTATGAAAACACAATCAACGGTTTTCGGTCCTATTTTTACCCTTTTGGGTTTAAGAACTTGCACTTTTTCCAAACACCCCCACACTTTAAAATAATTCAAGTTGGGCTTCCTTCCTTTCCATTTTTCATATGGAATGGATTGTGTTTTGATATGAGGTACTCGATTTAGTATTCGGCTAGCCGTAAGTACGGCTTTCCCCCACAAATTTTGTGGCAAACCAGAACTTATCAATAATGCGTTCATCATCTCCTTTAATGAACGATTCTTTCTTTCTGCAATCCCATTAGATTGGGGTGTGTAAGGGGTCGTTGTTTGATGAATAATTTCATATTCTAAACATATTTGTTCAAAAGGAGATTCATATTTACCACCCCTATCACTTCTTATCATTTTGATTTTCTTGTTAAGTTGTGTTTCAACTTCGTTTTTGTATTGCTTGAATGCGTATATTGCTTCATCTTTACAATTAATTAAGTAAACATAGCAATATCGAGTACTATCGTCAATAAAAGTTATGAAATACTTCTTTCCACCGCGAGATGGTATTGACTTCATGTCACAAATATCAGTGTGAATTAAGTCTAAAGGATTTGAATTCCTTTCAAATAAGGATGTTTAACATACTTAGATTCCACACATACTTGACATTTTGATTTGTCACATTCAAATTTAGGCAATACTTCCAAATTAATCATTTTCCGTAAGGTTTTATAATTGACATGACCCAAACGTATATCCCATAATTCATTTGACTCAAGTAAGTAAGACGAAGCTGAAATTTCATTATTATTCTCAACAACCATTACATTCAGCTTGAAAAGGCCCTCAGTGCGGTAACCTTTTCCTACAAACATTTCGTTCTTACTTATAACAACCTTATCAGAAACAAAAACACATTTAAAACCATTTTTAAGAAGAAGTCTAGTAGAGGCCAAATTCTTCCTAATCTTGGGAACATGAAGGACGTTGTTCAAAGTCACCACTTTGCTGGAAGTCATTTTGAGAAATAACTTCCCACATCCTTCAATATTGGCCTTAGAAGCATTTCCCATAGAAATCGTCTCATCGGGTCCAACAGGAGCATAAGTAGCAAACGCTTCTCTAACAGCACAAACATGGCGAGTGGCTCCAGAATCAATCCACCACTCTTTAAGATTGCCTACCAAGTTGCATTCGGAAAGCATGGCACATAAGTCATCAACATCATCATGCTTTTCAACCATGCTTGCTTGACCCTTCTTCTTGTCTTTCTTCGGAGCACGACACTCCGTAGATTTGTGTTCGGATTTTCGACAGTTGTAGTAGTTTCCACTGAACAGCTTCTTGCTTGGGTTGTATTTTGGTCCAGAAGCCTTCTTCCTCTTTTTGTTCTCTTCAACAATATTTGCTCCCGTTATTATTGAGTTTCCACGGCCTCTCTTTTCAGCAGCTTTATTGTCCTCTTCGATTCTCAACCGAACAATGAGATCTTCAAGGGACATCTCCTTGCGTTTGTGTTTCAAGTAGTTTTTGAAGTCCTTCCACAAAGGAGGCAACTTCTCAATCATTGCTGCTACTTGGAATGCTTCATTGATAACAAGACCTTCAATGAAATTTTCATTAGTAAAAATACTAAGGTTACTACTTTCAACATCAATATTAATTTGATTTATACTTTTAGCAAGGAGATCGTGAATAATCACTTGCAATTCCTGGACTTGGGTAATAACAGACTTGCTATCTACCATTTTGTAGTCCAAAAACTTTGCAGCAACAAACTTCTTCAACCCGTCATCTTACGTTTTGTATTTCTTTTCAAGCGCAGTCCACAGTTCCTTTGACGTTTCTACGCCACTATAGATGTTATACAAATCATCTTCCAGCCCACTTAGAATATAATTCTTGCATAAAAAATCTGAATGCTTCCACGCCTCAACGACGAGAAAGCGTTCGGTTTCTGGAGTTTCGTCGGACAACACAGGAATATCTTCCTTGATGAACTTCTGGAGACTTAGAGTAGTCAAATAGAAGAACATCTTTTGTTGCCAGCCTTTGAAATCAATCTCGGAAAATTTTTCGGGTTTCTCCGCTGGTGCCAATGCGGCCGGAGTCGTTCGGCTTGTTGAGGCATTAGCAGTCACTATTGGAACAACTTGGTTCTCATTCTCATTAGTCATTTCTGTAAAAGAATGACACAAATACTAAAATCACGTACATTTTAATAGAGTACAAAACCACAAAGGTTTTACTCTTCCAGAAACAGTAAAAACAAAGACAGAAATATATTAAATTCCTTAAGCTTGTTATTACATTGTATTTGAAAAATAATTCTGGAAATATAAATAAATACAAACAAGAATATGCATAAACAGAAATGAAGAAACCCATTCGAGCCCACTAAATTCACAATGTTTCCTTAAGGAATTTAATCCCCTCCTAGTACCCAAGGCTTTGGATTATTTCCTCCCAAGATAGAACGAATTACACACAGGTGTAGTGGTACTCCAAACCCCATTGTTTCAATGAACACAATAATCGGTATCAAATCACACTTACTTTTTGCTTTGTTTGATGCTAAAACTATGCAGAAGAAAGGAGGAGAAACTAAGAAATTCGTAGTGAAATTCTGAGCAGAACAGTGTTGTATTTATAGCCAAAAGTTGGGCTGAAATCTGAAGAGGTGCAACTCTTCATAATGGTTGTTTCTGCAAAACTGCCACAACATAAATGCCATTGCGTAAATGGCTATTTACTCAATAATAAAGGGGGAAAAAAAGAGGGAAAATTGATTGGTAGTTTAGTTTCTGTTGCATAAATAGAAAAAACTGAAATTTGGATTTAATATTAATATTTATCTAATATTAATATTCTGTTATTAAAATAAATATTTTGATAACATTTCTGTTAATATTTTACTATTAACAAATAAATTTGGTCCAAAAGGTTAATCAATCGATCGATCATTGAACCAAATCCAAATCCAAATCTGAATCCGAAGCTAAAGCCGAAGCCGAAGCCGAAGCCGTAGCCATAGTCGTAGCCGAAGCCGAAGCCGAGCCGAGCCGAGCGAGCAACGAAGACGACAGCGCGAGGCTTGCCTTCTTCTCAACTCTCTAAGAGCTAGAAGAAGAGCAATACCTTATATACCCATAAAAAACCTCTTCCTCTTCCAATATGGGACAATGCCCATTTACCAAGGAGAGGGAACTTCAAATTTCAATCAAAATTTTATTTCCCTCCATTTTCCATTCACCCTCTTTTAACTCTCTAATATATTAATTAAATATATTAAAAACCCAACAAAATCTGTTGTCTCTACTGTTGCCTCTTTTGCTGCTACAGAAATGCTAGTTCGTACCATTGCCAATGATTTCATTCAAAAAGAATTCCGAAGCTACATTTTCTTCAACAGTTTCCACGACATTTGTCGTCATTTTTCTTCTCAATTCACCGTTCTTATCCATGAATTTCAAGGACCATCCCCGAACATGGTGTTCAAGGTAGTAGAAGTTTATTTAGGAACCAAAGTGAACTCTTCGACTAAGAGTGTTCGATTAGGAAAGACGTATGTATGGGGTCGAATTGGATATAATTAATAAAGGACGAGAATATCTCCCCCCACGCCTACGCACCGTCAAGGGCACGACCCTCGCTATGTCCTTAACAATGAAGGTGTGACATCAACTTGCATACGCAGGCGCCCCCCCCCCCCCCCTCTTTACATTTTTAAGGACGTCAGCAACCCCTTAACGAATTTTATCTTCAGTGAGAAAACCTTTCCTGCATATAAAGAAGGGTTTTCCTTATTGTAAGAAATAACTCTTATTTTCTAATACGACAACTTCTGATTATTATCTCACTATTATTCTCTCTCTATTATTCTCTCTTTTTATCCTTTCAGTGATAATAATCATTAACATTCATAACTTCGTCATTTCTGCTAAGATTTATTATAAAAATGATATAGATTATTTTCTGGGGTTTATTATATTTGGTTACGATTTACCCCTTTCTTACATTTTTATTGCTCATAACTCATAAAGTAATCAGTAAGTTTGGAGTCGAACAATTTGGCGTCGTCTATGGGGATTTCGGGAATCAAACCTATAGTATACACTCGAAGATCAGATAACCACATCACCCATCCCACGAATACCCAGAAATGGCCAAAAACAACACCAGATCCAAAGCTATAATGAGGGTCACAGCCAACCTCCTGAGCTCTCTGAACGAGGTTGGCGATGACACAATCACCAACACCATCCCCAATACCACACTAGATATAGAAGCTTCACCTTTCCCATCCGGGAATCTAGCGACCTTGCAGGACAAGAAAGCTTCCATGTCCGCTGCAAAAGAAGCATCCCCGGCGGTTAGGAAATTACTGGAAGAATGGTTGACGAGAACCCCAAGTGGCTTAGTGGAAAATCCGCCACAGGGTCACACTAAAGCAATACCAAAAACGAGTACCGCTACTATAACGGACGAACAAGAAGAGACATGAACAAACAACCAACCCGTTGAAACATAAATCCATGACGACACGCTGGCATCCATCCTGAGAAAAATTGAAGAAATGGAGAGCGAAAACAAGGCTCTCCGCGACCAAATGAAAGAGCATGAGGATAGGGTCGACAAGATCCCCGGAGCATATAAACTACTACTTAAACGCGACGTGGGAAGGTTCATGGAACAACCATACTCCGAGGAAGCCCCCCCAACTCCATCCCAAGGACTTTCAATATTCCCCCTTACCTAAGGGTGTATGATGGAACCACCGATCCATTACGTTGTCGCTATGAATGGTAACAACCTGTCAAAAGAGAAGGTACCATCAGTGCTATTAAAGAAGTTCGGCGAGATACTGACCGGAGGAACCCTAACATGGTACTCCTAACTGCTTACCAAAGCAATTTCAACCTTCGAAGAAATGGTAGACAAGTTCGTCACCGCACATGCTGGCGCAATGAAGGAGGAGGCAAGGGTGAACGGCATCTTCGCCATCAGGAAAACCACGGCGAGGGCCTTAGGGACTTCCTCACTAGATTCAACAAGGTGAGGATGAGCCTGCCAAACGTGTCGAAAGGCATGGTGGTCGCTGCCTTCCAGAATAGACTCAGCAGGGATGGCTCCAGAGCAACCAAGAAGCTACTAAACTGGCTCATGAAAAATCCTCCCACAACTTTGGATGAGATCCACAATGCCTACTGCGCCGAGGTACGAGCGACGAAGACGATCTCAACGGGCCGACCCGACAGTTAACGACTATACAATCAGACACAAGGAAAGATCGACGTCATGGAGGACGCCGAGAACAACCCCCTCGCCCTAATAAGGACCGACACCAGCCATATATGAGGTCTCACCATCTGCCTCCTCGACATACAGAAGTACTACAATGACATCTCGCCCCACTCAGGAGCGAAAGAGGTATGCCCCCTTTGCTTTCATCACATAACTTTTGTGTCTCTCCTTCAGAGAAAGTGTACGCACTGGTAAAGCTTGGCACCAAGGTACAGTGGCCTCAGAAAATGAAGTTAGACCCCACCACGAGGAAATCGAACATCCTGTGCGAATTCCACCAAGAGCTAGGACACCGACCGAAGATTGCATAGGCCTGCAGCAGAAAGTTGTCAGAATGCTAAGCCAGGGATATCTAAAAAGAGTTGCTTAGCGACAAAGGAAAAGCCAATTTCACGCGCGAAAGAGAACAATCCCGCGGACCACCAAAGCCACCTCCCCGACACGAACAGTAAACATGATCGTCGGAGACAACACCGACGTCGCTATCAACCATGTCAAATACGCCAACACGCACAGGCTGAAACGAACTATCTCCCACGAACGGTATGATGTCTTTAAAGGGAGTATCACGTTCGATAAGTCTGATGCCGACGGTTTGTGTTTTCCCCATCACGATGCTTTAGCTATTACTTTACGTATTGTTGATACAGACGTCAGGAGAGTCGTGATCGATGACGGAAGCGGTGCCTACATCATCCATCCAAGTGTCCTTTCACAGATGGGACTCGAGGATAGGATAATACCACGTTGTATAACACTAACCGGTTTTAACAATGCAGTGGAACGTATATCAGGAGAAGTGATTTTGCCCGTCCTTGCGGGGGGAGTCACATTGGAAACAACCTTTCACGTGATGGACCAAGAAACGACATACAACGTTATCAACGGGCACCCATGGATACATGCCATGTGAGTAGTCCCCTTAAGTTTGTACCAGGTGGTCAAGTTCCCTACCCCATGGGGGATATTCAGCATCAAAGGGGAGCCGCGCACTGCACAAGAGTGTTACAAGATAACAAAAGATTGCACCCACACCCGACAACTAAAGGGAGCAAGCGCATAAGCATAGCAATTAGCCATGTCGGGGAACAAAATTGACACGACAACCGATATAATTAGAGAACCAGACATTGTGGAGTCCTGCAAAGCGACGATCGAAGACCTCGATTCGGTTCAGGTGGATATCCATAACCCCGAAAAGAAGGCCTACACAGCCACAGATCTATTCGCTTTTTCCCATGCAGACATGCCAGGGATCTCGCCGGATATTGCTACCCATAAACTAAACATCGACCCATTGCATCTGTCGGTGCAAAAATTCAGAAGAAAATTCAATGCTGCAATTAACGAGGCAGTCCGCAAAGAAGTGGACAAATTGCTCGACAACGGCTCTATCATAGATTCAAAATACCCGCAATGGATCGCCAACGTAGTAATAGTCAAAAAGAAGTATGAGAAGTGGAGAATGTGCGTGGACTTCACCGACCTGAACAAGGCATGCCCCAAGGACTCGTTTCCCCTCCCACACATCGACCAGCTGATCGAAGCCACCGCCGGACATGAACTGCTAAATTTTTTTGACGCATATTCTGGTTATAATTAAATCCTAATGGTTGAAGAAGACCAAGAAAAAACCACGTTCATCACACACCAGGGGACCGATTGTTACAAACTGATGCCCTTTAGGCAAAAAAACACGGGGGCCACGTATCAAAGATTAGTCACCAAGATGTTTAAAGAACAGCTCAGCAAAACCATGAAGGTTTACATCGACAACATGCTAGTGAAATCCGATAGAAAGGAAGATCACATCAACCACATACAAGAGGCCTTCGAAATATTAAAAGGGTATAGGATGGAACTGAATCCCAAGAAATGCGCCTTTGGCATGGCGTCAGGGAAGTTTTTAGGATTTCTCGTATCCCAAAGAGGTATCGAAGTCAACCCTAGCCAAATTAAAGCAATCGCTTCGATACCCGATGTGCTAAACAGCAAAAAGAAGGTCCAGAAATTAACAGGTCGGATAGCTGCCCTCTCCCGATTCATCTCTCTATCCTCGGACAGATACCACAAATTCTTCAATGTCTTGAGAAAAGATAATGGATTCCACTGGAACGAAGAATGTGTCAAAGCCTTTCAAGGTCTGTAAGCGTATCTGTCGTCACCACCGCTACTGTGAAAGGCGAAACTCGGCGAACCCTTACTAACATACCTGGCCGTATCGGAAGTTGCCGTCAGCGTAGTGTTGGTTCGCGAAGAAAATGGTACGCAATCACCTATATATTACATTAGCAAAACCCTAGTGGACATCGAGACACGGTATCGACACCTTGAAAAATTGGCTCCGGCACTGGTCACGGCTTCAAGGAAGCTGAGACCCTATTTCCAATGCCACCCCATTAAAGTAGTGACCACGTTCCCCTTGAGGAGCATCTTGCACAAACCCAAGCTATCGGGCCGGCTCGCCAGATGGGCGATAGATCTCATCGAGCATGATATCACATATATCCCTAGAACCACCATCAAGTCGCAAGTCCTTACTGACTTCGTGGCTGACTTTAGTCCCAAAATATTGCCGAAGGCAGAAAATGAAAGCCCTGAATTCCCCCAAAATACCAACCTCTGGACCCTTTATACAGATGGGGTCGAAAATGCCTCGGGATCGGGACTGGGACTCGTCCTCGAAGTTCCCATGGGTGAAACCATTTGCCAGTCCATACGATGCCCCGAGATAACTAACAACGAGGCAAAATTTGAAGCCGTTATTACAAGTATACAATTAGCCATCAGATACAGGGCCTACCGGCTCGTTTTGCACTGTCACTCTCAACTCGTGGTAAATCAAGTCACTGGGACTTACCTGATCAAGGAGCAAAGGTTGCAGAAGTGTCAAGCAGAAATCCATAGGTTAATGACGCAGCTCGATGAATGCCGCTTCGAACAAGTTCCTAGAGCGCACAACGCCGAGGTAGACAGCCTGGCTAAGCTGGTTGCGGCCACCACAAGCCTAAGTAAAGAGAGCATTATCACTCTCCTTCACTTGGCAATCGATCACACAGAGGTACTCTCCCTACATTTAACTTGCGACTGGCGCAACCAATTTCTATCATATGTACATGACGGAACCCTACCGCGCGACAAGAAGGAGGCAAAAAAGCTTTGCATGCAAGCGGCAAGATACCGCAAAACAAACAACGACCTCTACAAGAGAACCTTCAGAGGACCTCTAGACAAATGCCTAGGCCCAAGTCAGACAACACCAGTACTAGAGGAAGTTCACAAAGGCTATTGTGGCGCCCACACGGGCAATCGAGCACTAGTACATTGCCTAGTATGAGCTGGGTATTACTGGCCTACTATGAAAAGAGATGTCACAGAGTACGTCCGCCGATGTGAAAAGTGTCAAAAGTTCACCCCCTTGATACACCAACCAGGAGAACCCCTCCATTTGGTCATTTCGCCATGGCCCTTCATCAAATGGGGAATGGATATAATTGGACCGCTACCTGCCGGACGAGGAAAGGTACATTTTTATTAGTTTTAACTGACTATTTCTCCAAGTAAGTGGAAGCAGGTGCCTACGCTCAAATTCGCAAGCAAGAGTTCATCACCTTTATCTGGAAGAACATCATATGCCATTTCGGCATCCCCAAGGAAATCACATGTGACAATGGGCAACAGTTCATCACAGAGAATACAACCAATTTCTTTGACAAATGGCATATCAAAAGAATACTCCCAACGCCAAATCATCCTGCCGCCAACGGCCAGGCAGAGTCGTCCAACAAAACCATATTGAATATATTGAAGAAGAAGCTCGAAGATACCAAAGAACTGTGGCCCGAACTACTACCAGAGGTACTTTGGGCAAACTGAACCACCCCCAAGTCATCCACAGGAGAAATGCCTTACTCGCTGGTCTACGGGACTTACGCCATCATACCAGTCGAAGTAGGCGATACGAGTTTAAGGTACTCACACACAAGCTGATTAGAGAATGATACGAATCAACTCCAAGACCTCGATGAAGCCGAAGAAAGAAGAGAAATGGCCCACATTAGGCTGGTGGCCCAGAAACAACACATCAAAAGATACTACAACAAGAAAGCATAAATTAAACCGCTCAAAGTAGGCGATTACGTACTAAAAGCCAAGACACTACATCCAAAGGCCCCAACGAAGGAAAATTGGGAACCAATTTGGACGGACCCTACAAAATCACTACAACAACAGATAAAGGCTCATTTCGACTAGAGACCATGAAAGGGAATATGCTCCAAAACAACTGGAAAATCTCTCACCTCAAGTATTTCCATTTCTAAAAGAGTATCCTCCGACTCGTACTCTTTTTCCCTCATCCAAGTTTTGTTCCAATCGAGTTTTCTCGGAGAGTTTCTTAACGAGGCGATGAAGGTGATGCTTGGAAATGTTTAAGAGGCTAATCTGACACGCCCATCATTCTGCCAGTCAGCACAAAAGACGTATCACAGGGACTAAGGCTACGACCATCTCCAATGTATAAAAGGCTATGGTCATCTCCAAATGTATGAAAGGCTATGACCATCTCCAATGTATGAAAGGCTATGGTCATCTCGAATGTATGAAAGGCTACTGTAAGGCTACGGCCATCTCTAAATGTACGAAAGGCTACATCCACCGCCAATGTATAAAAGGCTAGGGCCATCTCCTATGTATGAATGGCTACGGCCATCTCCAATGTATGAAAGGCTACGACCATCTCCAATGTATGAAAGTCTACGGCCATCTCCAATGTATGAAAGGCTACGACCATCTCCAATGTATGAAAGGCTATGACCATCTCCAATGTATGAAAGGCTACGACCATCTATAGCGTGTAAAAGGCTAAGGCCACACACAGTATACAAGGAGGCCATGGCCATCCATAAACGCATAAAAGGCTAAGGCCGCCCACGGTATACAAAGAGGCTATGGCCATCCATAAAAGCATAAAAGGCTAAGGACGCCCACAGAATACAAAGAGACTACGGTCATCTATAAATGCATAAAAGGCTAAGGTGGCCCACGATATACAAAGAGGCTATGGCCATCCATAAAAGCATACAAGGCTAAGGCCGCCCACAGCGTACAAAGAGACTATGGTCAACCCTAAACGCATAAAAGGCAAAGCCCGCCCATAGCATACAAAGAGACTACGCTCATCCATAACGCGTAAAAAGCTAAGGTCAATACCGGAGCAACTGACTCAATTCGACCAACCAAACACGATCAGAACCAAGGGAAAGACAATAGCTGCCCTAACAAAAACAAGCGGCTAAGTCCAGAGTCGACTCGGCCTAACTACAACTAATTAACCGGATAAAAATCAACACCATGCAATAAGTACGCAAATTACGAAAAGAAGGCATGAACGCAAAAATATATATGTATAATTTCCAAAACATTACATGTACAAATCATTTACAAGAATCACGTCTCTCCGACTACAAAATAAAAATGAAAAAACCGCCTAACTACCACCTAGATCATCGCCACCACCCTAGTCCTCACAACCTCCGGCGCACTAGCCATTCCGTTGCCATGCTCATCGCCACCCTCAGCCCGGAACAACAAAGAAATCCATGACCTCGTGCCCATTTGATTCACGTCCGCAAAAGTATATCCCGCCGGGCCCGGGGAGTTAGGGTTATACCCGGAATCTTCTCGGGTGACCCTAACTAGACGTCGCTGATCTTCGACTTCCGTCTCAGTAGCCCTGCCAACGGCCCGCAGCTCTTCAAAAATTGTCTCCCCAGCCTCGGCGGACACTCGCATATCATGCGCTTCACGGGACACATCGTCGATAGGACCGACTGCTGTCACCTGCTGAAGAGCGTCAACTTGCTGCTTTGGTCCTGAGCTCGTCGGTTAAGGCGTCAACTTTGGTACGCAATTCAGCAACCTCCGCCATCGCCCCACGGCCGATCTCCAACTCCTCCTCCTTCAGCCGAAGAAGATTCTCCAGCTCTGTATTTCGTGCCACAACAACCATTAAATATGTATCCACCCGCTCGAACTGAGCCGTACGCTCTCGCAGTTGATTCTCTGCCTGCTCCAAACCCTCGCAAAACATGCAAAATTGTGGGTCCTGGGATAGAGGTCCGCAAAGAGTTTTGTGCTTGTTTCGGACCTCCCTGTATTTCCTCATCGCCCTCCTAAGGATGGCATTCCTTCTCTGATCACGTTGATCCCTCTTCACTTCCAAAATAAGAATCTAAAAAAAAGAGAGGAGGAACAAAAACCAAGTCAGAGCAAGCCTAAAGGCCTATAGTAAAATAACAAGAAATAACGATAAAGCTTACCTGCAAAGTTGCACCGGTGACTCGGCGAGATAAGTCCATGTCGCTGACATCTTTCAAAGTCTCACTCTCAGCAGCCACGCACAACAAGGTCATGTCCACCGCGGCCTGCTCACTATCCAGCAACAGGTTATACCCCATTGGGATCACAATATGATGGTTGGACCCCGTCACCGCCATGTCCAATGGAGCATAATCCCCTCGCGGTACGTCCGCTGACGTGCGAGCTCGCCCGAAATCTGCTTTTCCCTGCAAGTAGCTGCCTCAGTGATGGTCGGTATATCTCCTCCTTCGACTTACGGAGAAGCAGCATCAACTACGACTTCCCTCAGAAGGCCACACTCTCAGGGCGAATAGCATCGCCCATAAAGACCGGCCTCGACTCAGGTCGGCGGATAACCGCCCTCCTGCATACCACGGCTACATCTTTGCCAAGAATCAATTAGCGCCTTATCCGCTTCGGCGGCTCGTCGCCTTCGAAAGCCTCCTCTTCGGCAGGAGGAGATGGAGGCGCAGGATTATCCTCATTCACAGGTTCAACTACCGGCTCAACTACGGGCCGAGTAGTCTTAGGAGCGTCCTCGATAGATGGCTCGTGAATTGTATCCTCACCCTTGCAACGAACGACATCAGAAACATCCTCACTAGATGCCTCCATAGCCGCACGCTCGCCCTCAGGTCGAGTAACCTCAAGAACGTCCCTATCTATACACTCCTGAACTACGTGTTCATAGTTGGAGTCCGCCAATGAGGAAGCTACAACGTTATGTCTTCTCCTCCTCTGTGGGACACTCCAAGCTGCCAAAACATTAACCAATGAAGGAAATGTCAAAAGCATGACACCAAAGAGTAAAATTGCCAAACCAAAAGGTGATACAATACCTGGAAGACTGTATTTCATTGTAAAAGCCGCCCACGTCCTGCACTCTTCCGCAAGTGGGATCAATCGCCCCACCAACTCCCTTATATCTGGCACGGATCGGGGCGTGGACGCCTTGGCTGCAGAAATGGAAAAATAGGAGAGGTCACAAAGGTTGAAAAGGCGTAAACCACTGAAAATGTTGAGTGCATGAAGTGACACTTACGTTCAGGATTCCACATTTCAAGAAACCTTTCGGGGGCCGCTACCAAATCCGAAGTTCAGACAAAGAAAAACTTCAACCAAAATTGACAGTTGGGCTTATCGTCTGTTTTGACGACCAAGCCTTTCGTTCTGCGGTTCTTCAGCTGCAACATAGTCCCCCTCATGAACCCGTGACTGAACAGTTGCAGCAGATGATGTATCGTAACATCGTATCCGACCCTCTCAACATAAGTCGTTAGTATACGACATATCTTCCACGTATAGGGGGTAAGTTTGGCCGGACACACATTGTAAAATCTACATAGTTCCTCTGCTAATGGGTACATGGGGAGACCACACCCAATCAGGAAGGGATATTCGTAAAAAGCACAGAACCCTGGTCTTTGTACATTAGCAAAATCCTCTTCAGCCGCTGCCGTTTCCACCGTGTCCAGAATCTGGCAGGAGACACGCAAGTCAACCAGTTGAGATTCAGAGAACTTAGATATTTCCCATGCAGGAGCTATGCATCGTGAGGGAAAATCCCTTCGAACATATAGTTCTCGGGGAAGCACATTATCAATAGAGAGAGGAACAAGAGTCCTTCGGGCCTTTTCCCACCCTCTGAAGATGGGAGAACCCTAGAAGTGGTCTCATCCCCATTCCCTTTATGTTGCCAACCACGTTTCGCCATAGTCAGTCTTTGACTAGAGAATAGACGCGTCAACGGCTGGTAAAACTATAAAGTGAACTCAAAAAGTCAAACACAAAGTTACTGAAGGTCCCTGTAAAAACGAGGATATGAAGTACTTTTCTGAGAAGTCTAAAAGATAGTGAAAATTGAACCCTCTTCCTATTTATAGTGCCCCAATACATGGGATTCGAAGATGTGAGTGTCTGAAAAGAGGCAGGAAATCGAAACGTCAAATCGCCCCCTGACCTGTCTTGGGAGCAGTTGTAATTATGACTCATGACGTCGTTGACATCAATTCAAAGAGTAGGCCACGTGTCAATACAAGAACGACTCCACGGCGAATTGATTTTTCCACCCATTGCAGACGTATGCGGAATCTCCAACAGGCGGAGGGACTAACTTTATATGGTCGAATTGGATATAATTAATAAGGACCGAGTACATTTCCCCACACGCCTACGCGGCATCGAGGGCACGAGCCTCGCTCACGTCCTTAACAACGAAGGTGTGACAGCAACTTGCATACGCAAGCACCCCTTCCCCTCCCATCTTTACATTTTCAAGAACGTCAGCAGCCCCTCGACGAATTGTATATTTAGCGAGAAAACATTTCCTCTATATAAAGAGGGGTTTTCTTTATTGTAAGGGATAAGTCTTAATTTCTAATAAGACAATTTCTAATTATTCTCTCTCTATTATTCTTCTCTCTTTTTATCCTCTCAGTGATAATCATCATTAATATTCATAACTTCGTCATTTCTACTCTTATTCATAATAAAAATGATATAGATCCTTTTCCGGAGTTTATTATATTTGATTACGATTTACCCCTTTCTTACATTTTTTATTGTTCATAACTGATAATAGGCGAAAACTAAGTAGTTTAGCCATTATTTATGCATCCATTTAATTATGATCCAATAACATAATTTATGAATTTTATAAGATATAAGCTATTAATTTGTGATTTATACAATGTGCAGAAAAAGGAGCTTATATCTACAATTGGAAATGTTATGGTACAATTTTGGAGCAAAAACAATCCTTCGGACTTGAGTCTTTTCAATCAAGAAACAAGCTTGAATGAGAATTTCTCCCAGGTGCGCGAAGTGGCTACTTCGCGCACAACTTCGCGCGTAAGAAAAGACGAATTGGGCTACATGTGCGCGAAGTGCCCACTTCGTGCACCACTTCGCGCAGGGACTTCGCGCACACTAGTCCGGTTAAGATTGATTTTTCTAAGGTGGAAAATCAAGGGACACATAATTCCACTCAAATCTAAATAATGCAACCTTATATTAGGGAGAAGATCAGATTTTTAGCATTATTGGAGTAGAGTGGAAATATACTATTCATCTTAGAGAGAAGATTTTGAGGGAGTAAGAAGGAGGAGCTTCATCTTGGAGCTAAGAAAGAAAGAAGAACAACATCTTGGAGCAATGATTTAAAGAGTTCTTCTAAACTTTCTTCTAGTTCTTTGTTTATATTGTGTTTAAGACTTTCATTGTTGATTTTCATATGAATATGAGTAGCTAAAAACTCTATAGTATTCTAGGGTCATGGATGTTAGTTAATCTTGTTATTTGAAGCTTGGATTGATTTTATTGAAGTTATTGATATGGGTTGTTTATTTGATTTTGATCTTAATTATTTTACTACGTAGCTAATAGTGAAAAATTATCTACGAACTTTGAATTAAACTTGACAAAGGAAATTCTTGGTTGCATATAAAATCAAATAGAACAAGTTTTGAATCCCGGGCATCGGGTGAAGGATTTGCAATTAAGATAGACATATACTTAATTGCCTTGTTTGGTTAAATAATAAGAGTTTGAAATGCATTCTTGTTAATATTAATATCATAGAAATATAGATATTAATTTAACCTGGATAGATTCATAAGAACTCGAAAGATTCTTATGAATATTATTAACCTTATAATCAACAACCCGGATAATTAAATAAATCAATTCTAAGTAGAAAAATAGCATGATTACTAGCAAGTCCATGGCCTTGGAATATATTTGTCCAAATTGTTATAAACATAATTTGTAATTGGTGTAGTAATTTTGCCTTGATTTATTGATCTATTATTAAGAAGATTTATATATCTCTTGTGATAATTTAGTTTGGGTTAATAACTAGTTTAGTCTAAATCAGTCAATAAGTTAATTATAATTCCTCGTGGGAACGATACTCTACTTACTATTATATTACTTGTCAATCGCGTACACTTGCGTGAGTGTTTTGGTCGCAACAAGTTTTTAGCGCCGTTGCCGGGGAATTTGAAATTAGCTCCTTGATTGTTTTATTATTTTGTAGTTGTTAATAGAAAATACAAAAAGAAATTTTCATCTATTTGTTTGTGTTATACAGGTTCTTCTCTTGAATGCGGAGGAGCAGAAGCACAAACAATCTCTTCCCATTTGATCCTGAAATTGAAAGAACAATACATAGAACAAGGAGAGAGTGGGAAGCTCAATATAAAACAGAAGGAGAGTTGAACATTCAAATTCAACCACAGCCAACAGTGATGGCAGGAAATGAGGAAAGAGCGGTGATTGAAGCCGCAAGACCCAGTCTGGCTAATATGACTCAGGCTATTGTGAAGCCTGATATTACTGGGCATTTTGAGTTGAAACAATATATGGTGCAGCTGATTCAGTCTATAGGGCAATTTGTGGGTCTACCTCATGAAGATCCACAAAGACATATTCAGAATTTTTTGGAAATTACGGATACTTACAATTATCCAAATGTTTCCAAGGATTATGTACGACTGACAGTTTTTCCTTTTTCTCTGCTTGGGGAAGCTAAAGAGTGGTTAAACAAAGATCCATCAAATTCAATCCGCACTTGGGATGATCTAGCAAGGAAGTTCTTAATCAAGTTCTTTCCTACTAAAAAGACAAAAATGTTGAGTAGTCAGATTCTTGGATTTGAACAACGTTCTGGCGAAACACTTCGTCAAGCTTGGGAAAGATACAAGAAGCTACTTAGGGACTGTCCTCATCATTGTCAAACGGATGAGGTGTTAGGTCATACATTTGTTGATGGGTTAGATGAAGCTTCAAAAATGAATCTTGATTCCGCTTGTGGAGGAAGTTGCATGACAAAATCTTACACGGAAATCCAACTCTTGTTAAATACATTCACTTCTAATGATAATAATTGGCAAGGTGATGGAGATTCCAGAAAGGAAATGAAACAAAAAGCAGCAGGGGTGCTTGAGCTGGATGATGTATCGGCAATGAGAGCTGAAATTGCAAGGCTATGCAACCAGATGACAAGGATGACAATGCAACAACCTCAACCCATGCAACAGGTGCAACAAATGGCTATTTTTTGTGAAATGTGTGGTGATAGCCATACAAGTGATATGTGCCCAACGAACCCAGAATCTATTTATTATGTGGGACAACAAAACAGAGGTCCATCAAATCAGCACGCACAGTATGGAAATTCCTACAATGCAAATTGGAGGAATCATCCTAACTTCTCATTGGGAGGAAATCAGCAAAATCCCAATCAGTACAGACCGCAAGGGGGTTTTAATCAACCTCAGAGACCACCTCAGCAGGTGGAAGAAAGTACAAATGATTTGCTGAAAAAGTTGTTGATCGACAATCAGCGGCTCAGAACTGATGTTAGGAATCTAGAAAGGCAGATGGGGTAGATAGCAACAAACCAGAACACTAGACCTACAGGAGCTCTTCCCAGTGACACGGAAAATAACCCACAGGTAAGTGATAGAACACTTAGAAGCGGGAAAGAACTTGAGGAAATCTCAAAGAAAAAGAAAGAGAAATTTGTGCATGAGGGACAATTGATCCCTAAATTGATAAATGATCCAAAGAAGACTACTAAAAGTCTTGAACCCGTGGAAGTTCCAAGACCACCCCCACATTATCCCCAAAGATTGCAAAAGAAGAATGATGATAAAATGTTCAGTAAATTTCTGTCCATGTTGAGCCAAGTTCAATTAAACATTCCACTTGTTGATGTACTTCGAGAAATACCTAAATATGTGTAACGACCCGGCCTGTCGTTACGGGAATTTCCACCCCGTTACCTTGCATTTACATATCTCATGCTTTTATATCAGTGTTAGAAACTATCGGATGAGTTAGGAATGAATTGAATTGAAAATGAAGCAAATAGCATGTTTGAAGGAAGTTTGAATATGGAAAGTCAACCTAGAGTTGACTATCGAGTTAGAATGCTCGGAATCAGATTCTGATGACTCGTCTAGTTCCGGGAGTTGATTTATGACTTAGGAGAGCAATCGGAATTGAATTTGGAGGTCCGGTGTAGAAATAGGCTTGAATTGGCTAAGGTTGAATTTTGGCGAAATCCGAACGGTAGGTGAGATTTTGATCCGGGAGTCGGAATGGAATTCTGACAGTTGCAGTAGCTTCGTTAGGTGATTTTGGATATGTCCGCAAAATTTCAGGTCATTCGGACGTCGTTTGATCGGGTTTTTGATCGAAGGTGTAATTCGGAATGTTTTAAGGAATTTAGGCTTGAATTCAATGCGAATTATGGGTTTTGATGTTGTTAGACGTGTTTTGAGGATTGGAGCAAGTTCGAATAAGGTATTAGGATGTGTTGGTGTGTTTGGATGAGGTCCCGGGGGCCTCGGGGTGTTTTTGGATGGCTAAACGGGAGAAAATGTGGAAAATTGCAGGTTTGGGATTCTGGTTCTGTTGTTTTCGCTCCTGCGGAAATGGGGGCGCAGGAGCGAGTCCGCAGAAGCGGATACAAGAGCACAGAAGTGCTGTTGATCGCGAAAGCAGAGTTTCGTCCGCAGGAGCGGCACCGCTGATGCGGAAAGTGAGCCGCATAAGCGAAATTGGCCGGCTAGGCCTGGAAACGCAGAAGCGACCCTATGGTCGCGGATACGGGCTCGCAGGAGCGGGCTCCTGTACGCAGAAGCGGGAAGGACCACAGAGGCGGATGGTATTCCGCAGAAGCGGTTCCGCAGGGGCAGAAAATGGTCCGCAGAAGTAAAAATCGCAGTGAATTAATTGTATCAGAAGTTAGAAAATTTCAGAAATATTTCACACATTTGGGTCTCGGCTTAAGGAGGCGATTTGGGCGATTTTGAAGAGAAACTCAAGGGAAATCATCAGGTAATCAACTATGGACTTATACTATGATTAGTATTGATAATATTATGCAATTATATCATGAAAATGGAGGAATTTTGGGTGATTCATGGAAGATTTAACCCTAGGCTTGAACTTTAGAAAATCAAGGTTTTGAGTGGGAAAATGGAGTCCAATTTTGGTAAATTTTATATGTATGGACTCGTGGCGAGACGAGGATTCTGTAAATATGAGTTTCGAAGTTTTTCGAGATGTGGGCCCGGGGCTCGGGTTTTGCAAATTTCGTGATTTTTGATATTTTTCGAGTTCTTTCGATTGGGTTATGTTCCATTAGCCTATTTTGATATATTTGTGCTGATTTGTGCTAGTTTTGACGTGTGTGGATGCCGGTTCGAGGAGTTAAGGCGTCGCGGGCATGAGCTGTCGTCGGTTCGAGGTGGGTAATACTTGTAAATGATGTCCTGAGGGTTAGTAAACCCCGGACTTCCACATCTTAGTGTTGTATTGAGGTGACTTGCACGCCGAATAACGGGCGTGGGGTAGAGCACCATTGGGGATCGTGACTCGGTCCGTCCCGCGTAATAAATAATAACGCCTAATTGTTGAAAATGAATTGGACTAATTATCATGTTTGGGCTTCGTGCCAATTGTTTGAATCCTTCAGGGATTAGTATCACTTTATTGATAACATTGTGCATATTTTATCTAAATTTAAGGTTTTAAAGTGTATTTTGCTATTCAGCATTCTTATAAGGTTATGAAAAATTTGAATAAGGTCCTAATAACATTTTGCTGTGAACTAATATGATATTGTTGCCCGTAGGGTTTTCTTGATTATTGGTTAGACTGATTGGGGCCGAGGGCCATATGTTAGGGCATGACATTCATATGAGCATACGCATACACATGCATGGATCGGACTGCACGCCGCAGTGGTATATGGATCGGGCTGCGCGCCACAGCAGGTGTGATATTAATATTGTGCTTGGGCTGTAGGAGCCCCTCCGGAGTCTGAACCCCCACAGTGAGCATGGGTGCCCAAATTGGATCGAGCTACACGCCGTAGCGGTCATATGCATTGCATGGCATACATACATTGGTTTACGTGTACTACGTGGCATAACATTCAGCACTCATACATTATTGGCACACATGCATTAGTTGCCTTATTGACCAGATCTCCTGGTGTAAATTGATAAGGAGTGCTGAGCCCGAGGGGCTGATTTGAGTGCGGACTTGCACTGCTTGAGATTGTATCCAGGTATTGGTATATTATCACGAAAGAAAGTAGCTAAAAATTGAGATTCCTAAATAATCTACTCACATATACTTGAAAGGAATAAAAAGATAGTTTTGTATTGTGTAGCATGAGATAGTGCCTATCGTGGTTTTCTTCCCTTCAGCATTATGTACTTTTATTACTACTGTGTTGGAAGTACTCACACCCGACTCCTTGCACCTTGTGTGCAGATCCAGGTACATCATAGTGGAGCTGATTCTATTGCGGCTTGGGAGTGCTTTTGGACAGTCGAGGTAGCTGCCAGCGTTCGCAGGACCTGATTCTCCAGTTTGTGTGTATTTTTGTTACGATCATCCCACACTTGTGCACAGTTATATTCACTATTTACACTTTGTATACTCTGTAGAGGCTCATGACTCTTGACCTTTCGGTCTATGAGAGTTGGCACGTGTTGGGACTTGGTTCCCTGTTTTTAATATATCTATCACTGTTAAATTATTCCGTTATGTTTAAATTGGATAAAGTAAGCTTATGGCTCCGTGATTGTTGTTAATTGGTCAGGCTGGCCTAGCAGTGTGTTGGGCGCCATCACGACCGGATTTGGGGTCGTGACAAGTTGGTATCAGAGCCTAGGTTTACTAGGCCTCATGAGTCTTGAGCCGGTTAGTAGAGTCTTGTGGATCGGTACGGGGACGCTTGTACTTATCCTCGGGAGGCTGCGAACCTTTAGGAAACACTTCACACTTCTTGGAATTCTTATCGTGCGTACTTGATTCAGCTTAAGATACACTTTTTGAAATTCCTTTCCACACGTCTGTGTACGCATCGAGCGCTCAGTAATATAAATTGCCTTATGGCTTGTGATTTCCTCGATCGAGGGGCGAGATATAATCTCTGTGAGTTCATGTTGGGCCAGTCGGGAGGACTTGAGGCCAGATCCTTGTCTATGGCTTGAGCACCAAGGTACTAATTTCGCGAGCCGGTATTATGAAGTTCATACGATCGGTATTGATCTTTATTGTGATTTGATATGTAGCCCTAGCTATGGGCATGAGAAATATTTCCATCGCCTCTTAATTGGAAGGTAAAGTGCTATGTGTATCCTGGTGGAAGGTATTATGCTGAAATGCTAAATTGAGGCGAGGTAGGTGGATTGACTCTCATGTGTAATTGAAAGGTATTTGATAGGTGTTATGATTCGAGCAGGTACAACGCATGTTCATGTAACAATGTTGATAATATGAATTGTGTAGTATTGAGATTTAATGTTGTTGAAATACATTGTGATGTCTTGTTGAGTTGTGAATGTATTGCTAGGATGGTTTTGGTGATTCTCTGGCAGGTGGATAGGCCAAATTACAAAGGAAACTCTGCCGAAATTGTTTTGAAAATTTGGGACTTAGAAAAGATTTGGTCACCTAAAGAGAGTGGGCTTATTGGTGGTGCGTGTATATCTGCAAGAAATTAATATTTCTGATGATTCGAACCTCCGCCGAAGCTTGTAAATGACTCGAGTTTAATCTAACTAGAACTTTGTTGCATCATTTGAGTAAGAAGGCTATGAGTGGCTAAAAGTGCTTTGATGTATGACTCCGAGCTAAGTTGGGGAGGTTGTTATTGATTAACTGATTGCACTGTCGTGTGCTATGTTGGCTTTGTCTCTAGGTATGTTGGGAAATTTTGATAAAGGTTATGGTGCTTCGTAGATATGAAGAAATACTAGGATGTTGTGAACTTATGTTGGTAAAGAGTGTTCGGTGCATATGAAAGGAAGATAGCTGATTGTATCTGTAAGTAATCATGTTCTGCGATGTCAGAGTTCTAAGAAAACACGAGTGGTTCTACTCAATAGGACAGTTGAATTACAGCTGAATAAGGGTGAATGATGCCCGAGAATGGTTTTGTAGTGTTCAAGATTTTGCTTGTAACAGTCAGGTGCCTTAAGATTTTTGTATGTGGCTAAAGATGGCGGTTTCGTTATAGAAGATCAAGGCTTGTGTTATATCATGTGAATGGTGGGATTCTAGTTATCCGTATTGAGAAGTAATGATGACAATTTAAAAATTTGCGGGAAGTTCATCAAAATAAAGTGTGGTAGAATGTGGTACTTTTGGGAAACATTGAGAGAGTATTCAGTGGCCTATGGGTCTTAGACCGTGTGGTCTTGTGTACGAGTCTCGTGTGGTAACATGAGTTGATGTATTATGGTACTACAGTAAAGACTGATATGAAATTAGTGATGAATCAGAAAGGAAACTGGGTAAATAGAACAACTTGTTAATAAACCAGAATGGTATAAAAAGGAATACAATTGATTCCTAGTATGTGGTTGAAGTAATGAGACTTGCAGACATTGCAGCAAAGCTCTTGAGTGCTGGCAGTTG
>JASVEL010005601.1:0-126411 GCA_032618575.1 Nicotiana noctiflora
TTTGAAGAGTATACAACCTTATGCCCCATACAGAGCCCTGCGACAGTTGGGTCGGTGTCAGATTATTCCGAGAGATGGGGATCTCAGTGTGCAAGCTGTGGAGATTGGTCCGGACGGGCAATTCCCGGAAGCAAAAATCCGGCAAATCTGGAATGAGTGCCAAAATTTGAAGATTGATACTTGTGTGCCGAATAGGGCAAAGGGGAAGATATCACCTGGATACTCCACATGGTACCGACGAGGGGTTGAACACGAACGTCTTTCAAAGAGACCTCACTTGCAAGACCTAATAGAGCAATCCGAGGAGAATCGGAAATGGGTGGCCAAGGAAAAGGAATACAAGGCCAAAATCAGTCTGTTGGAAGATAAACTGAGAAACCTTCATTTCGAAAGCGGTTTACAAGCAGCATCCGATGAAGTGGAGAAGAAACAGCTGAAGAAAGAAAATGATGTGTTGAAGGCTCAAATGGCCCAAATGAAAATTGCATCCGAGACCCCAGTTCGTTCAGCCCGAGATGAAAAGTTAATTGAGATTCTCCGGCGAAAAGTAAATGACTATAGCTTCGATTTGGACATAGCTGAAAAAGAGTTAGTCAGGGCTCGGAAGCAAATGGACAAAGATGCTGAGGAAAGAGCCAAGTTGGTTCGGCAACTACAAGACAAACACGACTTTGAAGTAACTCAGCTTAGAAAGAAAATAATTTCAGCCACGTTCAAGAGTAACAAGATTATCAAAGATCTTGAAGAGGAGAGAGAGTACTGCTACACGACTATGGCTAGATTAGAATTGGAGCTGCAACAAGTGTAAAAGGACAACCAACATACCTTGGAGGCTCGCACTCAACAGATAAGCCGGTTATTGCAAGAGAAGGGGGTCATCAGAGAAAAGATCGTTCGCATTGCCCAGTACATCACCCGGAAGACCCAGCTTTGTGAAGATATGTCTCGAAGGACCTTTGTATCTGCAGTGAAGTTCTTCGTACAACAAGTCATGGCCGACCTAGATAGGCTTCAAAGGGGATTAGCATATAGGCCCGCGGCAAGGCCGAACGATGCCTCGCGGGCACTAGGTGCATTAATGTACTCATAGGGCATGCATCATCTTTTATTTTTCTTTTAAAACATCACCTTGTAATCAATGTTTTGAATTATCAATGAGAAAACAAGTGTTGTTATCAATTCTTTTGCTTTATGTCATTTCTTTTTAAATCCGCTAGGCAAATAAATAGGAACGTAATTATGAAAATAACAATGAAAAAGAGATGAAAAGAAAAAGCAAGCAAGAAAAAAAAAGAGAAAGAAAAAGCAAGAAAAAGAGAAAAAGCAAGAAAAAAGAAGAAAAGAAAAGAAAAAAGAGAAAAGAAAAGAAAGAAAGAAAAAGAAAGAAAAAGAGCGGAAAAAGAGAAAATTGATTGGCCCAAATGAGCAACGGCTGGGATGATGCATAACGATTCGAGGAAATGTGTTTGTTTTTAAAGTCGTTGCATTTTATTCATGCGCTAACAACTAACGGGTGTTGATGCTTGTGAGTTCAGATTTCTCTAGGCAACTGGCATTCTGGCTACCCACCCATACAACACCAGATACAAAAAGATGACAAAGGCTGTATCCCAGGAAATCGAGGAAACTATTGTGGATCCCGCTCACGAAGAAGAGATTGTGGATGTGGCAGGAATGAAGGAAGAAATGTACAAGCTGAGGCAGCAGATGGCCGAGATGTACCAGGCCTGGTCTAGAGGTCAACCACTACCAGCTTACCCTGCCAACCCCGCATATGTCCCTCCAGCCAATCCTAACCCTGAGCCACCAACAATGAACTCATCCTCCACCTACCCCGATTATCCTCACTACTATGCCTCCACCTCCCAGATACCACCACCTCCTGCCAAGCAAGCACCACCTCACATACCGCAAGTAGCTCCCGTGTATGTGGCACCTCCGCCCGCTGCTATGCACAAATCCTCTAGTGAACCGATGTTTCATATACATGATCCTCACTACTACCCTCCAGAGCCAACTTTCCGACAACACGAGTCTCATGCTCCGTTGATAGAAACAAGTGAAGAAAGAATTGCTAAGAGTGCCGGGCAAGAAGAGATGGCCCGAAAAGTGAAAAGTCTGGAAAATGCTTTCCGCACTATGCAAGGACTAGGAGGGCAGGTGAGTGTAGCCTACAAAAACCTGTGTCTGTTTCCCGAGGTGCAGCTTCCCATGGGATTCAAGTTGCAAAAATTCGACATGTATAGCGGACACGGGGATCCGGTAGCTCATCTCAGAGGATACTATAGCAAGATGAGAGGTGCGGGAGGTAGAGATGAGTTATTGATGGCGTACTTCAACCAAAGTCTTAGTGGTTCAGCTTTAGAATGGTATACTCGACAAGACCATACAAGGTGGTTCGTCTGGGGCGACCTAGCACAAGCATTTGCAAGTCACTTTCAGTACAACTTAGAGATCATACCTGACAGGCTATCCCTTACAAAAATGGAGAAGAAGCCAGGGGAAAGCTTTAGGGAATACGGTTTCAGATGGAGGGAGCAGGCCGCGAGAGTAGATCCACCCATGAAAGAAGCGGAGATGGTGGATTGTTTTCTACAGGCTTTGGAGCCTACATACTACGGTCATCTAGTGTCGGCGATTGGGAAGAGTTTCAACGAAGTCGTGAAAATGGGAAGCTTTGTGGAGGAAGGTTTGAAGACAAATAAAATCATGAGTTTTTCGGCTATCAAGGCCACCAATCAAGCTATACAAACTGGAAATGGGGGAGTAATGGGAAAGAAGAAGATGGAAGAGGTAGCAACTGTAGAGAGCAGGCCATGGAGTCGCAACCCGCATTATAACCCACCAAGACCCTACCGCCAACACCCACCAAACCCATCAACTCCATATAATCCACCACCACCATCCTACCCGCCAAACCCATACAACACATCAAGCCCATATAACCTACCACCACCACCATACCCACCAACAGTCCCACATTACCACTACCCACAAGCCCAAGCCTACCCACCACCACCACCCCATGTGTGGAGAGCCCAAGCTCCACACAATGTTTACCATACCCCGAACACATACCCAACCTCTAAACCTTACAAAAACCAAAATAGGCCCAGGCCGGACTCTGAGTGGAGAAACAAGGCGAGGAAAACATTCACCCCTCTCGGGGAATCATATACCAGCCTTTATCATAGGTTGAAAGAATTGGGGATGCTGAGCCCAGTTTCACCTAAAGTTCCAAACCCACCCCCGAAGAACCTTGATCCTTCTGTTAGATGTGAATATTGTTCAGCAACAGTGGGCCATGATACCGAAAAATGTTGGCAGTTGAAGAATGCCATTCAGGATCCCATTGATGATAGGAGAATTGAAGTTCAGGCTCCAGAAGCCCCAAAAATTACCCAGAATCCGCTGCCAAATCACCACGAGACACACATGATAGAATTGGTGCAAGGTGATAGCAGTCAAAAACCATCTCAGGCTGTGATGATGATAAAATCAAGTGATAAAGCGGAAAAGGAAGCTGTGAAAGAGAAAGCGATTGTTGAGAAACCAACAGGAAAGCCAGTAGTTGTGGGAGGTTTGAAAGTGGTAGTACCAGGTGCAAAGACGATTGTGACTGTGAAAGGCGCAAGTACAGAGCCAGTAATTATAAAACCGGTAGTGCAAATGCCGGTGGTGAGTACAAAGACTGTACCTTGGAACTATAACAAGGTAACAGTGGTTTATAAAGGAAAAGAGGTTTCTGGGGAAATTAACGAAACCCATGGACTCACCCGGTCTGGAAGATGCTTTGCTCCAGAGGAACTGAGAAAAATGAAAGCGGTAAAAGAGAGCCAATTGAAGAAACCAGTGTCAGAGGAGGAAGCAGAGGAATTCCTTAAGAAAATGAAGTCACAAGAGTACTCAGTGGTTGAGCAGTTAAGAAAGACCCCTGCCCAGATTTCTTTGCTATCCTTGCTGATACATTCAGAAGAACACCGGAGTGCTCTTATGAAGATTCTAAATGAGGCTCATGTTCCGGAAAAAATTTCAGTGTGTCACTTGGAGAAGATTACCAGCAAAATTTTCGAGTCTAATAGGATCACCTTCTCTGATAAGGAGCTGCCGGTGGAGGGAACTGAACACAATAAGGCATTGTACCTTACGGTAAAAAGTGAAGAGTCAGTAGTGACCAGGGTATTGATAGACAATGGATCAAGCGCTAACATTTGCCCACTGTCAACTTTGGGGAAGCTAAACATCAGTCCGGACAGAATCCGGAAGAATAGTATAAACGTGAGAGGATTTGACGGTGGGGGTAAAAACACATTGGGAGATATTATTCTGGAGGTGACCATCGGTCCTGTTGATTTTACTATGGAATTTCAGGTGCTCCTGGTGATTTTACTATGGAATACTGGGCAAAGCACTGCAGGGAGTTATTCAGCCGGTTCAGCTTCCAGAAAACAAAGGTACATTCGGCTTAGGGTTCAAACCCACCTTCGCCGATATCCAGAGAGCCTCAAAAGCCAAAAAGAACTGGACCTTGCCCAAACCCATAACCAAATTATCCGACACCTTCGTCAGGCCTGGTACAAAGTATCGGACATCTGCTGCGGTAAAATGCATTGAGACTCAACTTGATGAAGAAATGTTGAGTTTTGAGAAGATGTTTTGGGAGGTGAATATGGTTGAAGCAGGGGAAGGCACAAGCAAAATGGATGTGCAGTTTGTGGGACCTGGAATCATGTTGAACAATTGGGAAGCTACTTCTTTCCATATCAGAAAGGAGTCTTGGTAGTTAGCTCCAAAATTTCATCATTGCTTTCCCAAAAGTTGTTATTTTTATAGTTTTCCCATCCCCTTATGAAAAGAAAATCACCATGTATCCCGAACATTGTTCGTACTTTTTATCAATGAAATGCAGTTTTCCATTTCTTCATTTTTGCCTTATTTTTCTTTATTTTTCCTTTTGTACAGGTTTGCATGTGTTGATTCTGATGCCATGTCATGCGTGAAGGATTCTAGACCCAGTTCTGACAATCATGTTACTATACAAGAAATCGAGGAAGATAGCGAAATAGAATGTGAGGATGAGGAAGCCCCGGAGGAAATAAGTAAGGACATGAAACAATACGAGGAAAAACCCAAACCGAATCTGAGTGATACGAAGTCTGTAAATATGGGGAGCGAAGATGATGTCCGAGAAACAAAGATTAGTGTACATTTGGAGGCACCCTTCAGGGATGAATTGATAAGGTTGTTACATGAATTTAAAGACATCTTTGCCTGGTCCTATGATGACATGCCCGGGCTTAGCACTGATTTGGTGGTACACAAGTTGCCTATATATTTTGAATGCCGGCCGGTAAAGCAGAAGTTGAGGAAATTCAAAACGGACATTAGTGTAAAGATAAAAGAAGAGGTGAACAAGCAGTTTGAGGCATAGGTTATAAGAGTTTCCAAGTACCCCACCTGGTTGGCAAATGTTGTGCCGGTCCCGAAGAAAGATGGCAAAACCAGAGTGTGTGTAGACTATAGAGACCTCAACAAGGCCAGTCCGAAGGATGACTTCCCATTGCCAAACATCCACATATTGATCGACAATTGCGCCAAGCATGAAATCGGTTCGTTTGTGGATTGTTATGCCGGTTATCACCAGATCCTGATGGACGAAGAAGATGCTGAGAAAACTGCCTTTATTACACCTTGGGGAACATACTGTTACAGAGTAATGCCGTTTGGATTGAAGAATGCCGGGGCAACTTACATGAGGGCGATGACCACAATGTTCCACGATATGATGCATCGTAAAATTGAAGTGTATGTGGACGATGTCATCATAAAGTCCAAGAAACAACCTGATCATGTAAGAGATTTAAGAAAGTTCTTCCAAAGACTCCGGAGGTATAATTTAAAGCTCAATCCGGCGAAGTGTGCCTTTGGAGTACCTTCAGGGAAATTACTGGGGTTTATAGTGAGTCGGCGAGGTATTGAACTGGATCCATCAAAGATCAAAGCTATTCAAAGTCTACCTCCGCCGAAGAACAAGAAGGAGGTCATGAGTTTACTAGGAAGGTTGAATTATATTAGTCGATTCATTGCTCAATTGACATCAACGTGTGAGCCGATCTTCAAGTTGTTGAAGAAAGATGCAGCAGTTAAATGGACCGACGAGTGTCAGGAAGCCTTTGATAAGATCAAGGAATATTTGGCCAATCCTCCGGTGTTAGTACCTCCAGAACCAGGGCGACCTTTGATTTTGTATCTGACAGTGCTGGATAACTCCTTCGGTTGTGTACTGGGTCAACATGACGAGACAGGCAAGAAAGAGCAAGCCGTATATTACCTCAGCAAGAAGTTTACATCCTATGAGGTGAAATACACTCAACTTGAAAGGACTTGTTGTGCGTTGATTTGGGTAGCTCGGAAGCTAAAGCATTATTTGTCAGCATATACTACATACTTGATATCACGACTGGATCCCCTCAAGTACATATTTCAGAAGCCCATGCCTACGGGAAGATTGACCAAATGGCAGATTCTGCTCACAGAATTTGACATTATCTATGTGACTCGTACGGCAATGAAGGCACAAGCTATTGCAGACCACTTAGCTGAGAATCCGGTAGATGATGAGTATGAACCATTGAAGATGTACTTTCCGGATGAAGAGGCAATGATTGTCGAGGAGATGGAGCAAGATGAGAGACCAGGATGGAAGATGTACTTTGACAGAGCTGTCAACAGCAAGGGCATTGGTATCGGAGCGGTACTCATTTCAGGTACGGGTCAACACTATCCCGTCACAGCTCAGCTCCGATTTTTCTGTACCAACAACATGGCTGAATATGAGGCGTGCATCTTGGGATTAAGGATGGCAATTGACATGGGTGTTCAAGAGATTTTGGTCATGGGTGACTCGGATCTCTTGGTACACCAAATCCAAGGGGAATGGGAGACACAAGATTTGAAATTGATACTATACCGGTATTGTTTGCACGAGTTGTCTCAAAGATTCCAGTCTATAGAGTTCAAGCACATCCCAAGAATATACAATGAGATTGCAGATGCTTTGGCCACACTGTCCTCTATGTTGCATCATCCTGACAAGACATATATAGATCCGCTCCAGATTCAAGTCCGTGATCAAAATGCTTATTGCTTCGCTGTGGAAGAAGAGTCAGATGGAGAGCCGTGGTATCATGATATTAGGGAATACCTGAAAGCTGGCAAATACCCTGAGCAAGCCACTGGAGACCAGAAGAGAGCCATCAGGCGTCTAACCAATGGATTTTTCCTCAGTGGAGGAGTGGTATACAAAAGAACACCAGATCTGGGTTTATTGCGGTGTGTGGATGCACAACAAGCAGATGAAATCATGATTGAAGTACATGCCGGAGTATGTGGACCCCACATGAGCGGATATATTTTAGCAAAGAAGATTTTGAGAGCCGGGTATTATTGGCTCACTATGGAGCGTGATTGTATCAGGTATGTAAAGAAATGTCACCAATGCCAGGTACATGGGGATCTGATCCACTCCCCGCCTTATGAGTTGCATGCAATGTCAGCACCTTGGCCCTTTGTTGCTTGGGGCATGGATGTCATCGGCCCGATAGATCCAGCCACTTCTAATGGGCACAGGTTCATTCTGGTTGCAATTGATTATTTCACCAAGTGGGTTGAAGCTAAGACATTCAAGCCGGTGACGAAGAAAGCGGTAGTGGATTTTGTGCATGAGAATATTATATGCCGGTTTGGAATTCCCAAGGTGATTATCACGGACAATGGAGCCAATTTAAACAGTCATCTCATGGCGGAAGTTTGTGAAAGATTTAAGATTACACACCGCAATTCCACACCTTATAGGCCAAAGGTGAATGGTGCAGTAGAGGCGGCGAACAAGAATATCAAGAAGATTCTCCGAAAAATGGTGGAAGGATCCAGGCAATGGCATGAAAAGTTACCCTTTACTCTTATGGGTTACTACACGACGGTGCGTACTTCTATCGGAACCACACCTTATACACTGGTGTATGGAACAGAGGCTGTTATACCCGCAGAAATAGAAATACCGTCATTACGGATCATAGCTGAAGCTGAGATAGATGACGATGAATGGGTAAAAGCCCGTCTGGAACAGTTGAGTTTGATTGATTAGAAAAGGTTGGCCGCAGTTTGCCATGGGCAGTTGTATCAACGAAGAATGGCCAGAGCATATAATAAGAAGGTACGACCTCGAAAGTTTGAAGGCGGACAACTTGTATTGAGGCGTATCTTACCGCATTGGGCCGAAGCAAAGGGTAAGTTTGCGCCAAATTGGCAGGGACCGTTTGTGGTATCACGGGTGTTGTCCAATGGAGCATTGTATTTAACAGATGTTGAAGGAAAGTGCGTAGAGACTGCTATCAATTCAGATGCAGTCAAAAGATACTATGTATGATTCCTTTTCAATTATACGTTTTGTATTTTGTTGTGATTTTGGAATTGAAATGACGAAGGCGTTTTATTCTCTATCCAAACACTTTATCCATTGATAACCCCTTTTGAGCCTTAATGAATGAATTCTTTCATATCCCTCTCTCGGAATCGCTTTAGCACAATAAGATCGAAATTGCCAAAATGAAAAAATGAAGTGATAAAAAAAATGATGAATAAAAAAAAATGAAAAATGAAAAAAAAAAGAGAAAAGACAAAGAAATCGGGAAAAAGTCGAAAGAAATCCATCTAACTAATGAAGTTAGATGAACTACGTCTGACTTGATCCCGAAAGGGTACGTAGGCAGCCTCTTTGAGGTTCAGTCACAATAAAGAAAAAAATCCAAAAATTCCCCACATATTGAAACTGGGGCAGAAGTTATGTTTAATAATTCCGAGAGTTGTAAATATTTTTAACCCTCGTGAAATTTTGAGCCTTTATCCTTTCTTTCTTAACCCATCCAAAAGCCACGTTACAGTCCAAAGAAAGACCTTCTGATCGATTCCGAAGTGATAACAAATACAACGAAGGAGGAGCGAAGCATCGGATAATACCCGTGGTACGGAAAACAAAATACAAAAAGGAAAAATGGAAAAATGAAAAATGAGAGAGTCTCATCGGTGAAAACCTTAACCGGCACCGTGAGGCGATTGCAAGATTGAGAGAAATAAAATGAGAGAGTCTCATCAGTGAAAACCTTAATCGGCACTGTGAGATGATTGTGAGGTTGAGAGAATAAATGAGAGAGTTCTATTGGTGAAAACCTTTCGAGGCACCGTAGATCGATCGTGAGGACTACTAGAAAGAGAAAAACAACAAAAAAAAATAGTATCGGTTGGGGTCGAAAACAATTCAGAGACGGAATAATGATTGGAACGAACTGGGTCAGAGTTTAAATACATGGCATGGTCAGCGGAATCAGCCAGCTAATACCCAGATAAGTTCTACCATCTCTCCAAAACACCCTTACCTTTCTTTCATTTTCTCTGCATTTCATTGTTTACCCTTTTGAGAGCTAACTACCAGCTCCTGATAACGAAAGTCGAAACAACACTGGGTCAGAAAGAAGGAAGATTTGGGAAGGAAATAAAGAAGTTTGGCAAACACGGCCAAAGGGAAAGAAAACAAAATGGAAAAATGAGAAAATACAAAAAAAGTCAGCAAGGGATAAGCAGTTGCACAACATGAGAAAAGCAAAAACAAAGGAAGCAATAAAAGCGGGGACGGCAGATGCCAGTTGCCAGCAGTTTATATCTAATAAATTTTGTTTCATGAAGGAACAAATGGTCACTAATCACTTTAAAGTGAATGTGACCGATGTGGAAAATGGAAAACGCAAAAAGAGAAAGTTCGCCGAATAAGTGGAGAAATTCACAGGGCAAGAGATAATTGGTAAAAGAAAATACCAAAAAGAGGAAGGTAACATCTTTTAAAATCCACTCCCTAGTCCTCAAGCTGCGGGAATACATTTCTGCATTGCATTGCATGTTTAATTTCTGTTAGGTGCCCACCTTCAAATACGGGAATACTTTTCTGCATTTGCATTGCACGTTTAAATTCTGTTAGGTGCCCACCTTCTAATACGGGAATACTTTTCTGCATTCGCATTGCACGTTTAAATTCTATTAGGTGCCCACCTTCTAATACGAGAATACTTTTCTGCATCGCATTGCACGTTTAAATTCCGTTAGGTGCCCACCTTCTAATACGGGAATACTTTTCTGCATCGCATTGCACGTTTAATTTCGTTAGGTGCCCACCTTCAAATACGGGAATACTTTTCTGCATCGCATTGCACGTTTAAATTATGTTAGGTGCCCACCTTCAAATACGGGAATACTTTTCTGCATCGCATTGCACGTTTAATTTCTGTTAGGTGCCCACCTTCGAATACAGGAATATTTTATGCATCGCATTGCACGTTTAATTTCTGTTAGGTGCCCACCTTCAAATACGGGAATATTTTATGCATCGCATTGCACGTTTAATTTCTGTTAGGTGCCCACCTTCGAATACGGGAATACTTTTCTGCATCGCATTGCACGTTTAAAATTCTGTTAGGCGCCCACCTTCAAATACGGGAATATTTTCTGCATCGCATTGCACATTTAATTTATGTTAGGTGCCCACCTTCAAATACGGGAATACTTTTCTGCATCGCATTGCACGTTTAAAATTCTGTTAGGTGCCCACCTTCAAATACGGGAATACTTTTCTGCATTCGCATTGCACGTTTAAATTCTGTTAGGTTCTCACCTTCTAATACGGGAATACTTTTCTGCATTCGCATTGCACGTTTAAATTCCGTTAGGTGCCCACCTTCTAATACGGGAACACTTTTCTGCACATCATGGTTCATATAGTTAAAAGCCCACACTTCTAATACGGGAATATTTTCTGCATTCGCATTGCACATTTAATTTCTGTTAGGTGCCCACCTTCTAATACGGGAATACTTTTCTGCATCTGCATTGCATGTTTAATTTCAGTTAGGCGCCCACCTTCAAATACGAGAATACATTTTGCACATCATGGTTTATACAGCTAAAAGCCCACACTGGGGCGAAAAAGAAAAAAAAGTAGTTTGTTGTTTTGTTTTGAGCAGGTTCAGTTCGAGATCAAGAAATACCAGTGAAAATCAAAAAAAGGGAAAACAAGAAAATCAACAAAAAAGAGAGTCAACATCAAAGAAAATCAACAAAAAGAGAGTCAGCATCAAAGAAAATCAACAAAAAGAAAGAGATTCTGCATCACCGGAAAGGGAAGAAGAGCAAAAGCTAGATCAGGAACAATTGTAATCGTAGGATCATAGCTTAGAATAACTTCTTCATTTTACATTTTCCCCTCTCGGTGTAATAAGGAGTAAGTCAGCAGGTCTCAACAGTGTCAATGCAACAGTGAGTCCGGTAGTTTTTTAAAAAACTGCCAGACCTTCCCGAACTACACTGACCTGATTCCTGTTTAGCCCAGGATATGTAGGCAACCTCTAAAGCAGGGTGCGGTCAAAAGGTTTTCAAAAATGCTTTCACGGAATGTGCCAATGTGCAAAAATCTCTCATTACCGCTCACTTGTCTTTGCACTGAAACTCTTCGTGTTCCCGAGCAAAGAGGGGCAGCTGTGAGCACATGATTTTTGCACTAAGCAATTAATTCCAAAATTAAAATAAATATGTTTTTGAGTGCAATTTTTGTTTGGAATTGGCTATACTTTTGAGTTTGAATAAGTAGAAATTAGAAGAAAATCAAAAAATATAGGCTAGGTAATTAATTTGTTAGTTTAATTAGTTAGATTTTAAGAAAATTAGCAAAAATAGTGTTAAATAGTAGAAATTGGGAAAAATAGTAGAAAATTGTCAAAAATTGCTAAATAATTAGAGTAGGTAGGAAATTAGATTTTATAATTTTTCATAAAAGAAAAGAAAAAAATTTTAAAGGAAAATACATAAAAATAATTAAATAACGTCAGAAAATACAAAAAATAGATATACATAGGTAGTGATAAATTGGGCTAATGGAGACCCAATTGAGAGGCCCAGTGCTTTGGCCCAGTGAATTGGCCCGCCTGGTCCTTTAATCGTTTTGATCTCGGTCGTTCATACGAAGTGATCCAACGGTAGGGATAATTAGGCGATTTATTGATTAATAAATTATGCTGAGGTTTGATCTCAGCCGTCCGTTTAAGGTTGATCCAACGATTTGAGACCTTGGTCTCATAAGCAATCAAACGGCGTCGTTTTAGTAACGCGCCTCTGGGCCGTCGATCTTGATCAATTGGACGGTTGAGATTACCTCAGATTCACTGGCTATATAAAGCCCCTGTCTGGACAAAGTCGCCATTTCTCTAAAACCCTAGAGACGGCCGCCCTTCACTCCTCTCTTCATCTCCATCGTCTTCACCTCACAAACCCTAAACGGCCATGGCGGCCACCACTCCCTACGGTGGTCGCCGGCCTCTTCCAACTTCCCCTCCCTTCTTTCTCTTCTTCTCCTTCTTCTTTACTCCAGAGAAAACCCAGAAAACCCCCCATTTCTTTAGAACTCCGGTCACCGGAATCTACGCCGGTGACCACCAAAGAATGAATCACCGCCTCAAACCAACGCCGATCGGACCGCCTTGGTCCGATCTACCCAACCCTACCACTCACTCCCCTCGAATCGTCCCCAGTCGTCTCGAATATACCAAAAAGGGTCGTCGGAACCCTAACTCCGGCGACCCCCAAACTCAAACCACCCCCAAGATCCATCCTTTTACCACCATAAATACCCCCCACAAACCCAAAACCCCAAAAGGCTTCGTCTTTAAGCCTTAAAAGAAAGAACCAGAGAAGGAAAAACGAAAAAAGATCTGAAAAAAGAATGAAAAGAAAAAGAAAACAAGGAGAGGAGAATGAAAAGAATCTGGGGGATAAGGAAAAGAGAAGGATAGGAAGCTCAGGGGACAGGCCCTGCAAGCTAAGTCCCCCGACCCCTATCTGCTTTCTTTTATGCTTTGCTTTGTGTATTTTTTTTTGTTTGATTTCTGTTTTTGCATGCCTATGAATGTCTGTTTTTGATTCTTCCTTCTCACATGTTAGTCTTAGGATTGTTCCTTTTAATATCCTGTTTTTCTTCTTCCTGTTCATCTTCTTTTGTTTCACATCATGTCCTCTTCTTGTCTATTCTCTGTGACCATGTCTGCTTCTTAATCTTTCCGTGTTTCTCTGAACCTGTTATTGCTAGGGTATCTGTTTTTCTTTTATCAAAGTTCAAAGATCATATCTGATTTGTGGTTTCTGACTCGTTTCAAATGCATGACTATAGATTTTTGTTTATCTCTCACTCCCTTGTATGTTTAGTAAGTCAAAGGTGACTTTGATTCTCTTTTACTCTTCATTATTGATTAAGTTGTGTAGTTTTGATTCGTCTTGACTCTTATAGCATAACTTCTTGTTTCTTGTCATGCATACTCTGATATCTTCTCATCTTCATATGGAGTCACTTCTGTGCATTCTTCACTTTTTGTCTATAAGTGTCTCTGTCTCTGTCTTCTATTAGTATTAGGCCTCTTTTTCTTGATTGATATTAGATAACTTCTTTAGTCCGAATGATTCTTTTTCTCTGCTTAATCTCATGTTTAGTTTCTAGACTAGGATTAGTTGTTAGTCCTGTGCTTTCCCTGTCCTATTTGTTTAAGCATGATTCTAGGTTCAGTACTTGAAAGTGGACTCTGACTATCACTCTTATATTATCTTGCCAAGGTCCATTGTTCTCCTTATTAAAATAAGCCATGTTTCATTTCCTGTTGACTATTTAGTGTCTAAGTGTCTATGTCCATGAATGCTAAGTGTCTTAGGGTTTTTCAGTATATCATCTAACATGAAATGATTGTGACCAAACCTTATTGATGTTAATTGACATGTTGCTACATGAATTTAAGTTATGTGAGCTGATTAATTGAGATTCAACATTATCAAACCCCTTTTCTGAGTTTTAATTGATTAATGAACAAAAATTGGCTTCATGTGGTTATGTGTGCAATTGTATGTTGAAGTGTAGGCTTACAATAGTTCTGTGTTAGTGTGAACTCTGTTAAATACCTATCATGCTTAGGTGGATTGGTTATAGCTGTTAGCATTAGGTTCCATAAAAATGGCTAGTTTTTAAATAGGATAAAACTTAAAAAAATCACAAAATAGGCTGTTAGTTAAATAATTGGCCTAAGAATGGTCAACTTTGCAAAGGGTTGACCTATTCTATAAGGCCCTAACACACAGCCCACTTTAAAAGTGGCTGGTTGTGCAAAATGGCTATGTCTGCAAATGCAGACTAGCCCAGGCTCTCTTCAGAGCCCTGAACAGCAAAGTGGCCAAACCTGTAAAGGTTTTGGGCCCAGCTGTTCAGTAATTGGCTTTAAATAGCCAAAGCTAAGTCTTAACTTGAGACTGACTAGATTTTAAAGAGTTACTTTTAACACTAAAGCAGACTAGTCCTGTAATTAGTTTAAAAATGAAATAAAAGGTCTTAATAAACTGAAAATGAAACAAAATTGGCTAAGTTTTAAATAGTTCCTTATATTAGAACTGGCCAGCCCTTAAATACCAATGCAAGGGCTGGCTATTAGTTAAATAAGTTCAAGAGAGGCTGAAATCTAACCTAGGTAAGTTAGTAAATCAGCAGTGCCCTTAGGGGCACAATTGGGAGTTAAAAAGGTAAAATAGTAAATAGTTAGAACCTAAGAGGGTAAGGGAGGTCTTTGTACCCCTGATTTCTGCAATTTTGCAGAGATTTAAGGTATAATGATCTCCCTAAAAAGGAAAATCTGTAAAAATCTCAAACCCCTAAGGTCACATTGGTAAAAAGCCCCTAAAAAGAATCTTTAGAACCTTCCAGCACATGCTGGAAGGATATCTAGTAACTGATTTAGGGACTAAAGTGTTTATTTCATAATTTTAGGAGGGGGAGAAGTGGGATTAATCCCATACTTCCTCCCCAAGTCTTCAGCCCTAAAATACAACTATATATACCTCTAAAAAAGGGCTGAAAAGGGGTTCCAACTTAAGCAATTCTGAGATATACCTAGGCTGATTAAATACAGAGTTTTGAGAGTGAAATAGCAATAGAACAGTAGTGTTCTTCTGATATTTTTGGAGCGAGTACTTGGTTTAGTTTCTTCTGGTTCTGGGATTTTTGCTCTAATCGTCTGGAATTCTATTTGCTGTTGGTGTGTTGATCTAGCTTTCATCTCACTGTTGCATTTGCTGCTTGAGTCTCTGCTGTGCTTGTCTGCTTTATTCCCCCTTAGACTCATTGGTTTTCTTTCATTTGATCCAGGTATTCTCCTATCCGAGTAAGAGCTGTAGAGATTCAATTTGAATGAAATGAAGACTTGAATTTTACATATACTGATGTTGTAATTTTGATATCACTCCTAGTTTCAATTTTTAGATCTATAATATTAGTATAGGATGTAATAGTATAAAACATAACCAAAGGATGATGTAATAATCTAGTAGTAGTGGTAGTATAGTAGTAGTAGTAATTAGCACCTCACCTAGTTAATTAGGTAAAATCCTTAAAATAAAGTTAAATAATTATCACATAGGCCTATAATAAAAAAGCTCTTCAGAGGAGGTTATCAATATGCTCACATAGTTAGCTTATTTCATCGATATCCAGATTCAAATGAGTTAGAATAAGAAATAATCAATGAAGTAACGTTAAGGTAAAATTGGTTTTAGGAACATCAAATAAGTCTGGCTCATATCAGTATTAGTAATTGATCACACTTAAGTTCAAAAGGAGACTAATGATTAGAGATTATAATAGCTCATCGGCAACTGGGTAATATAGTACTAAAAATGGAAGTGATTAATAAAATCCAGTGTTAAGATCTAAAGCAAACCTCATAGTCATTTAGTGTAGTAGTCTGGTAATCATAGTAAGTAATTAGACTATAGATCATACATCACATAGCTAAACCGTTCATTTCCTAGTTTAAAACTTCATCGTTAATATTTGTTAATTCTCAAAAACAAGGGCAAAAGTAGCCGGTTAGTTTAATTCTCTTATTGATTAGCTGTTAATCTAGAAATAACATTGATCTTCAGACTTCACTTATAGTCAAAACATTTACCCAGAACTAGTATGAACCTCAATTGTTAGTATGCAAGTTAAAGTTAGCCTGTTAATCCAACTCCCTGTACATAAATACTGGACTTAAAGTTAGTATTCAGTGTACCAAATTTTACTTCTGATTAATAAAAGCATTTGATTTTATCTCTTAATTATGTGTATTTATTGTACTGTGAATTTACGTTTTTGTTTTGTTATTATTAATTCATTTGGTTTGGGTCCAATATATAACGTGGGCCTGAACTTTGACGTTACTCGACTGGGCTGCCTAAGGTATAAATTTGAAGACTGCCTGGGCATATATGGCATTAAGTGAAGGCTGTTCCAAGACCCAGGCCCAATAAATAACAGATTTCGACGGGCCTGGAATGTCTAAAAATCGGCTAAGGCAAAAACCATTATAGATAACCTAGCACACACAAATAGGATCGGGCTTTAATAAATTAAATTGGGACGAGCCTCGCTCGAATAATGAGCGGGGCCCCCATTTAGTAATAAGATGATATAGTAGAATCGAAGAGGCTAATAGCGAATTCCATAGCCTCTCCCAAAGTTAAAAGCCGATATAGACTACCTTTAGGCACTATTTTAAAATACCTTCTTATGAACGAGCGCGCACCTGGTGCGACTCAAATCCAAATCTCGGTAAAGCTGAAATACATCAAAAGTCATAGGTTTACTGGTTGCGGTATGACTCGAGGTGTGTTTTCGCGATATCGCAAATTCCTAAAAATAATATTTAACGTAAAAGCACATTATATTGTTAAAACCTTTAATTTAGTCAAAAAAACGTCAAGAACGACAGTGGAGCGACCGTGCTAAAACCACGGAATCCGGGAGTGCCTAACACCTTCTCCCCGGGTTAACAGAGTTCCTTATCCGGATCTTTGCTTCGCATACATTTTTAAGAGTCAAAATTCCTCGGATTCGGGATTAACCGGTGACTTGGGACACCATTATCATTCCCAAGTGGCGACTCTGATTAATCTCTAATAAAATCCCGAACCGATTGTCCTTTAATTGGAAAAACTCCTCCCCTTACGTTATTTTATCCATCTCGGGTATTTGAGCGTCGGGGTATACCCTACAAGCGTATTTATATGCTTTTAAGTGTTGGGGTAGTAAAAAGGGAGGTGTGACAGCTGCTGTACTGCTGATTGCCATATTGTTGTCATTACTCACTCTTCTTCCTATTTCCATATTCCAGGTACACATTTTTGTAACCTTAAAGCTTATGGAAATGAATTGAAAGTTGTTCAAAGCCATGCTGTTGCAATCTTTTTTTTTCTATTTCAGTTTTCTTACTTCCTTTTGTACATAATAATGATGAAGCTGTATATTCATTAGCTGAAACTAATGTTTAGTTCGAACTGTGATGAGGTCTGGACTGTTAAACTAGGTTACAATTGTTAGATCTTGGATACCACTTGGTTGATTTTAAATAGGAGAGAATAGGGCAGCAATGACCAGTTTTATCATGTAGAAATGTACAGTCAATAGCCAATGCATCTGTTACTGCATCCTCACTCTCCAGCATAGTGTCCTACATGACTTTGTGGTTTATTTCATGGTAAATTGGAATGATAGGTTTCTAAAGGACCTTTGTTTATTATTGGAGACCAATTAAATAGAAAACCATAAGTCGTGTTAGGATTGACCTTAAATAAATGAGGCGAGCCCCGCTAAATAAAGTATGAATCATGATGCCCTCGTAAAGGTATATATATTCAAATGATTAGAATTTTGGAACGAGCCGTGTAGCTGATTTCATGGTCCTTTTCGAAATAGTAATATGCTAGTCACTTTAAGTGCGGGTTTAATCTTTTTTTTTTACTTTCTTTAAAACGGGTGTGCATTTCATGTGACCCGACTCCAATTTTGAACAAGGTTAAATAAAGCGTGTCAGGAACCACAGACGCATTTCATGTAGTGTGGCTTGTAACATGTCTTAAATAATCTTGAATCAACTCTTAAATAAATTTAGCAGGACGTAGTTCGCTCCAAGTTAGAATTAGAGGTGTGCCTCGCCTAACAAGTGATACAAATCATGGGGCCCTCATAAATGTATATATAAAAATACTTAGATTTCGAGATGTGCCGTTTCTTAGCGAATATCATGGCCTTCTCAAAAGTGTAAATAAGTAATCGCTCTAGGCGCGTATTTTAATAACTTTACCTTCTTAAATACGGGTGTGCATTTCATGTGGCCCAAATCCGAATCCCAAAAATGTTGAATAAGAATGTGTCGAGGATCCAGGTGCATTTCATGTGACGTGATTCGAAACATATTTTTTAGGCAACATTCTCTTTTCGTAAATAATAATAGTAATAAAGCGGTAAAGGGATATTAATTTGCATTAAGTGCACAACTGTAAAAAATCAGATAAATAAGCTGAATATGACAGTTAAGAGACCGTGCTAGAACCACGGAATTCGGGAATGCCTAACACCTTCTCCCGGGTTAACAGAATTCCTTATCCGGATTTCTGGTTCGCGGACCATTAAATAGAGTCAAACCTTTCCTCAAATCGGGTTTCAAACCGGTGACTTGGGACACCATAAATCTTCCAAGTGGCGACTCCGAATCTCTTAATAAATGAACCCCGTATTGGTTGTCCTTTAATTGGAAAAAACTCTTTTTTATATATATCGCGCCCATGCGGGTATGTGTGAAAAAAAGAGGTGTGACACCACCTATATTACTACATCAACATATTTTTCGTTTTGAAACTATGTGGGTTTCACATCCTCAGTTTCAACGATTAGTCCATAACATTTGATCGGAAGATCAATTACTTTTACCAACTATTCATAAATTTCAAGTTGTAGCATCTAGGTGGAATAAGCAAACGTTTGAAAATTTTCAATGAAAAAAGAAAACTTTTAGCAAGACTGAGAAGGATACAAAAATTAATGCATTATCCAACCAGTATTTTCCTCCAAAATTTAGAAATAGAACTTAATATAGAATTTAGTAACCTTTTTCTTGTGGAAGAAGAATTTTGAAAATTAAAATCTAGGATTAATTGGATCAATGATGGAGATGCTAATACGAGGTTTTTTCACATGTCCACTCTACATAAAAGATATAGGAATAAAATAAATGCTTTAAAGGATTGTTGGAAATTGGATAAATGAACCGGCTCAACTGCATAATTTAATCTTTCACTATTATCAATCTTTGTGTACTACTCAACAATCATACAATACTAATTCATATTGGAGACCAAATACTTGGAACCCTAATTATAATGATATACAAGATATAACTATTCTATTTACCCATGATAAAATTAAATATGCTATGTTCGAAATTTAAACCTTATAAGGCTCTTGGACCGGATGGACTTCACCCCTATTTTTCCAAAAATATTGGTCTGCAGTAAAAAATAAGGTTATTAGGTTTTGCGAAGATATTTTTTACACTAACAGTTTCCATGTGGAATTAAATAAAACACTACCGTGTCTAATATCAAAAACAAAACATCCTTCTGCTATAACTCAATTTCATCCCATTAGTCTTTGTAATACTTTGTATAAGCTCATTAATAAACTAATTGTTAGTCGACTGAAACCTATTGTTAATAAAATAATAGGACCTAACAAAATGGCTTCCAACAAGGTAAAAGGGCTTCTGATAATGCCATAATTGTACAAGAGACCCTTAATTATATTTTAAATATGAAAGGTAAATTATCAGTCATGATCCTTAAATTGTATTTAGAAAAAGCCTTTGACCGCCTGGAATGGTCTTTTATTAAAAAAAACTAAGCTACCTTAACATTCCAGAACCAATAATCTCCTTAATTATGTCTTGTGTTACTACAAGTTCTATATATATTATCATAAATGAAATCGGGACTCAGTATTTTTCACTAATGAGAGGAATAAAATAAGGGGATCCTTTATCCCTTTATTTATTTATAATGTCTATGAAAATGTTATCCCATAAAATTTAAGAGATGTGGACTACCTACAATGGCATCCTCCACTTTCACACTTATTCTTCGCGGATGATATTATGTTATTCTCAAAAGTAACTACCAAAAGCTGCCATGCAATTGGATGTACTAAATGATTTTATGTTCCATTCAGGACAGTAAATAAACTTTGAAAAATCAAAGATTTATTTCTCTAAAAATTTCAAGCATGAAGACAAATAATTTTCTACAATCTCCTTTAGTATTAAATAAGGAAGCTCCTTTGGGAAATATTTAGGATTTACTATGTTCCAAGGAAAACCTAAAAAAAATTCTAATTCCTCATTGATAATTTAAAAAATAAACTTGCTAGGTGGAAAACTAATTTTCTCACAATGGCCGGCAGTGCTACGCTAATTAAATCAACTTTGAACAAATTACCTAATCATATTATGAAATATATTAGCATTCCACGGCCAATTATGTTAAGAATGAATCAATACCAACGTAATTTTCTCTGGGGTAGAACTACTACAAGAAAAAAGATTCACCTCCTAAAATTGAACACTGTTACTACTCCTAAAGAAGCGGAAGGTCTGGGAATACAAAAACTTGAAGTTAAAAATTCAGCACTCATAGCTAACTTAACTTGGATAGCATTTAAGTCACCTAACACCTTGTGTACACGAATTATTCTTAATAAATACTTGAATAAGAAAAACGGTTGCAAATACTCATGCATTTGGTCCAATATACTAAAAGGCTGGAAGTTGTGCCAAAAGGGCTTACAATGGAGAATTGGAACAAGCCAACATCTTAATTTCTGGCATGATCCCTGGTTAAAACCTGCTACTTCAATACGTTCACTTATATAAGGATCTCTTCCAATAAACCAACATAATATTAAAGTTTCATCTTTCCTCAATAATACTAATTGGGATTGGAAGAGTATACCGTTTGAGTTACCTAAAGATATCATGCAAGCAATCTATAATATATATATTTCCCGTCTCAGAAATACTCCAAACACTTCTTACTGGGGTCTATCACAAATTGGTGCATTTACAACAAATTCGAGCTATCATAGCCTAATTGAAAAATGCACAAATTCAAACGTACATTCTATTAACTTCTAATGGATATGGAAGCTTCGAATATTACATAAAATTAAAACTTTCATTTGGTTGTTATGCCATAATCGACTACCCACTAAAGTATATCTTACACATATACACCTTATACAAAGCAACATTTGTGATTACTACCATGATATGGAAGACACTATTCGACATATTTTTCTTGAATGTAAGAATTTTACACTCTTTTGGGAGGAATTATGTCTTAGAAAACTAGTACGATATATACATACCATTCAGGGTATTAAAACTTGGCTTTATACTTTAATTAACTCTAATAATGTTTGTCTCCCGCATAAATTAAGACCAACCACTTTCCTTCCTATTTGCTTATGGAATATTTGGGTAACTCGCAACAAAAAGAATTTCAACTCCTTAAAAGAAAGAGTTAACATTTCTGCAATAACTATGCAAGCCACTGAGTTTGCTTATCTTACAGATTATTTTCATAAGCTCAGGAAGAAACGTCCCCTAAATCTTAAATGGCAACCACCTGCACAAAGTTCTTACAAATTAAACAATGATGGGGCTATTAGTATCAATGTAATGGTATTGGGGGAGCAATTTGGAATTCAAACATACTAGGTTTTTCACAAGGCATACATAAGAGACCTGCAATGTTAACCTATTTACATGCTTTTATCACAGGTCTTACTTTAGCCTTGAAATATAATTTAAAGCCTATAGAAGTAGAGCTGGATGCTAAACAAATTATTACTATATTACAAACTGATAATCATCATTATTCTAATATGATAACTGATTGCAGGTACCTCCTCCACCAGCTTGATAATCCGCAAGTACGACATGCATACAGAGAACAGAACATTGTAGCGGATCAATTAGCAAAAGCAGCCAAACTGTTTGTTCCTATGACTGATCCCTGTATTCATAATGTAGCACCTGTTTTGTAACTCCAGCACTGGACAATGATAAGAATCTCATTTTGGATGTAACTACAAACCAAGCAGTAGTAAACTTTAGTAGTAGTACCTATGTTAATACTATGTTGCACGATAAGGATAGTAGTAGAACTAATGATGGTTTGCCTAGTAGTAGTTTAACTAACTTTTGTTATAGGAGTCTCTGTATACACTAGTTGATATATATATATATATATATATATATATATATATATATATATATATATATATATATATATATATGAATCCCAAGCTTTTGCACAAAAAAAAATTATCCAACAAATATTTAACTTTTCAAATTCGGTAAACGTTTACATTATATTGCTTTTTTTTTGTCGGTACTGATTTCGCACTTTAACTGATCAATTTACAAATTAACTTATAATAAATAATTGTATTAAACATTACGATCTTTTCACCATAAAATGATAATATAGCTCTTCCCGAAAATTCAAATCAAATATATATTTTTAAGACGCTTGAGAAGCGACATAATATGTTAATTTTGTTCATACATGTATACATATGGTGTACGTAATTATGAGAAAACGATTGTTGTACCTTATAATTTATCTTTCTATTTACCTTAATACATATGTTGAATAGTAATTATGAAAATTCTTAAAGATATTCTATTTCTTCATGTTGGCGCTAATCAACATTTTTCTTCTAATGTTGGCAACTGAGCATTTAATGAGATGTTTAATTATTGGAGTTGGACTAATACACATTGATTACTTAGTGTACAAATTGGATGTGAGAATCGATGCACTTGTTTCTCATGTGTTGTACAATAGTACTTAATCCGTAAGATTATTATTTATTTTCAGTGATTTGAACTAAAACTTAGAATATTTTTTAAGTTCCACCAATAGTGCGCAGTGATTGTTGGATCTATAACATTTTACAATTTAATATGCCAGAATGAGAGATGCCATAAAACTAATTATCCGCTTAATTAAAGAACATTAATTGCACCCTATCAGTATGAACTTTAGTTAATGCAGGTTTTCATCTTTCACAGTGTAATTTCATTATGTTTCTTTTTTGCTTTACTATGTCGGTGACTGTATACACGTATATTATGTATATTATACGATTACACTAGAAAACAGTTGTCAGGAGCCGTTCGATCTTAAGCTACATATAATGAAAGTAATAGTTGAAATTCTGATGTTACATTTCTTTGCCAACACTGTGTTAATGACAGTTAGCATTTTGCTTCTCGTTAATTATATTGTTCATTGGGTCACCATGGTGGTTCAACGGATTTTGTGGTATAAAATTCATATAATAATGACATACAAAGCAAATTCCTAGGACTTTGACCTAGTGACAAGTGTACATGTGTGATGTGTAAATTAGGTATACATTGTGGTTTCGGAACTCTATCGTAAATGAAATATATCACTAATTAAGTGGAAGAAGATAAAGGAGACACGTCGACAACTTATTGGCTTTCCAACCTTGCGACCCATTACAATTGGAGATTTCTCTTAAAAGGATGGGAAAAAATAATGGTTTACAGATAAATTTACATTTTCAAAGTAAAGTTTTAGATATTTGAAAAATAAACAATTGTATTATACATTAAAATTGTTTCATCATAAAATAACGATATAGCTCTTCCTGAAAATTCACATCAAATACATATTTTTACAATGCTGGAGAAGCAGCAAAAGATTTTGATTTTGTACATACATATATTGTACGTAATTTTGAGAAAAACGGTTGTTGTAGCTTATATAGGCCTTGATGTAGCCTAACGTTGTCACTAGGGAAGTCAACAGTGAACTAACCATGTTATTATTTTTTTTAGGAATTCGAAATAGTTATTTTTAATTATTTAATAAATAAGAAGTGAAAAATTTAATAAAATGAGAAATAAACAAGTCTACGAGCAAATTAGGCGAAGTATATATTCAGAACTAAATGTCTACTGGCATAATTATCAAGACCTAGTGTCACAAGTTTATGAGCCACTAGTAGAATATAAAAATGATACTACACTACTGCTTGAAACGAAGTAGACAGCAAGTAAAAGCAAAAGAAAGACCTTGGATGCTGCAGAACGGGCTAGGAAGAAAACTCACCGCAAAATTTTGTGGAATCAAGAGTGCGGGCCTAGATGATAACCATATGTACCTGCCTCACATATTGCATGATTATTGCAGAAGTGCAGCGTGATTACATAAAAAACATGTACCCAATAAGTATCTAGTTTAACCTCAAAGAAGCAGTGACGAGGGGTCGTGTCACGACCCAAACCCCGGTCGTGATGGCGCCTAACACATTGCTAGGCAAGCCCGACCATCTTATCCATTTAAACCAGCCAATTATAAATTAATACTGATTAATCGGCGTAATTAGCTTGTCTTTATAACAAATCAAGAAGTGTAGAAATGAACTACACGAATAGAGTCCCAACAAAATCGTGGTGTCACAAGTCTGAGCCTCTACAAATGAGATCTACTACACAATCAAGTCTAAGCAGAATGGAGACAACAAAATGATAAAGAGGAAGAGGTCAGGTACTGCGGACGTCGGCAGCTACCTCGAAGTCTCCACGTAATGGTGATAATACAAGCAGTTGCGACAGCTAAACTGCCCTCCTGAACCTGTATATCTGCACGAAAAGTGCAGGGGAGTTGGGTGAGTATATTTCAATTCAGTGAGTAATAATAATAAATAACAACTGGAAGTGAGAACACATGTACTATCACTATACAGTTCTAAGGGTAACCTCACAGGTAAGTCATCTCAACAGCGAATACCCCCAAATTCCAGTCTACATCTATCTCTCCAAGGTCCCACACTGACATAGTCCTCACTCGTACTGCTACGGCGTGCAGCCGATCCAATGTATATATATATATATATATGTATAAATATGTTTATAATGCGGCGGCGCGTAGCCCGCTGCGATGTGTATATAGGTATATATATATAAAAGTATAAGTAAAATGCTGCGGCGTGCAGCCCGCTCCAATATAATGCTGCGGTGTGCAGCCCGCTCCATTTAGCGTCGATGGCGCTCACTAGGGGTGTATATAGACTTCAGAGGGGCTCCCTAGGCCCAAGAGCTACGATACTGCGGCGTGCAGCCCGATCCACACATATATTACTGCGGCGTGCAGTCCGATCCTATATATACATATATATATATATATATATATATATATAGATGTTTAACTATACTGCTGCGGCGTGCAGCCCGATCCCATAATATACACCAGCGCTCACTGAGAATGTGTGCGGACTTAGACTCCGAAGGGGCTCCTACAGCCCAAGTGCAATTAATACTGCGGCGTGCAGTCCGATCCCACATACACTGCTGCGGCGTGCAGCCCGATCCAATATATATACTGTTGTGGCGTGCAGCCCGATCCAACATGGGTATATATATATAATACCTCGTAACGGGTTCTCGACCCTGTCCCAATTAGTATAGGATTGGCCTTCTAGGCCCACTCAGCAAAATCAGGGAATTTCCACCCTAAGTAATCAGTCTCTCACAATACACACCTAGTACTGGCTCTTAATATGCTATTCAGCTAGTTTTACGGCTGAGTGCAAGTTTCCAACATGTATACGGGTCACCTAGCTCTATAGGTTCCCTAATGCTCTACGGATCGGCACATGGCCCCAAACATGGCTATTGGCCCAATTGTACAGTTATAATCTCATTAGCAGTCATACAACACAGTATTCTATTAGCCGGGAAGGACCAAGTCTAAGTCCCCAATCACAATGTCACCACGCCCGTCACAAGACGCGTATCTCATCTCAACATAGCACCGTAAAGTGCTAGTACGGGGTTTCAAACCCTCAGTACATTATTTACTACCACCACTCACCTCGAACCGGTAGAAGCCTCAGTCCTCCTTGTGCTTTCCTCGCAAATCAATCTCCTCGGATGCCAAATCTGCTCAAAATCAATAAGAATACATCAATATAGGCTAATTAGACATAACCCAATCGAAATAACTCGGTTTACACCAAAACCCACGAAGTTGTCAAAATCCGACTTTTGGTATGCTTTACAAAAAATTATGAAAATCATATTTTCGTAATCCTCGTCTTTCCACGAGTCTGTACATACCAAGAACTCCCAATTCTGACTACAAATGGTCCTTCAAATCCCCATTTTATGATTTTTTTGCTCAAAGCCCTAATTTTCTTGATTTCTTACCCAAATTCAGATAATTAATGGAAGATTCTTTGATAAAATCATGTATTTAACTCATAAATCTTACCTCCAACGATTCCCCGTCGAAATCCCTTCATTTCCCGTCCAAAAGCTCTCAAGAATGACCAAAAATAGTGGAAAAATGGGTTGATTTCGCGACTGGAATGTTTTCAAAACATTCTGCCCAGGCATATTACTCATCGCGATTGCGGGAATGGCTCTGCGATCGCGGAGAACAAAATTTGTCCCAAAATTTACCCTTCGCGATCGCGGGAAAAGCTTCGCGATCGCGGTGAATAAATTCCGGTTCCTCCGGACAGGCTTCAGTATAATGGTCATAACTGTTTGCACACAACTCCGAATGATAAATGATTTGATGTTCTGAAAACTAGACACATAGGGCTATAACTTTAATTTGTTTTTTACTTCCTGAATCCTTATACATTTTGGGATATAAGCTTTCCAATTTATACATGAGTATTAAAGATCCTTCTCGGACACCCTATAGTGTAACGTCCATAACTTTTGACACAGATGTCCAAATCACTATTTCTTTAGCTTTCTGAAAACTAGACACTATGCGATACAATTTTTGTTTTTGAATCACCTCAAAATGCCTTGTAGATAAAACGATATGAGCTTCCGAAGTAGGATAAATGCAACAGAAATTTCCTTCTTTGCGATCGCGGAGCATTTCACGCGATCGCGATTCATTAATATTTTTCGCACATTTTACTCACCGCGATCGCGACCCATTGTCCGCGATCGCATAGAACACTGCTACAAACATAAACCAGCAGTTAAAAATGGCCTAGAAATGGTCAGAAACCACCCCGAAACTCACCCGAGGCCCCCGGGACCTCAACCAAAAGCACCAACACGTCCTATAACCTTATTCGAACTTGTTCCAATCATCAAAACTCTATCGTTAACATCAAAATCGTCCATTTTCCACAAATTCAAGCTTAAGTTTAACTTTAACTTTAAAAACTCACATTCGATCAAAAACTCGACCAAACGATATCCGAATGACTTGAAAATTTGCAGACATACATAACGAAGCTACAGGAATTGTCGAAATTCCATTCCGACTCCCGGATCAAAATCTCACCCACCGTTCGGATGTCGCTAAAATTCAACCATAGCCAATTCAAGCCTATTTCTACACCGGACCTCCAAATTCGATTCCGATTGCTCTTCTAAGCCACAAATGACCTCCCGAAGCTGACCGAATCATCAGAATTCGATTCCGAGCTCTCTAACTCACAAGTCAATATCTGGTTGACTTTTCCCAAATATTCCTTCTTCTAATAGACTATTTGTCTCATTTCCAACCAAACTCAATCCGAATTGACTCAAACTCGCCAAACATACATATTGAAACATGAACGAGCATATAACGGGGAAAACAGGATGATAACTCACATGATGACGGGCCGGGTCATCACATTCTCCCCAACTTAAGCAAACGCTCGTACTCGAGCGGACCCAGAGTTGTACTAGATTCAACAGAATAGCTTAATGACCTCACAAAGCATATAGTCGGGGTGATACCACTTCACCCTATCTTTCATAAGTCCGATAACATAGTATAGCTGAATTTCCACAGTCTATCTGAACCATAAACCACATTGCACTTTCCGAAATCACATACCAATCCTAATCTCATGCCTATACTCAGGATACACATGATCCAACTGTAATAACCAAACTCGCCACTCCAGGTGAGATAACATGATGTATCAAACAACCCAATCACTCGAGACGATAGTCTCTAATCACAACAACTGGCCACAATAACCAAATACTAGCAGAAAGAACCTTTCTCATTAGATAGAGTCTTATTCCAACACCTTCATATCCTGCCCACGGCAACCGCACACGCGATATATCGAACCCATCTCTCATGTCAACCATTCATGAATCCATTTCCCTTTTAATTGATACTACAACAGAATTCGGAGCCAAATCTCGATATTACCCTTCTAACCAACTGAAATCATACATGCTCGCACTCATTAATGACTCAAATGATCATTTAGGTTATAACACACCACATTGGTGACATGACACCTCAGCATTGGCCTAAGCTGCGATGGGCACAACATAGGCTCCAATAAGAAACATCTTAACATACTCAAATCATAACAATTGACTCAAACAAAAGAGCTGTAATTCAATTCATCTGTACCATCATATCATAAAACCGAGATCCCGTCTCACATCATAGGAATAGAGTACATGACTCCTTCTCGAAAGGTCATAACATCACGTGGCCTTTCCACGACTCATGATTCTATCCAAACACTATTACTCATGAAGCACCTCAAGTCACCATGCTCAAAACGGTTAGCCACGCACATATTTAGGTCTAAACTCAAGCAATCAATCACACCCATGGTGATACAATTAATATACGCTATCAAATCCCTGAAAGGACACAACCGATGTGCTATTCCCCGAGCGATACCCAATACGGACTATTCCTCAGAAGCTAGGAAGTATTGTATACAAGGTAACATATAGGAAGCTATATTTTCCACATCACACTATTGCGGCGCGCAACCCGTTCCAATAACATACCCGTGGCGGCGTGCCACCCGATCCAGATACCATACCTGTGGCGGCGTGCCACCCGATCCTGATACCATACATGTGGCGGCGTGCCACCCGATCCAGATACTATACCTGTGGCGGCGTGCCACCCGATCCACGCATAGTCTAGCAAAAGGGAATGCACATCGAGTAAAGTTGCTCGTTACAACAAACATATATAACCTCAAGCTCGGCCACATGAAATTCATCTGACAAAGTTCCTCAATACCGAAGCTGAATCAATGGTAGATGCCTCTACACTAACCTCCGCCACGAAGGCCCAACTGACAAGCAATACCTACCAGCCGTCCGCTGGCCTTAAGGTACCTCTACCCTGCCGGAGCATGACCAGATGCTCTCTGTCACGCAGTTTGTGACATTTTTTTGACATAGTCCATATCACATCAGTCTAGACAACCTGACTAATGACAACTAGTCTGCAATCATATATCATTATCCAAATTCATCTTATTAAGTAACGAGAGAGCCACTGGTGCTTCCAATTTCCAACAACCGCTAAACGGTGCCGATACACACGATATACCACCACTGTGTAGGCGGATTATGAGAAATTCTAGTCTCCAACCCATATATAACATATGAATCACTATGCCTGATTCCACACTCCGCCGTACGAATACATTACACACATTAACCATCCATTCATACCATGAAAGCCATTCAAGAATTTCCATATGCCATCAACAACTCAATCATCACCGTCAATCCAACAAGAGGGTACCACAATACCACTGGATATTATCAGTTTACATTACCTTACCCTTTTGACCATATACTCTGCCAAATCACTAGAATAACATTACCATTTTCCTTAATCGCCAGAAAGTTTGATTCTCAGATTATCTGCAGCTGCCCATGCTGCTTGAGAAATTTAATGACTTCCCTTATGCTAGAAAAATCATTACACTCCATGCTTCGCATACGGATAGGAATATACTCATTTTCAAACCATGATAAAACACATCACAACTCTTTCTTCCCATTCATTGCATAAGTTTAACTGCCAGGACTTAGTCCTTTTACCCACATCGAGCTACGCAACTGCCAGCACTCAAGAGCCTGGTTGCACCATAGTTGCAAGACTCATTACTTTGTACACATACCAGGAGTTAATTGTACCCTTATCATACCGTTTCAGTTTATTAACAAATTGTTCCATTTACCCAATTCCTTTATGATTCATCTTTAATTTAATATTCTCCTTTACTGAAGGATCACAATACCTCAACTCATGTTACCACATGGGATTCATACACAAGACCGCACGGTCTAAGGCTCACGGGCCGCTGAATACTCTCTCAAATGTTTCCCAGAGTACCACCTTCTACAATACTTGTTTTGAAGAACTTCTTGCGATTTGAATTCGTTATCATTACCTTCCAATATGGTTACATAGAATCCCATCATTCACATAATATCACACAAGTCTTGATCTCTTCTAACGCAACCACCGTCTTTAGCCACATGCACAATCTTAAGACACCTGACTGTTACAAGCAAAATCTTAAACACCGTAAAACAATTCTCGGGTGTCATTCACCCTTATTCAGCTGTAATTCAACTGTCTTATTGAACAGAGCCACTCGTGCCTTGCTAGATGTCTGACACCGCAGAACATGATTACATACAGATACAGTTAGCTATCTTTCTTTTCTATACACCGAACATTCTTTACCAACATAAGTTTAAAACATCCTAGTATTTCTTTGCATCTACGAAGCACCATAACCTTTATTAAAATTTCCCAACATTCCTAAAGACAGGACCAACATAGCACACAACAGTGCAATCAGTTAATCAATAGCAACCTCCCCAACTTAGCTCGAAGCCGTAAATCAAAGTACTTTTAACCACTTATAGCATTATTGCTCAAAAGATGCCGCAATGTTACAATGAGATTAAACTCGAGTCATCTACAAGCTTTGGCGGAGACTCGAATCATCAGAAATCTTAATTCTTTTGCACTTCTTGTATTCATTCACACACCACAGTTAAGCCCATTCCTTAGGTAACAAAATCTTTTCTAAGTCTCAAATGATTCCAAAAATTTTGACAGAGTTTCCTTTGTAATTTGGCCTATCCACCTGCGAGAGAATCACCAAAACCACCCTAACAATACATCGGCAACTCGACAAAACATCACAATGCATATCCACAACATAAATCTCATTACAACACGAATTATATCATCAAAGTTAGTACATGAACATGCGATGCACCTGCTCAAACCATAACATATGTCAAATACCTTTGACCACAATACTCATATCACGACCAATTCAGTTTTCTTGAGTTTGAACTCATACTACCACACGTAGTGCACTTTACATTTCTGCTCAGAGGCAATGAACATATTTCTCACGCCCATAGCTAGGGCTACATATCAAATCACAAAGAACCGAATACCTTACAGCTCTCCCATTATCAAACTGCCATTTTCACAATTAAGATCAATACCGATCGTATGAACTTCATAATACCGGCTCGCGAAATTAGCACCTTGGTGCTCAAGCCATAGACAAGGATCTGGCCTCAAGTCCTCCAAATAGGCCCAACATGAACTCATAGAGATTATATCTCGTCCCTCGAATGGGGAATCATAGGCCATCAAGGCAAATTTATCACTAAGCACTCGAGTGCACTTACAAGCGTGGAGAAGGAGTTTCAAGAATTATATCTCAAGCTGAATCAAGTACGCACGATAAGAATTTCATGAATTGAAACTTTCCTAAAAGGTTTGCAGCCTCCCGAGGATAAGTACAGGCGTCCCCGTACCGATCCACGAGACTCTACCAACCGGCTCATGACTTGCGAGACATGTTAACCTAGGCTCTGATACCAACTTGTCACGACCCAAACCCCGGTCGTGATGGCGCCCAACACAATCCTAGGCAAGCCCGACCATATTATCTCTTAAACCAGCCAATTATTAATTCCAATTAATCCAATTAAACTTAAACAGCGAGTGTTCAATTCAATATGATAAACGCAATAGTAGCAACATACAAGATATAGTCCCAACCAAATCGTGGTGTCACAAGTCTGAGCCTCTACAAATGAGATCTACTACACAATCAAGTCTAAGCAGAATGGAGACAACAAAATGATAAAGAGGAAGAGGTCGGGTACTGCGGACGTCGGCAGCTACCTTGAAGTCTCCACGGAATGGCGATAATACAAGCAGTTGTGATAGCTCAACTGCCCTCCTGAACCTGTATATCTGCATGAAAAGCGCAAGGGAGTTGGGTGAGTATATTTCAACTCAGTGAGAAATAATAATAAATAACAACTAGAAATGAGAACACCTGTACTATCACTATACAGTTCTAAGGGTAACCTCACAGGTAAGTCATCTCAATAGCGAATACCCCCAAATTCCAATCCACATCTATCTCTCCAAGGTCCCACATTGACATAGTCCTCACTCGTACTGCTACGGCGTATATATATATGTGTATATATATATATATACATCCTTGCTCGTACCACTACGGTATACATCCATCTCAATATATGGAGACACATACATCTGTCTATAACATATAAATATTTCATTATATATATATGAATATGAATAAGTATAATGCTGCGGCGTGCAGCCGCTCTAATACATATACCGTTGCGGCGTGCGGCCCGCTCCATTTAACATCGACGGCGCTCACTGGGGGTGTATACAGACTTCGGAGGGGCTCCCTAGGCCCAAGCGCTATGATGCTGCGGCGTGCGGCCCGATCCACACATGTATTACTGCGGCGTGCAGTCCGATCCAATATATATATGTATATATATATTTATACTGCTGCGGCGCAGCCCGATCCCATAATATATGCTGCGGCGTGCAACCCGATACCATAATATACACCATCGCTCACTGAGAATGTGCGTAGACTCAGACACTGAAGGGGCTCCTATAGCCCAAGCGCATTAATACTGCGGCGTGTAGTCCGATCCCACATACACTGCTGCGGCGTGCAGCCCGATCCAATATATATACTGCTGCGGCGTGCAGCCCGATCCAACATGGGTATATATATATAATACCTCATAACGGGTTCTCGACCCTGTCCCAATTTATCACGACCCTTGTTCACCAATCGTGAACATGTCGTGATGGCACCTAGTCCCCACGACTAGGTAATCCTAACACGTTGCGGAATATACCAGTTTATAAACACTTAAATAAGAAACAGCGGAAAAATAGCATAAAAAGGTATGTAATCCGTGCCGCTTGGCACATACATCCGTCAACACACCGAATAAAACGTTACCAAGATCCGGAATCCCACGGTAACACAGACTAAAAGAGAATATACAACTGTGGCTCTATGTGTAAAGAGTATCTAACAATGAAATGAAGAAAAATGTCAACTAGTACTATTAGAATAGAAGGAAAGCCTCCGGATCTGCGGACGTAGCAGATCATACCTCGAGGTCTCCAGAAAGCTGCAGAATCACCTAGCACGAGCCTGCTCTGATGTACCTGGATCTGCACAACAAAAGTGTGCAGAAAAGTAGCATGAGTACACCACGGCGGTACTCAGTAAGTGCCAAGCCTAACCTCGATGGAGTAGTGACGAGGAAGGTCAGGGCCCTACTGAGAAACAATAATTACATGATGATAATAATAATAATAAGCAGTTTAAATGACAACAATTCCGAATATAACAACAATAAAATGATTACTGCATCCGTCTACAATTAAGCTAACAACAAGTAACCAACTCAATAAAGCAAGTCCAGGACCTGTGGGAATCGAACCCACAGTCCCATTGACAGTACCTCTGGGTCTCCGGGAATCGAACCCGTAGCCCATGTCTCAATAAATAATCAATAACTCAGGATCTCCGGGAATCAAACCCGCAGTCCCTACCAATAACTCAGGATCTCGGGAATCGAACCCGTAGTCCCTACCGATAACTCAGGATCTCGGGAATCGAACCCGTAGTCCCTACCAATAACTCGGGATCTCGGGAATCGAACCCGTAGTCCCTACCAATATCACTCCGGGTCTCTGGGAATCGAACCCACAACCCTGGGTCTCCGGGAATCGAACCCGCAGTCCACAAGCACAGCAAATAAAGGAATCCACAGAGAGAATAGTATGCTTAACTATAACTTCACCGAAAAATAGTGCCAATAATTATCAAGAAGTTCAAATAAGGCAATTAGGCAACTAAACGGTTAAGTACTACCTAATCATGCTTTTCTAACTAATACCAGGTAAAAATATCAAATTAACAGCTAAAGACAGGAATATCGCTCATTGAACATTTTAAATAAAGCACGTGTTCAACAACCAGCACATGTACACGCTCGTCACCTCGCGTACAAGGCATTTAAACTATCACATAATATCCTAGGGGTGAAAATTCCCCCACACGAGGTTAGACAAGCCACTTACCTCGACTCCGGTACAAAACCGCTATGAAACAACTCTCTTGCCGCGAATGTCGGCCTCCACAAGTGTAGTATCTGATAAAAATCAACAAAAATCACATCAAAATAGGCCAATTGGGCATTACCCAATCAAAACAACTCCAAATACACCAAAACCCACAAGTTGTCAAAACCCGACTTTCGGTACGCTTATCGAAAAATCACGAAAGTTACATATTCGGAATCCTCGTCTCAATACGAGTCTAAACATATAAAGTTTACTAAATTCGGACTCCATTTGCCCATTCAAACTTTTGATTTCCAAAGGTTTTGGTCTAGGGTGAAAACCCCCATCAATTACCCCAAATTCCTCCATTTTCATGAAAAACTTGCATAATATTATCAACAACAATCATAATTGGAGTCCATAATTGATTACCTGAAGGAACCTCTCGAATTCTACTTCAAAATCGCCCAATTCGCACCTTAAGCCGAGCTCTCAAAGTTTGGAAATGTTTCTGAAATTTTAACCCTTACTGCTCATTAAACCCAGGTCGATTTCCGCTTCTGCGGTCACCAGGTCGCTTCAGCGACTCCGCTTCTGCGGGCATATGGTCGCTTCTGCGACACTTGGCTATTTACTCAAAAGCCGCTTCTGCGGAAGCCGAGTCGCTTCTGCGACTTCGCTTATGCGGACAAAAGTCCGCTCCTGCGGAAGGCCACCAAACAGTCCACTCCCGCTCCTGCGGAAGGCTTTCCGCTCCTGCGTGACCGCCTCCGCGATCTGAGGTCCGCTCCTGCGAACTAGGCTGGCCTCCCACGAACTTGCTCCTGCGGAGCCAATGTCGCTTCTGCGGACTCGCTTCTGTGGTCCAAGCTCCGCAGAAGCGAAAACTACAGAAGGCAGGCACCAGCCTGCTGCAACTTTTAAGGTTCTTGCCGTTTAATCACCCGAATTCATCCCGAGTCCCCCGGGACCTCATCCAAACAAACCAACACATCCTAACACCTTATTCGAACTTGTTCCAATCCTCGAAACACGTCTAACAACATCAGAACCCATATTTCATATCGAATTCAAGCCTAAATTTCTTAAACTTTCCGAATTACACAATCGATCTAAAACCCGGCCAAACGACGTCCGAATGACCTGAAAATTTGCGGACATATCCAAAATCACATAACGAAGCTACGAAATTGTCGGAATTCCATTCCGACCCCCGGATCAAAATCTCACCTAGCGTTCGGATTCGCCAAAATTTCCAACTTCGGCATTTCAAGCCTAATTGAGCTACGGACCTCCAAAATATATTCCGAACGCGCTCCCGACCCCGAAATCACCTAACGGAGCTAATGGAACCATCAGATTTCCGTTCCGAGGTCGTCTTAACACTGTTCTGACTACGGACAATTTCCTAACTTTAAAGCTCTCATTTAGGGACTAAGTGTCCCAAAATGCTCCAAATTTCAGAACTGACTCTCCCGGCAAACCACAATAGCAGAAATGAACTTAGGGAAACAGTTAAATTGGGGATTGGGACGTAATTTTCTAAAACGACCGGCCGGGTCGTTACATATTCCCACCCTTAAAAGATTCGTTCGTCCTCGAACGAGCATAGAAAACATACCTGGAGTGGTGAAAAGATGAGGGTACTGGCTGCACATATCCTGCTCTATCTCCCAAGTCGCCTCCTCGACCGGCTGGCCCCGCCACTGAACCTTTACCGAAGCGATGTTCTTTGACCTTAGCTTTCTAACCTGCCTGTCTAGAATGGCTACTGGCTCCTCAACATAAGATAGATCCTTGTCTAGCTGAACAGAAGTGAAATCCAACACATGCGACGGGTCACCATGGTATCTCCGGAGCATGGAGACATGAAATACGGGATGAACTCCGGCTAGACTGGGAGGTAAGGCCAACTCATAAGCAACCTCCCCAACACGCCTCAAAATCTCAAAAGGGCCAATAAACCTAGGACTCGGCTTTCCTTTCTTCCCAAACCTCATAACGCCCTTCATGGGCGAGACTCGAAGTAGAACCCGCTCGCCAACCATAAAAGCCACATCGCGAACCTTCTTGTCCGCATAACTCTTCTGTCTTGACTGGGCTGCACGAAGTCTGTCCCGAATCACCTTGACCTTGTCCATAGCATCTTGGACCATATCAGTACCTAGCAACCTGGCCTTGCCCGGCTCGAACCAACCCACAGGAGACCTGCACCTCCTACCATATAGGGCCTCATACGGTGCCATATGAATACTAGACTGGTAGCTGTTGTTATAAGCAAACTCCGCCAGTGGTAAGAAGTGATCCCATGAACCTCCAAACTCGATCACGCACGCACGGAGCATGTCATCCAAAATCTGAATAGTGCGCTCGGACTGACCATCAGTCTGGGGATGAAATGCTGTGCTCAGCTCCACCCGAGTACCTAACTCCTGCTGTACGGCTCTCCAGAACCGTGAAGTGAACTGAGTGCCTCTATCTGAAATGATGGAAACCGGAATACCATGCAGCCGAACTATCTCCCTGATATAGATCTCCGCCAGTCGCTCCGATGAATATGTAGTGCTCACCGGTATAAAATGGGCGGACTTGGTCAGCCGATCCACAATAACCCAAATGGAATCAAACTTCCTAACCGTCCGTGGAAGTCCAGATACAAAGTCCATGGTAATGCACTCCCATTTCCACTCGGGAATCTCAATCTGCTGCATTAATCCACCCGGACGCTGATGCTCATACTTCACCTGCTGGCGGTTGAGGCATCTAGAAACATAATCAACTATATCCCTCTTCATCCGCCTCCACCAGTAATGCTGTTTCAAGTCCTGATACATCTTCGCGGCTCCCGGATGGATGGAATACCGCGAGCTATGGGCCTCTGCTAGAATCAGACCTCGAAGATCATCCACATTAGGCACACAGATACGCCCCTGCATCCTCATAACTCCATCATCACCGATGGTAACATCTCGAGCATCACCTCACCGAACTCTATCCTGAAGGACAAGCAAATGAGGGTCGTCGAACTGACGCTCCCTGATGCGGTCAAATAGAGAAGACCGAGAAACCACACATGCCAGAATCCGGTTGGGCTCCGAAAGATCCAATCTAACAAACTGCCTGGCTAGAGCCTGAACATCCATCGCCATAGGCCTCTCTGAAACTGGTAGATATGCTAAACTCCCCAAACTCTCTGCTCGACGACTCAAGGCATCGGCAACCACATTAGCCTTGCCCGGATGATAGAGAATAGTAATATCATAGTCCTTTAGTAGCTCCAACCATCTCCTCTGACGCATATTCAGGTCCTTCTGCTTAAGCAAGTGCTGCAAGCTCCGGTGATCAGTGTAGATCTCACAAGGGACCCCATATAAGTAATGACGCCAAATCTTCAAGGCGTGAACAATGGCAGCTAGCTCCAAATCATGAACAGGGTAATTCTTCACATGCACCTTCAGCTGTCTCGACGCGTAGGCAATCACCCTACCGTCTTGCATCAATACCGCACCGAGTCCAACTCGTGAGGCATCACAATATACAGCATAGGACCCCAAACCTATAGACAACATCAATATAGGGGCCGAAGTCAAAGGCGTCTTGAGCTTCTGAAAGCTCGCCTCACACTCGTCTGTCCATTAGAAAGGGGCACCCTTTTGGGTCAATCTGGTCATAGGTGCTGCAATCAAAGAGAACCCCTCTACGAAACGACGGTAATAGCCCGCCAAACCAAGGAAACTGCGAATCTCAGTAGCGGAGGAGGGTCTGGGCCAACTCTGCACGGCCTCCACCTTCCTCGGATCTACTCGAATACCATCACTCGACACCACGTGGCCCAAAAATGCCACCGAACTCAACCAGAATTCACATTTAGAGAACTTGGCATAAAGCTGCTTCTCCCTCAGAATCTGAAGCACTATCCTCAAATGATGCTCGTGCTCTTCCCGACTCCGGGAATATACTAGAATATCATCAATGAAGACAATCACGAACGAGTCCAGATAAGGCCTGAACACACTGTGCATCAAATGCATAAAGGCTGCCGGGGCATTAGTCAGCCCAAAAGACATCACGAGGAACTCATAGTGACCATACCGAGTCCTGAAGGCAGTCTTCGGGATATCTGGCTCCCGAATCTTCAGCTGGTGATATCCAGAGCGCAAATCAATCTTAGAAAACACCTGTGCGCCATGTAGCTGGTCAAATAAATCATCAATACGGGGCAAAGGATACCGGTTCTCCACTGTAACCTTGTTCAGCTGACGATAGTCAATACACATACGCATAGAACCGTCCTTTTTCTTCACAAACAATACAGGAGCACCCCAAGGCAAAACACTAGGTCGAATGAAACCCTTACCCAATAACTCCTGTAACTGATCCTTCAACTCCTTTAACTCAGGAGGAGCCATACGGTACGGTGGAATAGAAATGGGCTGAGTGCCCGGCAACAAGTCAATAGCAAAGTCAATATCTCTGTCGGGCGGCATGCCGGGAGATCAGCTGGAAATACATCAGCAAAGTCACGTACCACAAGAACAGAATCAATAGAGGGAGTGTCAATACTGACGTCCCGCACATAGGCTAGATAAGCAGCACACCCCTTCTCAACCATACGCTGAGCTCTGAGAAAAGAAATAACACGGCTAGGGGTGTGATCTAGAGTACCACTCCACTCAATACGTGGAATGCCTGGCATAGCCAGCGTCACGGTCTTGGCGTGACAATCAAGAATAGCATAATGGGGCGACAACCAGTCCATGCCAGAATAATATCAAAATCGACCATCCCGAGCAACAATAGATCCGCTTTGGTCTCAAAATCACAAATGGTAACCAAACACGACCGATATACGCGGTCCATAGCCAAAGAATCACCCAACGGAGTGGAAACATAAATGGGGGCACTCAAAAAATCCCGAGGCACACCCAGATGAGAAGCAAAGTAAGAAGACACATATGAAAAAGTGGAACAAGGGTCGAATAGAACCGATGCCTCTCTGTGACTAACCATAATAATACCTGTGATAACAGAATCAGATGCAACAGCCGCAGCGCGATCAGGAATAGCATAGAATTTGGCCTGACCCCTCTCTCAAGGGTGGCCTCTCGCACCCTGATCCCCTCCGCTGGTTGGCTGGACAGGTGAAGCGGCAGCTGGGGCTGGAACGATGGCCTGCTGACCTTGTGAACCATGCTGAGGCTGCGAAGTCTGTGGAGACGCTCCTCTCCTATACACGGGGCACTCCCTAACCAGATGGCGAGTATCCCTGCACTCACAGCAAGCCTTGGGAGGATGCGGTGGCTGTGACTGACCGGCCCCGCTCCCGCTAGACTGACCCCTGGAAGGACCCCGCGTAGGAGGTTCACTGGAAACTGGGGGAGCATAATAAGGCTCCTGAGGTGCTGGAAGACCCGGAGTACTACCGGCTGCGGGCAATGCCGAGTGAACTGGTCGACCAGAATAACCCCTGCCAAAACGACCGGCTGATGAAGTGCGGGCACCAGAGAAATGGCCCGACTCACGAGACCTCTTGGCGTCTCTCTCTCCCCGCTCTCTAGAGAGCATACTCTCGATCCTCCTGGCAATGCTAACTGCCTGCTGATAAGATATATCTGTCTCCAGCTCTCTGGCCATGCTGGATCGGATAGGCGGAACAAGGCCCTCAATAAATCTCCGCACTCTCTCCCGAACCGTGGCTACCAAAGCCGGTACATGCCTGGCTAGACGGGTGAAACTGATAGCATACTCCGATACTGACATGGAGCCCTGTCGCGACCGCTCAAACTCCGAGCGCCAAGAATCCCTAAGGCTCTGTGGAACAAACTCCCTCAAAAACAGATCTGGCAACTGCGTCCAAGTCAATGAAGCAGACTCCTCTGGACTATCCAACTCATACGTGCGCCACCAATCATAAGCGGCTCCACGAAACTGAAAAGCAGTGAAGGAAACCCCGCTGGTCTCCACAATCCCCATAGTACGGAGAATACGATGACACTCCTCTAGAAAACCCAATGTATCATCTGAAGCCATACCACTGAACACTGGAGGGTCGTATTTCTTGAACCTCTCCAATCTACGCTGCTCGTCCTCAAAGGCAGCTGGTCTACCTCCGGGCTGTGCTGGGGCGGCAGGAGGCATAACCAAAACATCTGGAACCTGTCCCACTGGCACACGCTGCTCCGGTGTAACGGCTGCGGGAGTCTATGGGCCCCTCCCCCGGCCTGAGATGTAGCTGCGACGAGAGGAAGCAGTCCTGCCTGAGCTAAAGTGGTATACATACTCATGAACTAGGCCGGGGTCTCCTGTAGTGCTGGAGTAGTAGCAGCTGTAGTCGGTGTACCAGGTGCCTGCGCTCCAACCTGGTCTACCCGTGGCACCTCAGCGGCAGCGCGCGCGGGTGCTGTGGCTGCACCTCGGGCGTGTCCTCGTCCTCTACCTCGGCCCCGGCCTCTGACGGCGGCAACAGGGGGCGCGGGTACCCGATCGTCGCGAGTAGCTCGTGTCCTCACCATCTGTGAGAGAATAGAAATCAATAGTTTAGATTTTTTATGCCAAAAATGTCGCACGACAAGGAATCCAAAGAAATGAAGAGTTTCCTAAACAGTTACATAGCCCCTCGTAGATAAATACAGACGTCTCCGTATCGATCAGCGAGACTCTAAGTAACTGGTTTGTGTCCCGTGACTCCTATGAACCTAGAGCTCTGATACCAACTTGTCACGACCCTAGTTCACCAATTGTGAACATGTCGTGATGGCACCCAGTCCCCACGACTAGGTAAGCCTAACACGTTGCGGAATATACTAGTTTATGAACACTTAAATAAGAAACAGCGGAAAAATAGCATAAAAAGGTATGTAATCCATGCCGCTTGGCACATACATCCGTCAACATACCGAATAAAACGTTACCAAGATCCGGAATCCCACGGTAACACAGACTAAAAGAGAATATACAACTGTGGCTCTATGTGTAAAGAGTATCTAACAACGAAATGAAGAAAAATGTCAACTATTACTATTAGAATAGAAGGAAAGACTCCGGATCTGCGGACGTAGCAGATCATACCTCGAGGTCTCCAGAAAGCTGCGGAAATCACCTAGCACGAGCCTGCTCTGATGTACCTGGATTGCACAACAAAAGTGTGCAGAAAAGTAGCATGAGTACACCACGGCGGTACTCATAAAGTGCCAAGCCTAACCTCGATGGAGTAGTGACGAGGAAGGTCAGGGCCCTACTGAGAAAACAATAATATAATGATGATAATAATAATAATAAGCAGTTTAAATGACAACAATTCTGAATATAACAACAATAAAATGATTATCGCATCCGTCTACAATTAAGCTAACAACAAGTAACCAACTCAATAAAACAAGTCCAGGACCTGTGAGAATCGAACCCACAGTCCCATTCTCAGTACCTCTGGGTCTCCGGGAATCGAACCCGCAACCCATGTCTCAATAAATAATCAATAACTCGGGATCTCCGGGAATCGAACCCGCAGTCCCTACCAATAACTCTGGATCTCGGGAATCGAACCCGTAGTCCCTACCAATAACTTAGGATCTCGGGAATCGAACCCATAGTCCCTACCAATAACTCAGGATCTCGAGAATCGAACCCGTAGTCCCTACCAATATCACTTCGGGTCTCTGGGAATCGAACCCACAGCCCTGGGTCTCCGGGAATCGAACCCGCAGTCCACAAGCACAGCAAATAAAGGAAATCCACAGAGAGAATAATTATGCTTAACTATAACTTCACCGAAAAATAGTGCCAATAATTATCAAGAAGTTCAAATAAGGCAATTAGGCAACTAAACAGTTAAGTACTACCTAATCATGCTTTTCTAACCACTACCGGGTAAAAATATCAAATTAACAACTAAAGACAGGAATATCGCTCATCGAACATTTTAAATAAAGTACGTGTTCAACAACCAGCGCATGTACACGCTCGTCACCTCGCGTACAAGGCATTTAAACTATCACATAATATCCTAGGGGTGAAAATTCCCCCACACGAGGTTAGACAAGCCACTTACCTCGACTCCGGTACAAAATCGCTATGAAAGAACTCTCTTGCCGCGAATGTCGGCCTCCACAAGTGCAGTATCTGATAAAAATCAACAAAAATCACATCAAAATAGGCCAATTGGGCATTACCCAATCAAAACAACTCCAAATACACCAAAACCCACAAGTTGTCAAAACCCGACTTTCGATACACTTATCGAAAAATCATGAAAGTTACATATTAGGAATCCTCGTCTCAATACGAGTCTAAACATATAAAGTTTACTAAATTCGGACTTCATTTGCCCATTCAAACCTTTGATTTCCTAAGGTTTTGGTCTAGGGTGAAAACCCCCATCAATTACCCCAAATTCCTCCATTTTCATGAAAACCTTGCATAATATTATCAACAACAATCATAATTGGAGTCCATAATTGATTACCTGAAAGAACCTCTCGAATTCTACTTCAAAATCGCCCAATTCGCACCTTAAGCCGAGCTCTCAAAGTTTGGAAATGTTTCTGAAATTTTAACCCTTACTGCTCATTAAACCCAGGTCGATTTCCGCTTCTGCGGTCTCCGGGTCGCTTCAGCGACTCCGCTTCTGCGGGCATATGGTCGCTTCTGCGACACTTGGCCATTTACTCAAAAGCCGCTTCTGCGGAAGCCCAGTCGCTTCTGCGACTTCGCTTATGCGGACAAAAGTCCGCTCCTGCGGAAGGCCACCAAACAGTCCACTCCCGCTCCTGCGGAAGGCTTTCCGCTCCTGCGTGACCGCCTCCGCGATCTGAGGTCCGCTCCTGCGAACTAGGCTAGCCTCCCACGAACTCGCTCCTGCGGAGCCAATGTCGCTTCTGCGGACTCATCTCTGCGGTCCAAGCTCCGGAGAAGCGAAAACTACAGAAGGCAGGCACCAGCCTACTGCAACTTTTAAGGTTCTTGCCGTTTAATCACCCGAATTCATCCCGAGTCCCCCGGTACCTCATCCAAACACACCAACACATCCTAACACCTCATTCGAACTTGTTCCAATCCCCAAAACACGTCTAACAACATCAAAACCCATATTTCACATCAAATTCAAGCCTAAATTTCTTAAACTTTCCGAATTACACAATCGATCTAAAACCCGGCCAAACGACGTCCGAATGACCTGAAAATTTGCGAACATATCCAAAATCACATAACGAAGCTATAGAAATTGTCGGAATTCCATTCCGACCCCCGGATCAAAATCTCACCTAGCGTTCGGATTCGCCAAAATTTCCAACTTCGGCATTTCAAGCCTAATTGAGCTACGGACCTCCAAAATATATTCCGAACGCGCTCCCGACCCCGAAATCACCTAACGGAGCTAATGGAACCATCGGATTTCCGTTCTGAGGTCGTCTTAACACCGTTCCGGCTACGGACCATTTCCTAACTTTAAAGCTCTCATTTAGGGACTAAGTGTCCCAAAATGCTCCAAATTTCAGAACCGACTCTCCCCGCAAACCACAATAGCAGAAATGAACTTAGGGAAACAGTTAAATTGGGGATTGGGGCATAATTTTCTAAAACGACCGGCCGGGTCGTTACACAATTAGTATAGAATTGGCCTTCTAGGCCCCCTCAGCAAAATCAGGGAATTTCCACCCTAAGTAATCAGTCTCTCACAATACACACCTAGTACTGGCTCTTAATATGCTATTCTGCTAGTTTTACGGCTGAGTGCAAGTTTCCAACATGATATAAGGGTTACCTAGCTCTACAGGTTCTCTAATGCTCTACAGATCGGCACATGGCCCCAAACATGGCTACCAGCCCAATTATACAGTTATAATCTCATTATCAGTCATAATACACAGTATACTATTACCCGGGAAGGACCAAGTCCAAGTCCCCAATCACAATGTCACCACGCCCATCACACGACGTGTGTCTCATCTCAACATAGCACTGTGAAGTGCTAGTACGAGGTTTCAAACCCTCAGTACATTATTTACTACCACCACTCACCTCGAACCGGTAGAAGTCCTAGCTCTCCTTGCGCTTGCCTCGAAAATCAATCTCCTCGGATGCCAAGTGTGCTCATAATCAATAAGAATACATCAATATAGGCTAATTAGACATAACCCAATCGAAATAACTCGGTTTACACCAAAACCCACGAAGTTGTCAAAATTCGACTTTTGGTACGCTTTTCGAAAAATTATGAAACTCCTATTTTCGGAATCCTCGTCTCTCCACGAGTCCGTACATACCAAGAACTCCCAATTCGGACTACAAATGGTCTTTCAAATCCCCATTTTAAGATTTTTTGCTCAAAGCCCTAATTTTCTTGATTTCTTACCCAAATTCAGAGAATTAATGGACGATTCTTTGATAAAATCATGTATTTAACTCATAAAACTTACCTCCAACGATTCCCCGTCAAAATCCCTTCATTTTCTGTCCAAAAGCTCTCAAGAATGACCAAAAATGGTGGAAAAATGGGTTGATCTAGCGACTGGAATGTTTTAAAAACATTCTGCCCAGACATATTACTCATCACGATCGCAGGAATGGCTCTGCGATTGCGGAGAACAAAATTTGGCACAAAATTTACCCTTCGCGATCGCGGTGAATAAATTCCGATTCTTCCGGACATGCTTTAGTATAATGGTCATAACGTTTTGCACACAACTCCGAATTATGAATGGTTTGATGTTCTGGAAACTAGACACATAGGGCTATAACGTTCATTTGTTTCTTACTTCCTGAATACTTACATATTTCGAGATATAAGCTTTCAAATTTATACATGAGTATTAGAGATGCTTCTCGGACACCCTATCGTGTAACGTCCATAACGTTTGACACAGATATCCAAATCAATATTTCTTTAGCTTTGTAAAAACTAAACACGATGGGCTACAACTTTTGTTTTTGAATCACCTTACAATTCCTTGTAGATAAAAAGATATGAGCTTCCGAAGTAGAATGAATGCAACAGAAATTTCCTTCTTCGCGATCGCGGAGCATTTCACGCGATCGCGATTCATTAATATTTTTCGCACATTTTACTCACCGCGATCGCGAACCATTGTCCGCGATCGCGTAGAACACTGCTACTGACATAAACCAGCAGTTAAAAATGGCCTAGCAATGGTCCGAAACTCACCCGAGGCCCCCGGGACCTCAACCAAAAGCACCAACACGTCCTATAACCTTATTCGAACTTTTTCCAATCATCAAAACTCTATCGTTAACATCAAAATCGTCCGTTTTCAACAAATTCAAGCTTAAGTTTAACATTAACTTTAAAAACTGACATTCGATCAAAAACCCGACCAAACGATATCCGAATGACTTGAAAATTTGTAGACATATCCAAAATCACATAACGAAGCTACATGAATTGTCGGAATTCCATTCCGACTCCCGGATCAAAATCTCACTCACCATTCGGATTTCGCCAAAATTCAACCTTAGCCAATTCAAGCCTATTTCTACACCGGACCTCCAAATTCGATTCCGATTGCTCTCCTAAGCCACAAATGACCTCCCGAAGCTGACCAAATCATCAGAATTCGATTCCAAGCTCTCTAACTCACAAGTCAACATCTGGTTGACTTTTCCCAAATATTCCTTTCTTTAATAGACTATTTGTCTCAATTCCAACCAAACTCAATCCGAATTGACTCAAACTCGCCAAACATACATATTGAAACATGAACGAGCATATAACGGGGAAAACGGGGTGATAACTCACATGATGACGGGCCGGGTCATCACAGGTCGACTTCGACACTTACTATGGACTAACAATAAAATAATGAAACTCTAAATAAGCATGGGCTACATAAATGAGACTGAAACTGAGTAACAAGAACTAAATAAATAATCCCTTTACTAATCGTATCCCGAATTAATTTTAATCATTTAACAATTTATTCTCTCAAGCCAATAAAATGATATAAAATATAGTTGGACACCAAATATTATTATTACGCACGAATTATGTTGAGGTCGTACGACCCGATACAATATATATATATATATATATATATATATATATATATATATATATATATATATATATATATATATATATATATATATATATATATATATATATGCACTTTCGAGAGTCGAACGACACGAATCATAGATGCCACTATTCTAATGACCGATGCATTCGGCCCGCTCCACAAGAAGAGAAATACTTTATAAACAACAGATTCAAAGATTATTAAGAGGCTAATACACAAGGAAGCACCAGTTCCGATTAATGGTCAAGTAACATGTCAAAACTCAAGTAAATGAAATTTGATCTTTTATAATTACTTTATAAAGTTCGAATATTTACTAAGAACTTAAATTAACATTTCGGGTGAATACATCGCAAGTATAACATGATTCGGGGTCCTAAACTACCTTAATATAAGCATAATTAGTAGCTAGCACGGACTCTCGTCACCTCGTACGTACCGATCCCCCCACAATTGAAAGTACATATTAATTCAAATCACATGTGGGGTAAATTTTCTCTTATAAGGTTAGAAAAGAGACTTACCTCATCTCAAATCTTACTTTCCTATCACGAATTTTGTTCAAAAGATGAACTCGGTTCCAAGTGATCCGAAACTAGACAAATATTATGTAAATTAATCAATACATGTTCGAAAGTTCCTAATTTAACTATTTGAGTAATTAACCAACCCCAATGCGGAGATCCTTAAAATTCACCCCCAAGACCATGTGCCCGGATTCCAAAAATTTTAGAACAAAATCGTTACTCATAACCTCATGAACACAAATATAAAATTTTCACAAAATTTCATACCCATTTTCGGTGTTAAATCCCATTTAATCAAAACCTTGATTTTTCATCTAAACCTATGGCATTTACCAATAATCAATGTCTTAAAACACATTGTATAGGAATTACTTACCTCAAAGTGCTTGGTGAAAATCCCTTCCAAGAGCCCCAAAATGGCTCAAGAGATTAATGAAAATTAGCCAAATAGCCTAATTCCCGCATTAATTAAACCGTTCTAGCTCCAACGATTTTTGCTTCTGCGGTTCATTGGATACATCTGCAGAAATCTCATCGTAGACGCAGCCATCCCTTGGCTGTCCTAAATCCGCATTTGCTGAATAATGGCTCGCTTCAGCGATGCCGCTCTTGCAGCAAACGAGCCGCACCTATGCAATCTTTTGCTTATGCGGTCATGAATCTGCGCTGACCACGCCCGCATCTGTGGTTTTTGAGATGACTACGCTGGGCCGCTTCTACGGTTGCTGGCTCACTTCTGCGAGCTAAAGCCTGTGGTCATTGCCCCGCATGTGCCAATGCACTAGAAAGCCGATGCTTCAGCTATTACTCCTAAATCCAAACTTGGTCAGTGCCTAGTCCGATTATTACCCGAGGTCCCGTACAAATATAAAAACAAGTTTTATCACATATAACACATTTTATGGAACCCTCGGAACGCATAAAACAATATCATAATTAAGAATCATAGACCAAAACAAATTGAATCGACTTATGAACTTCAAGTTCTTCCAACTTAATTCGAACAAGCCGAAACATACTTAAACAACTCGAAATGAAACTAAATTTAGCGTGTAAGTCTTAATACACGTCACAACCCCAAATACCTCTATCGTGATTAAACCTATCACAATACTAGGCCAGCCAGAAACAACACGAACAATGTGGAGACCTTTTACAAATTCATGTTTCTAAACAGATTAAGTCTTAAAGCTCTCATTTTTTTAATATTAAACAAATACTTGGAATATGTACGAAAAATACAACAACACGGCATGAATCTGTGTCACTAGTCATGAGCCACAAAATATACTCAAGACTATCTACTCAATATAAAACAAGTCTGAAATATAACGCACTAGAATAGGAATGAGGAAGGCAGGGCTGCAAATGCTGTGCAACTACCTTGAGATCTCCGGATAAGACTCTGAGAGTACTCGAAGCTCTCACTCTGATGCTCGGGCACCTGGATCTGCACACAAGGTGCAGTGAGTAACGTGAGTATGCCAACTCAGTATGTAACTAAAGTAAATAAAGTCTGAGTGCAGTGACAAGCATTTAAAATTATATGCATACTTATCAAGAAATCTCAACAGAAAAATCAAGTTAAATCTGCAATTCAATAACCAAATTATTTCGCAAAACTCCAGTTTTCAATTAAAATCCTTTTAAATACTTATTCAACATTTTCAATAGAGGCTCAGAATAAAAGAAGAGTGAAAGTAGAAAAATGTCATAAACAAGCCCCTTGGGAAAGGTGTCACTCATAAGTATAGCCTCTCAGTCACTCGTAACTAAGCTCTCGTCAATCGGTACTCACAATCACAATTCCTGCTCAATAAATATCTTATAATAATAATAATAATTTTTATTGTGACATGCAGCCGATCCAAAATATAGAGTCGACTATGCTCACTAGAGATATACAGACTCCGGAGGGACTCATACAGCTCAAGCATCATACCGCTATGGCATGCAACCCGATCCAATGTATGCTACGGCGTGCAGCCCAATCCATATAGAGATATCGATGCGGTGTGCATCCCGACCCATAAATATATTAGTATCGATGAGGCGTGCAACCCGATCCATAAATATATATAATATAATTATCACCATCCAGTCCTCGACCTCTCCCGCAATCATTAACCTCACAGCCACTCGGGCATTTTAGTAAAAATTAAGGAAACTCAGCACAAACAATTTTCATATACAGAAAATAGAGTAATGAAACTGAATCAACAATAAAAATAATATCGTGGATGAGGATATTCTTTCAAATCCAACAGTGTGAGGAAAGTAGTAAAATACCCCGAAGGGTCTAACAGTTCGGCACAAAGGCCCCATACATAGTATTCAGCCAAAGTTAACAAACCAACTTCTAAAACACATGGATATCATATATAATATATCATAATATGTAACTATACAGTTGCCACGAGACGGACCAAGTCACAATCCCTACGGGTGCACGTCCACACGTCCGTCACCTAGCATGTTCGTCACCTCACTTATCAAAACTATACGAAATTTTGGGGTTTTCATACCCTCAGTTCTAGATTTACAATCATTACTTACCTCAACCGGATTAAATACCACTCCTCGCTACCCTTTCCTCTCCATTCAGCCCCAACTCACGTTGAATCTATCCAATATCAGAATCATAACATCAATACATGCTAAACGAACGAAACCCATGCGAAAATAATCATAGTACATCAAAAATCCTAAAATTGGCTAAACCTGACCCCTGGCCTACGTCTTGGAAGTCAATAAAAATCACATCAATAGAATATTTATCCTCCCACGAGTTCATACATACAAAATACATCAAAATCCAACCACAAATGACCCCTCAAATCCCTAAATAAAAGTCTCTGATTTCAAGCCCTAGACCCTCAATTTTAACCATTATTTTCCATAAATTCGATGTGTAATCAGTAAAATATTACCATACAAATGACTTTTAGCTCCAAGAACTTACCTCCACGAAGTTTCCTTGAATTCCCTCTTCAAAATTTCCCAAAAAGCTCTCAATCCGACTTGAAATGGTGAAAAATGATCCGAGGAACTTATGTACTTTCTGACCCAGGGATTCCGCACATGCGGCCCTTTTCCCACTTTTGCAGTGCCACTTCTACAGTCTAACCAACCGTATATGAGGTTTTCACTAATTGTCCCGGGACCACACCAGTACCCATCTACACGCTCACCTACACCCATTTAAAATCATTTGCATACTTATCAAGTAATCTCAAAAGAAATATCAAGTTAAATCTGCAGTTCAATAACCAAATTATTTCGCAAAACTCCAGTTTTCAATTAAAATCCTTTTAAATACTTATTCAACATTTTCAATAGAGGCTAAAAATAAAATAAGAGTGAAAGTAGAAAAATGTCATAAACAAGCCCCTCGGGTAAGGTGTCACTCATAAGTATAGCCTCTCAGTCACTCGTGACTAAGCTCTCGTCAATCAGTACTCAGACTCAGAACTCCTGCTCAATAGATATCTTATAATAATAATAATAATTATTGCGGCATGCAGCCCGATCCATAATATATAGTCGACTATGCTCACTAGAGATGTACAAAGACCGAAGGGGCTCATACAACCCAAACATCATATTGCTCTGGAGCGCAACCCGGTCTAATGTATCGCTACGACGTGCAGCCCGATCCATTTATAGATATCGCTGCAGTGTGCAACCTGACCCATAAATATATAAGTATCGATGAGGCGTGCAAACCTATCCATAAATATATATAATATAATTCTCACCATCTAGTCCTCGACCTCTCCCGCAATCATTAACCTCACAGCCACTTGGGCATTTTATGAAAAATCAAGGAAACTCAGCCCAAACAGTATTCATATATAAAAAATAGAGTAATGAAACCGAATCAACAATAAAATGTAATATCATGGCTGAGGATATGCTTTCAAATCCAAACAGTGTGAACAAAGTAGTAAAATACCCCGAAGGGTCTAACAGTTCGGCACATAGGCCCCAAACATAGTATTCACCCCAAGTTAACAAACAACCTTCTAAAACACATGGATATCATATATAATATATCAAACTATGCAACTATATAGTCACCACGAGACGGACCAAGTCAAAATTCCTACGGGTGCACGCCCACACGCCCGTCACCTAGCATGTGCGTCACCTCACTTATCAAAACTGTACGAAATTCTGGGGTTTTCATACCCTCGGTTCTATATTTACAATCGTTACTTACCTCAACCGGATCAAATACTACTTCGCGCCATCCTTGCCTCTCCACTCAGCCTCAACACACATTGAATCTATTCAATATCATAATCGTAACATCAATACATGCTAAGGGAATGAAACCCATGCGAAAATAATCATATTACATCAAAAATCCTGAAATTGGCTAAACCTAACCCAGGGCCCACGTCTTGGAAGTCAATAATAATCACATTAATAGAATATTTATCCTCCCACGAGTTCATACATACAAAATACATCAAATTCCAACAACATATGACCCCTCAAATCCCTAAATAAAATTTTCCGATTTCAGGCCCTAGACCCTAAATTTTAACCACTAATTTCCATAAATTTGATGTCTAATCAGTAAAATATTACAATAGTAATGACTTATAGCTCCAAGAATCTTACCTCCACGAAGTTCCCTTGAATTCCCTCTTCAAAATCTCCCAAAAAGCTCTCAATCCGACTTGAAATGGTGAAAAACAATCCAAATTTTGCGAAGGGGAACTTATGTACATTCTGACCCAGGGATGCCTTACCTGTGACCCTTTTCCCACTTTTACAGTACAACTTCTGTGATCTAACCAACCGCATATGCGGTTTTCACTAAATATCCTGGGACCGCACATGCACCCATCTATCCGCACCCATGGTCTCGCAAGTATGATACATCTTCCGCACCTAGAGCTTTCTCTTATATGGCGGCATTTGTAGCTGATCCAACGTTTCTTCAACCTCACACTTGTGGTCCCCAATCCGCAGGTGCGGCTATGATATGTATTCAGTAGCTTCAGCTGCAAACTCAATCTTCCAACTTCTCGATAACCATCCAAGCTAATCCCGAAGCCCCCCAGACCTCCTACGAAAATACGAACAAGTCATATACTACCGTTCAAACTTATACCAACTTTCGAAACACTCAAAACAACATCAAATAGTCACAACACCTTCGGATTGAAGCCTAAGGATTCCAAAACTTTTGAATTCCGGATTCGATCAAAAAGTCCATCAAACCTCGTCCGAATGACCTAGAATTTTGCACACGCATCACAAATGAAAAAACAGACCTACTACATCTTCTCCAATTCTATTCCGACCCCTATATCAAAATTTCCACTATCAACTAGAAAATGCCAAAATTCTACTTTCACCAATTCAAACCTAAATCTACTCCAAACCTCCAAAATACATTCCGATCACACTCCTAAGTACCAAATCACCTAACGAAGCTATCTGAACCATCGAAATTCTCATCGTAGACCTTTTTCACATAAGTCAACATCCAGTTGACTTTTTCCAACTTAAGCTTACTCAAAAAAGACTAATAAGCTCAACAAGACATAAATAAGCAACAATGTAGAAAACAAAGCGGTAACTTATGAAACGATCGGCAGGGTCATTACATCCTTCCCCTCTTAAACAAAAGTTCATCCTTGAATGAGTAAGGAAAATACCTGAAGCCTCAAATAGGTGAGGATATCTACTACGCATCTCCTGCCCGGTCTCCTAGGTAGCCTTCTCCGCGGGCCGACCTCTCTACTAAACTTTGACAAAAGGTATATCCTTTGATCTCAAATTTTAAACCTGACGCTCCAAAATAGCCACTAGATCCACATCAAAGGTCAAATCACCATCTAACTGAACCGTGCTGAAATCCAAAACATGAGACGGATCGCTAATTTACTTTCAAAGCATAGAAACATGAAATGCCAGATGCACACTCGACAAGTTGGGCGGTAAATCAAGCTCACCCTCCCCAATCCTCCGAAGCACCTCAAAAGGACTAATGAACCGAGGAATAAATTTACCCTTCTTTCCAAGTCTCATAACACCCTTTACGGGTGAAAACATCAGTATAACCAATGTACGACACTTCACGGACCTTCCTATCAGCATAACTCTTTGTCTTGAGTGTGTTGTACGAAGCCACTCTTGAATCAGCTTTACCTTGTCCAAAGCATCCCACACTAAGCCTGTGCCCAAAATCCTAGCCTCGTCGGGCTCAAACCAATAGACAGGAAATATACACTGTCTCCTCTATAAAGCCTCGTATAGAGCCATCTGAATGCTTGAGTGATAAATGTTGTAGTATGCCAACTCCACGAGCAGTAGAAACGGATACCATAGCCCTAAAAAATCAGTGGCACAAGCATGTAGCATATCCTCCAATATCTTAATAGTGCGCTCGGATTGTCCGTCTGTTAGAGGGTGAAAAGTTATGCTCAACTCAACCTGAGTACCCAACTTTTTCTGCAAGACCCTCTAAAACTGTGAAGTAAACTGAGTACTTCTATCTGAAATGATGGAAACTGGACACCATGCAAGCGAACAATCTCTCGGATATAAATCTCTACTAATCGCTCTGAAGAATAGGTAGTACACACAAGAATGAAGAGCACGAACTTAGTCAGCCGATCCACAATCTCAAAAATAGAATTGAACTTCTTCAAATTTCATGGCAGCCCAACTACAAAGCCCATGGTGATTGCTCCCACTTCCACCCTGGAAGATCTATTTGCTAAAGCAAGCCACCCGATCGTTGATGCTCATATTTCACATGCTGATAATTGAGACACTGAGCTATAAATCTTACAATATCCTTCTTCATTATCTGCCACCAATAATGTTGTCTTAAATCCTGATACATCTTCGCCGCACCTGGATGGATGGAATACCGTGAGCTATGGTCCTCCTTCAGAATCATCTCCCGAAGCCCATCCACATTGGCACACATATCCGGCTCTGCATCCTCAACACCCCATTATCACCAATAATCACATCTCTGGTATCGCCGTGCTAAACTTTGTCCTTGAGGACAAGTAAATGAGGATCATCATGTTGGCTCTCTCTAATGCGATCAAACAAGGAATACTGAAAAAAAACACAAGCTAAGACCCGACTAGGCTCCGCCAACCTTACAACCCGATTAGCCAAAGCCTGAACGTCAACTACAAGAGGTCTCTTCTCGACAGGAATATATGCCAAACTACCCATATTCACCGCCTTCCTACTCAGAGCATCGGCCACTACATTGGCCTTCCACGAATGATACAAGATAGTTATATCATAGTCCTTTAGCAGCTCCAACCATCTCCGCTGCCTCAAATTGAAATCCTTATGCTTGAACAAGTGCTGGAGGCCACAATGATCAGTAAAAACCTCACAAGACACACCATAGAGATAATGTCTCAAAATCTTCAATGTGTGAACAATGTCTGTCAAATCTATATCATGAATATGTTATTTCTTCTCATATGGCTTCAACTAACGTGAAGCATACGCAATCACTCTACCTCCTACATCAACACACACCCACTACCCACTCTTGAAGAATCACAATACATTATGTGTGAACCTGAAGCTGATGGAAATACTAATATTAGAGTTGTGGTCAAGGTAGTCACAAGCTTCTGAAATCTCGCCTCACACTCATCCGACCATCTGAATAGAGCACCATTTTGAGTCAATTTTGTCTAGGGTGATGCAATAGATGAAAATCCCTGAATGAAGCAACCATAATAACCTTCCAAACCAAGAAAGCTATAAATCTTTGTGGATGAGGATGGCTTGGGCCAAATCTGAACTGCCTCTAACTTCTTTGGATCAACCTGAATACCCTCACCGGACACCACGTGCCCCAAGAAAGCCACTAAACTGAGCCAAAACTCAACTTTAAAAAGCTTTGCAAAAAGATTCTCTTGCCTCAGCCGCTAAAACACAACTCTCAAATGCTCAACGTGCTCCTCCTAGCTACCCGAGTACAGTGAAATATTATCAATGAAAACAATCACAAACGAGTTGAGATAAGATTGTAATATGATTTTTATCAAATGCATGAATGCTGCTGGGGCATTGGTCAGCCCAAAAGACATTACAAGGAACTCATAATGACCACATCAGGTCCTGAAAGTTGTGTTAAGAATATTCGAATCCCTAATCTTCAATTGGTGATATCCTGAACGAAGATCAATCTTCGTAAAAACCCTCGCTCCCTAAATTTGGTCAAATAAATCATCGATACGAGGCAAAGGATACTTTTTTTGATTGTGACATTGTTCAACTGTCAGTAATAAATGCACATCCTCATAGTGCTATCATTCTTATTCATCAATAGGATAGACACACTCCACGACGATGCACAAGGTCGAATAAACCCCTTGTCAATGTGTTCTTGAAGCTGGTCCTTCAACTCCTTCAACTCCGCTGGTGCCATACAATACGGTGGAATATAATTGGGCTGAGTGCCAGGCACCAGATCAATACCAAAATTAATATCCCTGTCCGATGGTATTGCTCGAGAGCTCTGCAAGAAATACATCCGGAAACTCCCTTACTACTAAAATAGAATCAATACTACGAGTCTCTATACTGACATCCCTGAAAAAGGATACGTATGACAGAAAACCCGTCCCAACCATCTAATGAGCCTTCAAAAATGATATCACCCTACTCAGGAGAAAATCAGTCGAACCTCGCCACTCAATCGGTGGCACACCTAATATAGTCAATGTTACTGTCTTAGCATGACAGTCCAATATATCATGATATAGAGATAGCCAATCCATGCCTAATAACATATCAAAGTCGACTATACAAAGTAACAACAGAACCAATCAGGTCTCCAGAACCCAATAGTCACCACACACGATCGGTATACACGGTCCACAAATACAGTATCGCCCACCAGAGTTAATACATGAATAGATGAAACAAGAGACTCACAGGGCGTGTCCAAATAGCGAGAAAAATATGATTACACATATTGAAAATTCGAACCAGGATCGAACAATACACATGCATATTTGTGGCAAACTAAGACAATACATGTAATCACAACATCTAAAGAAATAGCGTCTGGCCTAACTGGTAGTGCATAGAAATAGTCCTGACCACCACCTCATCAACCTACCCTTCTAGGCGACCCTTAGCTGATTGACCCCCACCCCTGCTGCTTGAGCGGGTGGTGAAGTAAATTGAACTAAAGACGAGGCTGACTCTTCTACTGAGCTGGACCCTCAAGTAAACGAGGACAATGCCTCCTCATACGCCCAAAATCTCCATACTTATAATAAATTTTTGGTGCTGGAGACAGGGGCTGAAGGGAACCTTTAGTACTAGGATGACTGGCAGAAGAATCTGGTATGGTAGAGCCCTAAACTGATGAAGCACGAGATGAACTGTAGGATAGAAGGGCATTAAGTGATAAATGACCCAGATGAGAACTGTGAGAACCATGGCCCGTTGATGCCCCATGATGAGTTGCGCGAACTGACTAAGCATGCCTGAAGGGACGACCTCTACCGCACTCAAACTGGCCTCTCGAAGGAGTTCCACCAAAACTACCAGATCCTCGAGGCCTTTTGGCCTCCCTCTCGTCTCGCTCCTGGTGAATAATTGACTTAATCTCTTGAGCAATATCAACAACATGCCTAAAAGTAGTAACAAACACCCTCTCTCTGTTTATGAGAATCCGAAGCTCATATGTGAGGCCATCCACGAACCTCCTAATTGTCTCTTTGTCCATTGAAACCGACAAAATAGCATGATGAGCTAACTCTAAGAATCTCATCTCATACAGCGTCACATTCATGTCATACTGGCGCAACTGCTCGAACTGCCTACACAGCTCCTCTCGTTGAGAGTGTGGCACAAACCTCTCCAAAGAGAAAGTGGAGAATTGATTCTAGAAAAGAGGCGCTACATTAATAGGCCTACGCCTCTCGTAAGCCTCCCACAAATTAAATGCAGATCCAGAAAACTAAAAATTAGTCAATGCTACCCCACTGGTCTACAGAATACCCACGGTGCAAAGAATCCTCTAATACTTGCACATGAAGTACTGGGCATCCTCGCCCTTTGTACCACAGAAAGTCGGAGGCTGAAGTCTACCAAATCTCTCCAATCGACGTTGCTCGTCCTCAAGCATAACTGGTACTACAAAACCCTGAGCGGGTACAACCGACTAGGCCCAGTAGTGCTCCAATGTTTGGAATCCCGGGACAACCTTATTGGGTGTGTGCACGATGAGAGTTTGAGTGCCTCTCCCGGTCTGAGAAGTGGTTGCGGTAGTAGAAACTACAACCCCCTGAGCAAGACTAGTACACACGGTCAAGATCTGAGCCAAGGTCTCCTGAAGACCTGGAATGATAATAAGGCTCAACGGGTGCCTAAGTTGGTCCCGCTGGAGCATCACCCACTTGAATCTGATCATAAACTGGGCCGGCTAGTAGATATGGAGGTGTTGCCCCATCTGCTGTACAGGCTGCACCCTGCCCCTACCATGGCCTCAACTGCGACCTCGACCTCTAGTGGCCCCAACTAGTGGTCGTCCGTCCTGACAGGTAGCACGTGTCCTCACCATCTGTGAGATAATAGAATAAGAGAAGTTTGGCACTAGAATCAACTCATTGGAACGACAGGAATTTCAAGAATGTGAAGTTTTTCCTAAATGTTCTGTGGCCTCCTGAGGATATGTACAAACATCTTCGTACCGATCCGCGAAACTCTACTAAACTGGCTCATGACCCGTAAGACCTATGTAACCTAGGCTATGATACCAACTTGTCACTACCCAAATACCGTGGTTGTGATGGCGCCTATCACAACACTACGCCAGCTAGAACAACACAAATAATATGTAGATCTTTTATAAATTCACTTTTCTAATTAGATTAAGTCTCAAAGCTTTTATTTTTAAAATATTAAAGAAATATGCGGAATAAGCATGAGAAATACATCAACACAGCCAGAATCTGGTGCCACTAGTCATAAGCCAATAAATATACTTAGTACTGTCTACTCTATACAAAACGCGTCTGAAATATAAAGTAATAGAACAGGAAGTAGGAGGGCAGGGCTACGAACGCCGTGCAACACCTTGCGATCTCCGAATAAGACTCTGAGAATGTTGGAAGTTCTCACTCTGATGCTCGATCACCTGGATCTGCTCACAAGGTGCAAGAAGTAACGTGGGTACGCCAACTCAGTAAGTGACTAAAGTAAATAAAGTCTGGGTGCAGTGACGAGTATTGAAACTGATATGCATAATTATTAAGAAATCTCAACAGAAATATCAAGTCAAATCTGCAGTTCAATAACCAAATTATTTCGTACAAATCCAGTTTCAATTAAAATCCTTAAAACATTTATTCAACATTTTTAATAGAGGCCCAGAATAAAAGAAGAGTTATAGCGAATAGAGTAATGAAACCCAATCAACAATAAAACGGGTAGCATGTATTAAAAATAAAGGCCCAAACAGTTTTCATATATTGAAAATAGAGTAATAAAACCGAACCAAGAATAAACAGGTAATATCATGATAGAGGATATACTTTCATATCCAAACAATGTGAGAAAAGTAGTAAAAGATGCCTAAAGGTCTATAAAATTCAGCACAATGGCCCCAAACATGGCATTCCGCCCAAGTTAACAAACCAACTTCTACAAAACACATGGATATCATATACAATATATCAAAATATGCAACTATACAGTTGCCATGGGACGACCAAGTCATAATCCCTATGGGTGCACGCCCACATGCCCGTCACCTAGCATGTGCACCACCTCATTTATCAAAATAGTACGAAGTTCTGGTGTTTCATACCCTCATTTCTAGATTTACTATCTTTACTTACCTCAATCGGATGAAATAATACTCCATGAAGACCTTTCCTCTCAACTCGGCATCAACTCTCATCGAACCTATCCAAAATAAGAATCACAACATCAATATATGCTAAGGGAACGAAGCTCATGCGAAAATAATCAAATTACTTAAAAAATCTCAAAATAAGCCAAACCCGACCCACTAGCCCACATCTCGAAATTCGATATAAATTACATCAGTAGAATCCTTATTCTCCCACGAGTTCATACGTACCAAGTACATCAAAATCTGACCACAAGATCCCTCAAATCCCTAAATTAAAGTCTCCAATTTCAAGCCCTAAATCCCCAATTTTAACAGCTAATTTCCATAAATTTTATGTCCAATTAGTAACATATGAACATAGAAATGATTTTTAGTTCCAAGAATCTTACCTCCATGAAGTTCACTTGAATTACCTCTTCAAAATATCCCAAAAGGATCTCAATCCGACTTAAAGTGGTGAAAACTAACCAAAATTTCATGAAGGGTAACTTATATAATTTCTGACCTAGGGATTCCGCACCTGCGGCCCTTTTCCCGCTTATGAGGTCTAACCAACAACATATCGGTTTCCACTTAATGTCCTAGTACCGCACCTTTGACCATCTACTGTCATGACCCAAAACCCCACACTAGTCTTGATGGCGCCTCTCATAAAGACAAGGCCAGCCAACTAACCCAAATTTGTCTCTTTCAAAGTAATTAAACATAAATGAATAGCAAAATACCACTTAATGATATTAATTAACAAAATTTACAACCCAAAACCACCTAACCGGGATCTCACAAGTCACGAGAATCTATTAGAGTTTAAATATAACTACAAGATCTAAAATATACAAGGCGGGAATAATGAACCAAAAGAGAGAACAATGGTGCTGCTAACGCAGGAAGTCACCTCGCTACTTCTATAGCTCTGCCTCTAATCAGCCAAAACCCGTTACTGGGTGCACGAATACCTGCATTTGCACGCGAGGTGCAGGGAGTAAAGTGAGTACTCCAACTCAGTGAGTAATAAGGGTAAATAAAAACTGGGTAGTAAGAAATCACGTAAAGCAAACCATTCTCGATGCCCCCTTTTTTCCTCGCGAAATCGGGTTAACAATATTCGGGGAGATAATTTTTTTCCCATTGGGGAATTGGATTTATGGATTTTGGAGAGTCGCCACCTAATGATTATAGTGCATTAGGACAGTTTCTGAAGAATTAAAGATGCAGACCAGAGTTTTGGGTAAGGGCTTGAAATTATCTCGAGGGGAAGGTATTAAGCACCCCTCGAGATCCACTAGTGTGGTTCCCGTCCATTCTACAATTGTGACTTTGAATGCAAACGCGAATAAACAAACAAGTATTGCAAATATAAAATAAGAAAAAAAAGATTAAAAGAAGTGTTGAAATTCAGAAACGGAGTAGTTTGGTTATAAAAGAAATATGCAAGTAAGGCAAAAGGGGTCAAACAATTGGTGCAAGCAACCTGAAAATCATGTGACAAACAGAAGTGGAAACTGCTTCAGCTTTTAAAATTAAAAAAAAAACTGTTAAAACTAATAAAGAGGGAGGGGGTCCTAGGTTTATACATTATATGTATCATTCACACAACACGGATACCCAATTGTAGGCATAGTGTTATCGTGTAATCATCATCTCCATGTCTACCTTCCCACCCCATTAAGATGTTAAAGTGCGAAACGGTATTATTTACTTATTGCATGCTACTACTCGTCCTGATTCTATTAGTCCTGGAGGCAAATGGATTACTAATCTTAAAGGGAAAGGGACTTTAGGCTTTTAGAAGTTTCAAAGGATAAAATGCTAAGGCGTCAATCAAAACAAATAGTTGCAAATAGAAGGGGATCGAACAAGCATTCAGGGCTCAAATATGCCTCCATAAATCATCAAAATTACAGAGTTTAGCACGTCTTTCACTTACTAATTTTGGTCTTATTTAAATAAAGTGACAAGCGCACTGGTTCAACGCATATTTTTAGGCGAAAAGTCTACATTAGGCATACTTGAATGCAGTTGTTTGAAAGCCGATCTGATTGACTTAAGTGTAAATTAGAACTAGGTGAGACATATACTGACTTTAGAAACAGATTCACAAACTTAACAGGGAGTTACTGATTTTTAACGAGATGATATGAGTTACAGCGACTATTATCTCTATTTAGGTTCAAAAGTTCCGATAGGCATGCTTTTTATGTGGATAATGACTTGGACACCCTTTAGACATAAACAAAATCCTATGAGCATGGTATATATATGCATTTTTATTATTGTTTGCCTACAAATAGTTTGCCTGATATCGTTTGCAGAATGCAGCTGTTTAGTAAACCATGTTTTATATGAGATTGCAGAATAATTACGAATTGACCTATAGGCAGGATATCTACGCGTGTTTGCGGGAATTAAAGATTAAACCTATGAACATGACTTCTAAATGTGAGTTTTGCAGAAATTAAAAATAAGAAACTATTGGCATGATTTCTAGGTGGATATGTAGAGATGTGAGTTAAAACGTACATGCATGGTTTCTAGGTGGATATGCAGAGATGAGAGTTAAAACCTATAGGCATGATTTCTAGGCGCATTTGCAGAAATAAATATTTTGAGCCTATAGGCAGGATCTCTACCCTTGGTGTAGAAAATAAATCTCATTCCCCCTTCTTTTATTAAGTTCCTCAGAATTTGTACAAATTATTACAACCCAAAAGAAACAACTGAAATAGTAAAAATACACCAGGAATCCTCAGCTACACACGAGAATCCTAATCCAGACTTGAGGCCTAATAATATGAGATTGAACCATGTCCGAGATCCAGATGACCAAGCCTTCTATTATCTAAGGTGTTTCAAAGATCCGACGGTTTTCGGGATTCCTAGGCAGTGCATACACCCAAGATATTCATAGAAATTAAGTTGTGCAGTGTGGAAGGGCCAGCTCTTATGTGTCCAAGTTTAGAGGGAACTCCAGGGTCCCAAGGCAAGGCTCACACAAGAGGGGCAGAACTTAAATTCTAGGAGTTGAGTGTAAGTGCAATAGATAAGGGTAGGAGGACTACCCATGGCGGGTTGGTGGTCATGCCAAGCCACAATAAGAGAGACACACCCTTGACCAACATATGATCAAACATTTAGGGAGTACACACCTATTGGAGGTCAAGCCATGGCCTGAACTGTAATCAGGTGTACTGCCAGGCCAAGGCAGTTACTCCGCACACATAATAAGGAATAGGGATGGAAAATTGACAAACTTAGGATCCCAAAGGATCCAGTTCATAGCCATGGACAATGATTTCAGGCATTGTCATGTTTTTTAAACCATAACTTAAAGAATTCAAAGGGCTATGAGGGTCCAAAATTCATAAAGTATCAAATTCATGACAAGCAACTGACATGATGCATATATAATATAAATACTGAACTAGAAAGAATATGGAAAACATGTTACAGCATGCTAGAAACAAATGTCGACTAAAAGAATTGGACAGAAGTAGGCAGAAGTAAAACACATTGTTGTGGAGACATTTAAACTAACTGGGACATACCAGTAGAGAAACAAAAGAGTGCAGAAGAAAGTAGAGTAAATGAAGTCCACATCAGCACAAGTACCAGAAAGAAAGAAAGAGTTTTTAAGTGACATTGATTTTTGAACTCACATACTTTTTTTTCGTGTCCGTTCAAACAGAAGGGAGGAGAGTATTTATAGTTTGAAATCAAGCAGGGAACAAGGTCAGAAAATAATCATGTATCGGTTAGAATCAATCAGTAGCATAAAATCCTTTTGATTGAGGAATTTAAATTTGAACTGTAAAGGGCAAGAGTCATTTAAGGAAGGAGATCAAGTAAACATATTATGCATAGCATACCAATAAGGATTAAATACATAGGGGTTTTAATTAAGAAAATAAAATTTTGAAATACACGGTTAAGTGAATAAGGCAAGGACAAAGTAAATCAATTAGTACATAGTAAATCAGGGAATCGGGGATCCAAAATCACCAATGAACCAAGTCAGAAATAGGGGAATCGAAAGGTTAAAAAGAGTTTTCAAATAAAACAAGGAAAAAATCAATCATGCTTACACAAGGAAGTCTGAAATCAGTCCCAAACTCTAGAGGGACTACCAGTGTATATAAAGAATGCACAACACTGTGCGTGTGAGGTTAAATCATGGAAAAGAGAACCAGTAGGGCTAGTCTAGTTACAGGGGAATGGATATCAGAAACATGCCAAAGAGTCACGTAAACAAGATCTTATAGAGTTTAGCAAAAGTTAGAACCACATGGAAGACGAAATAACTTCATGAACTCAAAGATTAGGGTTTTGAAACCAAGCAAGTTTAGAGATGAGAAGCACACAAAGCACGTAACAAGTGACCTCCAAACTCGAATGAAACCCCAAATTTAATCGAGTCTAGAAAAGAAAACAAGTATGTAAGCTAGAAATACTAACGCAACAAGTCCAGAAAACTCAAAGGGACTAAGACCTTATACATGTATTCCCCAGAAACTTCATGAAAACATAACAAAGAAACAATCATGCAAAACACAGTAAAAGAAGACATAATAGAAGGAAACACATAAAAATCAATATAGAGTGTGAGCACGTGATTTTTGCACCGGGCAAATAATTCCAAAATTAAAATAAATATATTTTGAGTGCAATTACTCGCTTTAGTTGAAATTAGCTATACTTTGTGTGTTTGAATAAATGGAAATTAGAAAAATCAAAAAAATTAGGCTAGGTAATTACTTTGCTTTAATTAATTTGTTTTAAGAAGAAAATCACCAAAAATAGTTTAAATAGCGGAAATTAGGAAACAATAGTGGAAAATTGCCATAAAATACTAAATAATTTGAGTAAGTATGAAATTAGGTTTTTATTATATTCCATAATAGAAAAGAAAAAAAAGTATATAAAAGAAAACACATAAAAAATAAATTAAAAAAATACAAAGAATTAGCCTGTGTATTAAAATTGGGCCAAAATAATTGGAGTTAATGGCCCAATGCCTTAGCCCAAGGCATCTGGCAAAGACCCGGTCCAGACCACAAGAGTGTAATCTCAGCCGTTCGTTAGGTTTGATCCTACAGCTGAGACAAGTAGTCGATTTAATTAGTTAATAAATAAGTGAGAATTAATCCGAGCCGTCTGATTAAAATGATCTGACGGAAGAGACTTGGGTCTCATAGGAGTCCAAACGACGTCGTTTTAGTAACGCTAACGACAGCCGTTGATCTCCATCAATTGGACGGCCTGGATTACATGTGACACATCGCCTATAAAAGGCTTGTGTCCGAATAGCTGCTTCATTTTGCCAAAATTCCAACCCTAGCCGCCTTCTCCTCTCTCCCTCTTCTTCTTCATCATCTTCATCAACACCGTCGACCATGGCACCTCTCACGGTGGTCTCCGGCCAACTCTTCGCTTCTCCTCTTCTCTTATCATCTTTCTCATCTCAAACACCACCCAAAACACCCAGAAACCCTAGAAAACCAACCTTCTCCGAAGACTCCGATCATCGGAACTTAGCCGGCAATCACCCAAACAACGAGAAATCACCCCAAACCAACGCCGATCTATTCCTTTTGACCTGATCTATCACCTTACCTTAATGGTTTCCTTCGTATCAGCCTGAAACTCGTCGAATATCCCAAAAAGTGTCGCCGGAACCCTAACTCCGGCGACCCCCAAACTCAAACCTCTTCAAGACATAACCTTTTACCCTCTCCAAACATCCCCCTATAACCAAAAACCCCTAAAGGCTTCATCTTGAAGTCTAAACAAGAAAATCAGAAAAGAAAAACGAAAAAAAATAAAGAAGAAGAAACAAGGGAATAAAAAGGTCTGAGAGTTTGAAAAGAATAAAGAGAAGAAAAGAAAGAGATTAGGAAGCTCAGGGGACAGGCCCTGCGAGCTAAGTACCCTCATCCCTTATTGTTTTGATTTTGCTTCCTTTGTTTGTTTATGTTCATGTTTCTTTTGTTTTTGTCTTGTTGTTTCTGTCTGATTTTATGTTTTTTAGATTCTTGATATCCTGTGCTTCTATCTGTTAGTATTAGGGTTTATGTTCATTCCATCTTCACGCTATTTCCTGCTTTGTTTTCTCTTATTCGAAAAATTTGTTTAGTACTAGGGTTTTAGTCTTTAAGAAGTTTTAGTTAGTTTGTTTGTTTTTCTGTTTAAAAGATCTATTCTTCCTTATTTTGTCTATATTCGTATGTTATTTCTTGTTATATTAGACTGCATGTTTAAGATTTTGGTTTGATTTTTTTTTAGAAATCTTGTTCATTTGTTCTGATTTTATTATCTTTATTTCATTTCACTCGTATGTTTAGATTAGAGATTTTTGCCTTTATGAAATTCCCTGTTTGGTCTCCATGTCTACTCTGTTTAAGGGTTACTGTTAGGACTATCTTGTGTAAGCTTGGTTGTTCTCTGATTAGTATTCCTTCATGCCTACTTCTGATCTTTGCAAACCATGTTCTTTTTCTGAAACTGCTCTATGATTTTTTACCTATATGTGTTTATATCAAGAACATCATAAGTATGACTTGGGATTTTCAGTGGTTCATTAAGTATAAGGAAGTTTAGAACATGCTAGTGTAATGGTTAATTGACACTATGTTATGAAATCTGAGTTTGTAAGTCTATTGATTGAGATTCAACAATACTCAACCCTTTTCTCTGAATTTTGACTAATTGATGAACAAATTTGATTTCATTGGCTGTGTGTGCAATTACTTGTGAAACTGCCTATGTTTGTAATAGCCTTGTGTTAAGTGAACATTGTTAATACCTATCATGCCTAGGTGAATTGGTTATAGCTGCAATAGCTTTAAGACTTATAAGTGGTTAACTTTGAAAACATGCATTAAGTGTCTTAGAATAGGCTAAAATTGAAAATCAATAACAATAGGTTATAAGATAAATAAGTGACCAAAGAGTGGTCAATTTTGCAAATTGACCAACTCTACAAGGTCCAGCACACTGGCCCACCTTAAAAGGGCTAGTTGTGTAACAAGTGGTGCAAGTCTGCAAGTTCAGACTTACCAAGGCTCAATTTAAGCCCTGAATCACAGGTGGCTAGGTCTATAAAGGCCTTGGCCCAGCCTGTGTTCAGTTAAATAGGTTTCTTAGCAATAATTGACCTAAGAGTGGTCAACTTTGCAAAAGGTTGACCAACTTTACAAGGTCCTAACACACCAGTCCACCTGAAAAGGGGTTGTTGTGCAAAATAGCTAAGTCTGCAAATGCAGACTTGCCCAGGCTCTCTTTTGAGCCTTGAACACTAAAGTGGCCAAGCATGCAAAGGCTTTGGGCCCAACTGTTCAGCAATTGAGTTTAATTACCCAAGCCAAGTCTCAACTTGAGACTGGCTAGTTTTAAATAGCTTAAATAGAATAATTAAGCAGTCTAGTCCTGCAAACTAGTTTAATTGAACTTAAATGAACAAAAATAGGTTATTAAGCAATAATTGGCCTAAGAGTGGTCAACTTTGCAAAGGTTGACCAACTCTATAAGGCCCTAACACACTAGTCCACCTTAAAAAGGGACTGATTGTGCAAAAAGGCTAAGTCTCCAAAAGTAGACTTGCCCAGGCTCTCTTTTGAGCCCTGAACACTAAGGTGGCCAAGCCTGCAAAGGCTTGGACCCAGCCTATGTTCAGCAATTGGGTTTAATTACCCAAGCCAAGTCTCAACTTGAGACTGGCTAGTTTTTAAATAGTTAATTTCAATAATAAGGCAGGCTAGTCTTGCAATTAGCTTAAAATTGAAGTAAAATGGTCTTAATTAACTAGAACTAAGTCAAAATAGGTTAAAATTGAAATAGTTTCCTAAAGTATAATTGACCAGCCCTTAAATACCAATGCAAGGGCTGGCTATTAGTTAAATAATTCCCAAAAGAGCTGAAACTTGACCTAGGCAGTCGGGTAAATCAGCTATGTCTTTGAGGACATATAGGGAACTTGAAATAGTATTCTGGTAAATAATTTAGAACATAAGAGGGAAAGGGAGTCATTTGTACCCCTGATTTCTGCAATTTTGCAGAGATTTAAGGGTATAATGGTCTCCCTAAAAAGGGACACTACTAGAAATTGGAGCTATGGCAACACTTTGTATTGCTACGGATCAGTAACCGTTGCTATAGGTAGTCTATTGTTACGGTTTTAACCGTTACAAAATATTATTGGAACTGCACTTAGCAACTGAACCGTTGCACTAGTCTTAAAACCGTTCCAATAGAGATATGTATGGCAACGTTTCGCTCAACCGTACCAATAAATCAATCTATGGTAACGGTTATATCTATTGTTACGGTTATTAATTCCCTCCTTACTTTTCACCCAAATTTTCTATACCCGCTAAAAATCAAAAGGACGCACCATCTGATTTTTTATTTTTTTATTTTGTTTTTATCCCTAATAAAATACTACTATGAAATATGTAAACCCCAAAAATTAGGGTACAAGCTCACTATTGGAAATTACAAGGAGATCAAAACTTCTCAAGTCATCTTCAACACCAAAAATCAGCAAAAACTACCCCAAATCACCTTTATATCAGTCAAAAAATAGCCCAATACCCCAACGAAAATCAGTCAAAAAGACCTCAGAACAAACACCTTTGAAAATCAGTCCAAATCTCAGTCAAAAGGCGGTCAAAACGCTGCAGAAGATAGCCATTAGAGCAGCTCCAAATTACCATCTCCTCCAATACAATCTCCTCCGGTCAATAGCTCTTCTCGCTTGTCAGTGCCATTACCGACTCGCCCGCTATCCGTATGTTTTCTGAAGTAGTATTTCACTTTTCATTTTCAGTTCCTCTCTGTTTGCACAATTACTCAAAATTCATTTTCCTTTTAAAAACCCTAGTATACGAGTTTCTATTTATTTACTAGTTCGCATCGACTTTTTGCTTTGTACGTGTAATTTAGGTAACCTTCATCTCTTCTTGAGTATTATTTTATGAAAATCTTAATATTTTTTTATTTGGTTACTGTTATTTTTATATTTTATTTTCTTCAGCTGCATACAATGTGGTTTTCCTTTTTATATGATTTTGCAGATCTGTTGTATTCCTGTCGATTTGTCGAAATTCATGTTTATTTCGTTTATTAACTCAATTGGTTGACTGCCCTTGGAAAAAAATTGGAAATTATTTGGAACAATGGTTGTGAGCATCTAGTTAGAAAGAGCAGACACGTTTCAATACTTGGGAAACTTATTGGCGTGGAAAAGAATGGGAGCTAAAGATTTACTTTGCAGAATATGTTTGATTTTTGCTATTTCCAGTGCATTTTTCTGCTATTGTAATTATTTTTTTTGGAGTCGAAATAATTTCCAGTGCAAAATTATTGGTTGTGGAATTGTTTTATTTTTTTGTAACCATCATATTGGATCTTTATGCAGAAAGTTATATTTAAAGAAATATTGAACACATAGAGGAACTAAAATGAATATTTGGTGTATCATAGTTATATGAGAATTCTTATTAATTTGTTTATCTTTGAGGGAAGGTGTGCCTTGTAAAAATGATTTGAACTTGTTATAGTTCCTTGTAATAAAACAGGTGCTATTATAATGGTTCCTAGTTTGTATGGTTGGTACTGTCCTTTCTCACCTTCCAGATAGAGGAAAAATCATGAATTGCCTATAAATTTGTCCAGCTTATATTCTTTTAGAAATTTATAATCTGTATTGTTTTATAGAAATGTTTTTTTTTCTTTGCCTTTTGATGTTATATACTCATTTGTCTAGCTTCAAAATACAACAAAGAAACCTACTTCCCTTCTCAATCTGAAGAGGAAAAGTTGGACTAGTTGAATGTGATGAGTTTGTAATGTAAAACTATTCCAGCTTCTTGTTATTTCCCAACAGTGCTATCTTAGTACGGTATATCAATAAAATCTTACCTCATAAAAAAGATTTAGTGCGCGAGCTTATGCGGATTGTGGTTCTAGCTTCACCTTATAACGGGTAAGCATATTAAACATCCTGCTGGATTAATGTTAAGAGCCAATATAACTTCCGGAGCTATAGGAATGATATTTAATTGTAATATCAAGTGAAGGGACAGCTATGATTGTTGACCTAAAACATAAAAAGAAATTTATGTGATCTCTAATAGTTTAAGCTTTGAACAAGGCAGTTTACATCATTCTGTATGTAATGATTGTTGTTATTTGAGTTGTTATGTCCTTTTGGCTGCTGGAAATGGTCATAACATTAATAGATAATTTGTGGTTTAGATTTTTATTAGATAAAGGTGCATGATAAAACTTTAAGCTTGGCACATTTTTAACAACTACATTTGCAACTTTAAGGGAATTAAGATTCTTTACTTGTAATGAAAACGACTTTCAACTTAGCTTTACCAATTAGAATGAGATATATGTTCATATAATTATGCCTATTTTCAATATATTTATGCTTCTTGATCAAGACGTAGAATTCACTAGACCCCGCCTTGGAAGAAGTATTATGAGATTAAGGCAAAAATTGAAATATGAATCTAAACTCCAAATGCTACTTGCCCCTTCCTTTGCTATACTACCTTGTCATGTTAACGAACCAAATCCTTGAGCGTTTAGCTCGTTTAAATTTTGGACAGGTTCATCACTTAACTCGTCTTCCCTCATCGTGTCTTCATGTTGTTCTCTTGTGTGGTCAGCCCCTCATTTTGGTTGTTTTGTTGACGACGACATCATGGATAAAGTTTGTTTACCAGCTGTAGTTTTAGAATCAGCAATTTCAGCAGTTTCAGCAGCTGGTTGATGTCTCAACATAGCCTGTAGCTTCTGATGTCTGCTTCTAAAAGGTAGTACTAGCATCAGTACTTATTTTTTTGAATAATCCACTAGGCAGGAGCCTAGGGCTAGTTTTATTAATACTAAAAAAATAAAAAAACCTCATAAGAGGAGTACAAATATAGTAATCCTAATGAGGCAAATAAAAAAATAAAAAAAAAATCACTACCTAACAAGCATGTAAGAAAAATGAACTAGCTAACACTAAGTATTCTATAATCATCACAGAGTTTATAACATACTCCGTGATGATATTACATAGAATAATACTAATGTGATGGTAAAATAAAAATATGTAGAAATAACAGTGATGATCTTCCTTCTCAAGTGTTGTGAAGTCTTCAATTTGTATCCGCTTGTCTTCTTCTACCTTTCTTAAGTTGTCTTCAAAATTCATGCTCTTTTTTTTGAACGATTGGACTTTGTTGATGTAGTTTGAATAGCTTGTCTTTGTTTGGCAGCTCTCAATGGAAGTATCCTTACATTTGTATCCTCATTTACCCTGCCGTCCCAACTTTTATCCCTTGTACGAGTATTCTTAGTTCTTCGACTATGCATTGGTGATAAATCACCTTTTCTTGCCGCCTCTTCCTTACAATGTTATAACATTGCTTCTTCCTCGCCTTCTTCATACACCTCTCTTGCCACATTTACAGAATTTTGTATTTCTTGAAACTGAGACACCAAAGCTGTTCCAGCATCTTTATTGACCAATATTGCTTTGTTTTGATTTTTATTGTTGGTTCTAGTCATCCGTCCAGTACTAGCAACATGAGGTGATTTTAGAGAGTGTTGGGGTTTGGAACTTACCAGTGCCTCAAGTAAATTTCTGTCCTCTATTGTAATAGCAGGTGTCCTTATAGTTAATTGCTGCTGTGCTGAAGGTGTTACTGCAGCTCCTTCGATGCTTGCATTCTCCTGCTGCTGTTGTTTCCCAATTTTATATGCTACTGCTGCCTTTGAATTGCGTATTTCACTTTTTTGTTGCCCAGGACCTGTTGTTACATTAACTGATTTTGGATCAGCTGGAACTGGTTGTTGCTGTCCAGGAAGTGTAGACGGTTCAAGCTGTTAAACGTCACATGTACTCACGATATGCTGCTGCCCAGACTGTTTCGAGGCTGACAAAATAGCAGTTGGACTGCTCGATAATAACTGTTGCTGTCCAGAAATAGCCTCTTGTTGCCTACCCTTGGGAATAAAATCAGGTGCTATAGCATTTAGCTTGCTACTAACTCCCATCTGTCCTTGATCATCACCCCGTTCACCATACGATTCTAACGATTGTGATGGTATTTCGAAAACCGAGGTGTTTAATGTGACCATTGCTTGTTTAACCATGTTAGTATGCATCATCATTGCATTTTGGGCACCTTTGATGATTTTTTCAATGTGAGGACTAGAAAAATGCAGAGTAGGAATGTTAGAACTATGAGCCTTACTACTTAGCTCCTCTAGTCCATTTTTCTTTGAAGCCTGCTGTCGAGAACCAATGTCCATATCCAAATTCTCATTGGCTTGACCTTTTTTTCCACTGTTGGGGCATTGAACTAGATTTGTTGACCCCAATTGGTAATCATCTATTGCTGCCTGTGCATCAAAACAGTTTGAGCTGGTCCTCAAGCTATTGTCTTGGACCTATCGATTTGGTGATAGTCCTTTCTTGGACGTGGTGGTTACCACATTCCAAACTTCTTCTTTTTTGTTTTGATCCTTCCCCTTATCATCCGTCTTCACATAGGCAGCCTTATATTCCACTAGTTCCCCCTTATTTCTTCTCTCATCATCTCCAAAGGCCTACGACTCATTATTATGACAGACCACAGGTGCTGCCAATTGCCCAGTTAATGCATTGCCTAATTTTTGGACCTGTTCTTCAGTTATAATCTGTGGAGCCTTAGCGCGTAATGTCTGCCCCATATCTCCTCGATCCTTAGATTGGACTTGGCTAGACTTACCAACACGATCAACCTCATTTAAAACTGCTGCATTAGATTCAACAGTTGCACCATTAGCATAATGCAAAGTAGCACATGCCTGGACAATTGGATTTACTGCTTCACGACCTTGCAACAGCTGATGACCAACTACATGTTCTTTTGCACATATAGTATTTGCAGCCTCCAAATGATCATCCTCTATATGTACAATCTCATTACCTTCCGAAATTTTCCCAGCGATACCAGTTGCAACAATCCCAGCTGCCTTAGCACTGCTATCAACATTATTTTGTCCTGTATGTGCTGACAACAGTTGTGCATTATACGTCAACTTATCAGAATTTTCCAAGTTTGGATCCACAATATTGGAGATCCTTGCTAAAGCTGTTCGAACAGGAACATCTCGCAACATTGGAGGTGGACCTTTACCAATCTGTGCAACATTACCAACAGAAACATTAAGATTCTCCTTATCCTAAATTTGTTTACCTTCTTCTACTTGCGCACCATTCTGCTCAGCCATATTTTGTTTTGCTGATTCAAACTCACATTGTGCAGCCCTTTTTAAATTGGTAAGCCTGGTAAGGTGATTTCAAAAGATTTCTTCAGTTACCAATCTTGCCATCCTATGGAGTTGATACATTGCCTGTAGGAATTACGTAGCTGCTAGATAGATCTAAAAGAGACTTTCCAGATAATTAGTCAAGTACAAGAGTATTAAACCTCCATGAATGAGAGTATAACATATGTTTGACACCTTTGTTTTATTAATACATAAATGAAGCACAATTTACTTTTGAAAAATAATGTCAGAAGTCTTATTCCATTATTGTCAAATAGAACTGGTACTGCATTCCATTTCTTTGTGGTTATCCATTAGACAATGAATGTAGCAGTACTAAATTATCAAATACCTCCAAGAATGAAAGTGATGAATCTGACTTGGATTATAAGGAAAGTTTCTACATCGGCTTCGGTTTTGTGTATTTTTATAAGCTACTGGCATTTCATCCTTCAACCAATTCTTTTATAGCTCCTACCTGAATTTTTTTTACCAGTATTTATGTTTCTTATTTGGTTGTCTGCTCAAAAGATACCTAATGGGAAGGAATTTTAAGACATAACTGTGAATTCAATATAATACTTTTAGGTTTCTAATCTTTCTTCTATGGGTATATTAAAGCAAAGAGTGAACCGAAGAGGGAAACATGCAATGATAGTGAAAATGGATAGAGGCACAGAACTTGAGCAGGACACAAGAAATGGTGGTCTTAAAACCATGCCTTTCATCATTGGTACTTCTCTTTCATTTTTTTCTTTAAATTGTTTATAATGCTCAATTAATGTTTTTTTCTTTATTTTTTGGGGGATTTTTTCCAGTGAATGAACAAGTTATGGTTTACAATCAAACATGATAATCTACTAGATGACATTTTATCAAATGAGTGATGCTGCCACTCGAGCTATCATTCTTGGAATGTGGACTTCACTTTCAAGTGGTATGTCTATTGTAGGGGCCATTGTTTCTGATTCTTACTTGGGTCGTTTCATGGCTGTCGCCTTTGGATCCATCTCCTCTCTTTTTGTGAGTTTTGTGCCCTTCAAAATTTCAAAGAAGTAGCTTTATTTGAAATACTAGTGTCACCAGTTGACCTGGATTTCATTGTTTGTTTCAGTTGTTTAGATTTCTTGTTACTTCTATCTGTACATGTAGCTGGTAACAGTTATTCTAGTTAGTTTGGGTTTTCTTAAACAGGGAATCGGCTGATTTAGTTTTTGAGTACTTTAATGCCATGTAAATCAATTTCACTATAAGTCTCTCTTTTTATGTTTAATCGCAGTGGTGTTCAAGCTAACCTAAGGGTACCTCGACTATTTCTGTAGGTGCCTAATATCACCTATCAACACAATTACTAGGTAACTGCTCTTTATGGCCTTGTGGAGGTGATCCAATTGTCTATTAGGAAACCTATATTTACAGTACGCAACTATTTTCAATGACGGTAGGGTGATTTACTTGTTTTTCTTTCAAGCTATGGCTTAGTTTATCCTCTTGAAGAGTAATGACTTTATTTATTCTATTTTGTAGATGGAGTAAATCAAGAAATCTAAGAAGATGTTGAAAGTGAAGAACTAGATCGTACTTGAGATTAAATTTGAATTGCTATAGATGAATGTTCTATAGGAATCTTTTGTTATCAACCTTTTTGAAACTAATTACTTTCTTGAAATGTATTAAACTTGTGCATTTGGGATAGAACATTTGCTTTATGGATACTATTTGTTTGATGGATAATTTATATTATTAAAAGTTTTAGTTTATGATTTATTTAAATTTTAGTATTATTATAATTTATTTTTCATATATAAATATTTATTTATAATGGGGCTATATTATATTTTTCAACTAAACAGTTGCAATAGCGTACCAGAACCGTTGCAATAGGACACAAATCGGTGTTCCACCATACAATACAAACCGTTGCGATAGGTCATACAAACCGTTCCTACACAAAAATAGAACCGTTGCAGTAGGGGTAAAGGAACCGTTGTTATATCCATAAATAACCGTAACAATAGCTTACAAAAGTATTAGCATTAAAAATATGGTAATGGTTAAGAACCGTTCCATATATACTATAGTAACGATTTTAAACCGTTCCAATTGAAAAATATAACGTGCTAATAGAGAAAGGAAAAACCGTTGCGCTAGATACATCTATAACCACGGAGAGTGCAAACCGTTACAAGAACCGTTCCCATAGACCTATTGTCACGCCAGCTGATGGAACGGTCTGTAAACCGTTCCCATATCTATATGGCAACGGTTAAACAACCTATGGGAACGGTTTCCTAACCGTTACCGTAGGCCAATTTTTCAGTAGTGGGAAATCAGTAAAAATCCCAAATCCCTAAGGCTACATTGGTAAAAACCCATAAAAGTAATCTTTAGAACCTTCCAGCACATGCTGGAAGGATTTCTGTTAACAGATTTGGGGACTAAAATGTGAATTGGGTAAATGTTAGAGGGGGAGAAGTGGGATTAATCCCATACTTTCTCCCCAAGTTTCAGCCCTTTGCCCATTCCTATAAATACCCCTAAAAAAGGCTGATAAGGGGGTTTGAATCAATTTTATCTGGAATTCATTTAGGCTGGTTTTTTAAACAGAAAAGTTTCAGAGTAAAAACATAGCAATTAGCAATAGTGTTTCTGGTATTCTTCGAGTAGAATTTGCTGATTTCTGTTGGTCGTTGGATTCTTTTGCTCGAGTTTGATCTGGGTTTCTATTGCTTTGCTGATTCCTGCTTGCTATTGCTGTGTTATTTGGTTCATTGCTATCTAATCCTCTACTGTTGCATTGCTTGTTTGGATCAGTTGCTGGTTGCTTGCTTTATCCCCTAGACTCATTGGATTTTCATTTTTCTTCATTCGAAGTTGTAATGACAAGTTGCTGAATAGAAATGAAGTTCAAGCATCAAAATTACTTGTTATTATGAATCTGTAGTGTATTTTTGGTTACTGATTTAGTAGTTTAGATTTGTAGTTTTAGGGTAGTACTGAATATAGTTGTAGAAGAGCAGAAAAAACAAAAACATTGTAATAGATAGCTTAGTAGTGGTAGATTAGCATAGATAGCATATCACTTAGCTAAAAATAGGTAAAACCTAAAATATAAGTTAAAAATCACGATTTCAATTCGCAAATAACTGTTCTTATAGATAACTTGATAAACCATCTTCACTTAGCAAATATCCTAGATTTACAATTGACTATGGAACGAAACGTTAGAACGAGCAGTAACTTTCAAATAATTGAGTTAATAATTTGCTGATAAGCTGAGTTGAAATGAAGGCAGTAGTTCCAATTATAACAAGTCTTTAAGCCATTAGATGATAGGATTTAAGTTCTGTCGTTGATTGTTTAAGCTATGTTCACATGATCAAGTCCTTTCATTGGTAAAAGGAAATAATTAAGCAGCGAAATGGTATAAGTACGATAGTTTCTTTTTGAGAATATCAGATAGGCTCAGTTCATATTGAACTCAGTGTCGTAATAATGTAGCTGTAAGTAACTCATCTTAACTTTAGATAGCCAACATGCCTTTTCGTTTGTACACGTAGTTAAGTAAATTCCTGATCTCGGTTAGAAAGTAATTTGCTCATTAGTGTAAACTTATTGTTAGAAATCAAAACAGACTTTTAATCTTCATGTATAATATATAGATTATTCAGGGCTGACAGTTACAGTGTGTACCATGATTTTTCTCTTGATAATTAATATAAATGCGATTTGGTTCCTTATTGATCTCAAATGTGTACTCCCTTGTATTCCCTCTATTTGTTACTACTTCTGTTTAGTTTGGGCCCAATGCAACAAGGGCCTGAACAATGGCACAAAGTCAGTAGGCAAAAACTTTAAGATCGCCTGGGCCTTAAGGGTCTGGGCAGGTCTGGTATCTGTTTAAGTAGATGAACAAGGATTCAGGCCCAATAACAACAAACGACATGGGCCGAAATTTGGAATAAAAAAAATTAAGGAAAAAACAGATATAGAAAATATAGCCAAAATACTAGTATTGATTCCTTAAAATGAAAATTGGGACGAGCCTCGCTCGATATCAAACAACGGGGCCCCCATTAGTAATAAGATAATATAGTAGATCCGGAGAGGCTAATAGCGAATTTCATAGCCTCTCCCAAAAGTTAAAAGCCGATAGACGTTATTTAGAGCACGATTTTAATGTACTTTCCTATTGAACGAGTGTGAACTTGGTGCGACTCAAATCCAAATCTCGGCAAAGCTGAAATACACCGAAAGTCATAGGCGTACTGGTTGCGGTATGACTCGAGGCGTGTTTTCGCAATGCCTCAAATTCCATAAAAAAAAATAATACTTAAGTAAAAGGCACTATATGTTGTTAAAATCTGTGATTGAGTCAAACAAGAGTCAGGAACGGCAATTGAGCGACCGTGCTAAAACCACGGAATCCGGGAATGCCTAACACCTTCTCCCGGATTAACAGAGTTCCTTATCCGGATCTTTGCTTCGCAGACATTTTTTTAGAGTCAAATTCCTCGGATTCAGGATTAACCGGTGACTTGGGACACCATTATCTTTCCCAAGTGGCGAATCTGATTAATATCAATAAAATCCCGAACCGATCGTCCTTTAATTTGAAAAACCCCTTCCTCTATGCTATTATATCCGTTTCAGGTATTTGAGTGTTGAGGTATACCCTACGAGCATATTTATATGCTTATTCCCAAAGTGGGGTAGTAAAAAGGGAGGTGTGACAGCTCTGGCGACTCTGCTGGGGACCCCAACCCCGAACTTCGGTTTCAGGGTTTAAGAACTCGAGCTCTTTAGAATTGCCGTTCGTGATATTGTTTGACTTCATTATATGATTTGAACAACATGCTATGTGCTTTATCGCTTTGATATTATGTGGATTGTATATAAATATTGTGCCGAAAACCTTTCTCCTTTCACCCCCGAGGATGTGCTTACTGGTTGAGACTCCCCTTTCTGTTAAAGTCACCCTAAATTAAGAAAAGAGAGGCCGGATAAGTTACAAAGCCGATTGACTCCGCGAGTCACCGGTACGCAGCCCCCTCCTCGATTCGAGTTGTCCGCTCGGGTACACGGTCTAGCATTCTATGAAACCGTAAGATTTTGAACATAGGTCTAGGACGATTATTTGCATCATATCTGACTTAGGGGACTCAACACAGGGGTTGGGTTCGTCTAGGACAGGTGACCCGGTATCTAAAAGGCCGAGCATATTATATGTTGCATTATTATTGTCCTTGATTCGTTATGTGGACCGGCGGGAATCCCGAGGATAGAAAATTGTTGAAAAGAAAAAAAAAAGGAAAGAGAGGAAAATAAGAGTTAGTGAAAATAAAGTATCTGAAAAATCGAAAAAATGATGGTTTTGAAATAAATTGGTCAAATAATCTGACCGAACTACGCAGGTTTGATTCTCGCCATTAGTTGGGATACGTAGGCAACCCTTAAACGGGTCCAACCACACTTTTAGAAAAAGACCAAAAAAGATTTTCCTTTTTAAAATAATCGAGGTGATTGCTATTTTTGGAAACGGCCAAATGTTCCGAAAGGACGCCGGAAGGCAGTTTTGGCAAAAATGGCCACTTTGAAAGCCATATTTCTTTCAAAAAAAAATGAAAACTTGCATTGAAATTTTTTTTTCTTTTTTCTAAATAATATCGCCTTAATAAATGTGCAGGACGAGCACAATGATGAATGAACATTTCTCTTTAAATAAAATCCCTTTGGAGCTGAAACTGTGGTGGCAAGACATGGGATCAGATGGTCAGGACTGGGTCAAAGATTACTTGAAAGATCTTACGGGGTTATTGAACATAATTCCCGAGGCGACGTGATTAGAGCATTGGTCACATTTTGGGATCCGGCACACAATGTATTGCATCTCCTGGATTTTGAACTCACTCCTACTCTAGAGGAAATTGCTTTCTATATCGGGAAGACTGAGGTTCCGTTAAAAGGAAAATACCCGGTATCTCCAAGGACGGTAATGGTGCATCGTTTTCTGGACTCTTTGAAAATTGCCAGGAATGTTCACAACGAAGATCTAGCCAACGGGTTTTGCTCCTTAAACTTCATCTATAGTAGGTATGGACATATCGGGGGTTTCAATGACCCCACGAACAAGTTATGCAGCAAGTCCAACCGAGCAAAATGGGAGGAGCACCGGAGGTTTGCTTTCTTAGTGGCATTTCTCGGAATTGTCATATTTCCGAGAAAAGATGGGCATATCAGCATAAAGGTTGCCGGGGTAGCTAGCACATTGATAGTACAAGACAATTGTACTCTAGCTCCAATGATTGTAGCTGACATCTACCGTGCTCTGACTGAGTGCAAAGCGGGAGCCAACTTCTTTGAAGGGTGTAATTTGATTTTGCAGATTTGGTTAATTGAACATCTATGACATCATCCTTCGTTCTCAAGTTATGGTTCGGCTGAACGAACATGTTTGGAAGAATTCTATACGAGAACAAAAGAAGTAAAATTGCCGGGGGGAGTCAAAGATTGGATTTCGCATCTTCGATCATTAATTGATGGCCAGATCGATTGGACATATGATTGGCTACCTCTTGACGAGGTAGTATATATGCCGACGGAGGGGTCGCCATTTTTTATCATGGGCTTGAAAAGCATCCAACCTTATGCCCCATACAGGGCCCTGCGACAGTTGGGTAGATGTCAAGTTATTCCGAGAGATGGAGACCTCAGTTCGCAAGCTATAGAAATTGGTCCGGATGGGCAATTCCCGGAAGCAAAGATCCGGCAAATCTGGAATGAGTGCCAAAACCTGAGAATGGATACTTGTGTTCAAAATAGAGCTCGGGGAGAAGTGTCATCTGGATACTCCACATGGTACCGACGGGGTTTTGAGCATGAACGTCTCTCGAAAAGACCTCACCTGCAAGATTTGATGGAGCAATCCAAGGAAAATCAGAACTGGGCAGCCAAAGAAAAAGAATACAAGGCCAAAATCAGCTTGTTGGAGGATAAATTGAGAAATCTCCACTTTGAAAGTGGTTTACAGGCAGCATCTGATGAAGGAGAGAAGAAACAGCTGAAGAAAGAAAATGAAATGTTGAAGGCTCAGATTGTTCAAATGAAAATTGCATCCGAGACCCCGATTCGCTTAGCCCGGGATGAGAAATTAATTGAGATTCTCCGGCGCAAAGTAAATGACTACAACTTTGACTTGGACAAGGCTGAAAAGGAATTAGTCAGGGCTCGGAAGCAAATAGCCAGGGATGCTGAGGAAAGAGCCAAGTTTGTTCGACAGTTACAAGATAAGCACGAATTTGAGGTAGCTCGGCTCAGAAAGAAAATGCTTTCAGCCACGGTTAAAAGTAACAAGATTATCAAGGATCTTGAAGAAGAGAGAGAACATTGTTACACAACTATGGCTCGACTAGAATTGGAGCTGCAGCAAGTACAGAAAGATAACCAACATACCTTGGATGCTCGCACTGAACAAATAAGCCGATTGCTGCAAGAAAAAGGGGTCATTCGACAGAAGATTGTTCGCATTGCTCAATACATCACCCGAAAGAGTCAACTGTGTGAAGATATGTCTCGAGGAACCTTTGTATCGGTGATGAAGTTCTTCGTGCAACAACTCATGTCTGACCTAGATAGGCTCCAAAGGGGATTAGCATATAGGCCTGCGGCAAGACCGAACGACGTCTCGCGGGCACTAGGAGCATTAATGTATTCATAGGGCATGCATTATCTTTTTTATATTTTTTTCCTTTGCATCAGCATTACAACATCATCTTGTAATCAATATTTTGAATTATCAATAAAAATCAAGTGTTGTTGTCAATTCTTTTGCTTTATGTCATTTCTTTTAATTTCGATAGGCAAATAGATAGGGACACAATTATGAAAATGATAGAAAGAAAGAAAAAAAGAGAGAAAAGAAAAAAAAAAGAGAAGAAAGTGAAGAAAAATGAAAAAGAAAAAAGAAAAAAAAAAGAAAAGAAAAGAGAGAAAGAAAGAATAAAAGACGATTGGTTCAAATGAGTAGAGGCCGGGATGATGCATGACGACTCGAGAAAAATGTGCTTGTTTTAAAGTCGTTGAATTTTATCTTCTCATGCACTAACAACTAATGGGCGTTGATGTTTGTGAGTCCAGATTTTATTGGCAACTGGCATTCTGGCTACTCACCCTTACAATACGAGATATAAGAAAATGACAAAAGATGTGTCACAAGAAATTGAGGCAACTATTGTGGATCCCGCTCAAGAGGAAGAGATTGTGGACGTAGCGGGGATGAAGGAGGAGATGTACAAATTAAATGAGCAGATGTCCGAAATGTATCAAGCTTGGTCAAGGGGTCAACCCTTGCCAACTTACCCTACCAATCCCACATATATCCCTCCGGCTAACCCCAATCCTGAACCACCCACGATGAATTCATCTTCCACATACCCTGATTACCATCACTATTATGCCTCCACTTCTCAAGTACCACCACCTCCAGCAAAACAAGCACCACCACATCTACCCCAAGTTGCTCCAGTGTATGTGGCACCTCCGCCCGCTGCCCTTCACAAATCATCTAGTGAACCAATGTTCCACATACAAGATCCTCATTACTACCCGCCCGAGCCAACTTTTTGACAACACGAATCTCATACTCCGCTGATGGAGACAAGTGAAGAGAGAATTGCTAAGAATGCAGGGCAAGAAGAGATGGCCAGGAAGGTGAAAAGTCTTGAAAATGCCTTTCGCAATATGCAAGGATTGGGAGGGCAAGTGAGCGTGGCATACAAGGATTTGTGTCTGTTCCCTAAAGTGCAACTTCCCGTTGGATTTAAGTTGCCGAAGTTTGATATGTATAGCGGACATGGAGACCCGGTGGCCCACCTCAGGGGATATTGCAGTAAAATGAGAGGTGCAGGAGGCAGGGATGAGCTGTTGATGGCGTATTTTAGCCAGAGTCTAAGCGGTTCTGCTTTGGAGTGGTATACTCATCAGGATCACACCAGGTGGTTTGTCTGGGACGATCTTGTGCAAGCCTTTGCAAACCACTTTCAATACAATCTAGAAATCATACCGGATAGACTATCACTCACAAAGATGGAGAAAAAGCCAGGAGAAAGCTTCAGGGAGTTTGGCTTCAGGTGGAGAGAGCAAGCGGCACAAGTAGATCCACCGATGAAGGAAGGGGAGATGGTAGACTGTTTCCTGCAGGCTTTGGAGCCTACTTATTATGGTCATTTAGTGTCAGCAATTGTTGTGAAGATGGGGAGTTTTGTTGAGGAAGGTTTGAAAACGAACAAAATCATGAGTTTTTCGGCGATTAAGGCCACGAATCAAGCAATACAAACTGGGAATGGAGGAGCAATTGGAAAGAAGAAAAAGGAAGAGGTAGCAACTGTAGAAAGCAGGCCTTGGAACCGTAACCCGCATCACCACCCACTAAGACCCTACCACCAATACTCACCAAACCCATCAACCCCATATAACCCACTACCACCATCTTACCCACCAACCCCATATAACACACCAACCCCATATAACCCACCGCCACCATCTTACCCACCAACTATCCCGCACTACCACCACCCACAAGCCCAAACCTACTCACCACCACCACCACATGTGTGGAGAGCCCAAGCCCCACACAATGTTTACCACACACAAAACACCTACCCCGCTTCTAGACCATATAAAAATCCAAACAGACCCAGGCCTGACTCAGAATGGAGAAATAAGGCAAGGAAAACATTCACTCCATTGGGGGAATCTTACACCAGCCTTTATCACAGATTAAAAGAATTGGGAATGTTGAGCCCGGTTGCACCTAAACTTCCAAACCCACCTCCGAAAAACATTGACCAATCTGTCAGGTGTGAGTATTGTTCGGGAACACCAGGACATGATACTGAAAAGTGTTGGCAACTAAAGAATGCTATCCAGGATCTTATCGATAGTCGGAGAATTGAACTACAAGCTCCGGAGGCTCCAAACATCACGCAAAACCCACTGCCAACTCACCATGAAACGCATATGATAGAATTGGCGCAGGATGAGGGCAGTCGGAAGCCGTCTCAGTCTGTTATGATGATCAAGGCAAGTAGCAGAACGGAAAAGGAGGCGGAGAAAGAAAAAATGATTGTTGAAGAACCAGCAAAAAAGCCAGTAGTGGTGGAGGGTTTGAAGGTTGTAGTACCAGGCATGAAGCCGATATTGACTATGAAAGGCGCGAGTGTGGAACCAGTAATCATAAGACCGGTGGTGCAGATGCCGGTAGTGAGCACGAAGACTGTACCTTGGAATTACAATAAGGTAGCAATGATCTATAAAGGGAAAGAGGTATCTGGGGAAATTAATGAAACCCATGGTCTGACTCGGTCTGGGAAGTGTTTTTCCCCAGAAGAGTTGAGAAGAATGAAAACAGTGAAAGAGAATCAGTTAAGGAAGCCAGTGTCAGAAGAAGAGGCGGAGGAATTCCTCAAAAAGATAAAGTCGCAGGATTACTCCGTAGTCGATCAGCTGAGGAAAACTCCAGCACAGATCTCTTTGCTATCATTGTTAATACACTTAGAAGAACACAGGAAAGCTCTGATGAAGATACTGAACGAGGCTCATGTTCCAGAAAAGATCTCAGTTTGTCACCTGGAAAAGATTACCAGCAAGATCTTCGAGTCTAATAGGATCACATTCTCAGATAAAGAATTGCCTGTTGAAGGAACCGAGCACAATAAGGCGCTTTACCTTACGGTAAAAAGCGAGGAGTCGGTGGTAACCAGAGTGTTGATAGATAACGGATCAAGCGCTAACATTTTCCCATTGTCAACTCTGGGCAAGCTAAATGTCAGTCCGGACAGAATCCGGAAGAACAGTATAAATGTGAGAGGATTCGATGGTGGAGCTAAGAACACATTGGGAGACATTATTCTGGAGGTGACCATTGGTCCCGTGGATTTTACTATGGAATTCCAGGTGCTCGACATTGCTGTGTCATATAATTTGTTGCTAGGCCGACCCTGGATCCACGCGGCCAAGGCAATACCGTCGTCTTTACACCAGATGGTCAAATTCGAGTGGGAGCAACAGGAAATCGTGGTACATGGAGAAGAAAATGCCTGCAATATGGTGACGCCGTTTGATGGTGCCGACGGAGATAGGGGTCCTTGGGTCTACCAAGTGACAGATGCCATAACAGTGAACAGAATTGCTGAAGGAGAAAAATTGTCGATCCCTATGTGGCACCAACTGTTGTGATGGTGGCCAAGGAAATGCTCAAAAATGGGTTTGCGCCAGGAAAGGGATTGGGCAAAGCATTGCAGGGAGTTATTCAACCGGTTCAACTTCCAGAAAACAAAGGTACTTTCGGCTTAGGGTTCAAACCCACCTTTGCCGACATCCAGAGAGCCTCCAAAGCCAAAAAGAACTGGACCTTGCCTAAGCCTATACCCAAACTATCCGACACCTTCATCAAGCCTAGTACAAAATATCGGGCATCTGCTGTGACAAAGTACATCGAGACCCGACCTAATGAAGAGATTCTGAATTTTGAGAAGATATTTTGGGATGTGAATATGGTTGAAGTGGGGGAAGGCACTAGCAAAATGGATGTGCAGTTTGTGGGACCTGAAATCAAGTTGAACAATTGGGAAGCCACTCCTTTTCCTATCAGGAAGGAGTCCTCGTAGTTAGCTCCGAAAATTTCATCATTGCTTTCCCAGAAAAATAATTGTTGCTTTTTGAAGTTCTCTCATTCCCCTCATGAAAATAAAATCAAAATGTACTCCGAACTTTGTTCATCTTTTTATCAATGAAATGCAGTTTTCCCTTTTCCTCATTTTTGCCTTATTTTTCTTTATGTTTTCTTTTGTACAGTTCGCATGTGTTGATTCTGATGCCATGTCATGCGTGAAGGATTCTAGACCCAGTTCTGACAGTCACATTACCATACAAAAAATTGAGGAAGATAGTGAAATAGAATGTGAGGATGAGGAAGCCCTGGAGGAAATAAGTAAGGACATGAAACAATATGAGGAAAAACCCAAACCAAATTTGAGTGATACAGAATCTGTAAATTTGGGGAGCGAAGACAATGTCCGGAAACAAAGATTAGTGTTCATTTGGAGGCACCCCTCAGGGATGAATTGATAAGGTTGTTACATGAGTTTAAGGACATTTTTGCCTGGTCCTATGATGACATGCCCGGACTAAGCACTGATTTGGTGGTACACAAGTTGCCTATCTATTCTAAATGCCGGCCGGTAAAGCAAAAATTGCAGAAATTCAAAACGGACATTAGTGTGAAGATAAAAGAAGAGATGAATAAGTAGTTTGAAGCAAAGGTCATACGAGTCACCAAATACCCCACCTGGTTGGCAAATGTCGTGCCGGTCCCAAAGAAAGATGGAAAAACCAGAGTGTGTATGGACTATAGAGACCTCAACAAAGCCAGTCCGAAGGATGACTTCCCATTGCCAAACATTCACATATTGATCGATAATTGCGCCAAGCATGAGATCAGTTCATTTGTAGATTGTTATGCCGGTTATCACCAGATCCTGATGGACGAAGAAGACGCTGAGAAAACTGCCTTCATTACGCCTTGGGGAACGTATTGTTACAGAGTAATGCCGTTTGGATTGAAGAATGCCGGGGCAACTTATATGAGGGCGATGACCACGATGTCTCATGATATGATGCATCAAGAAATTGAAGTATATGTGGATGATGTCATCATAAAGTCCAAAAAGCAACCTGATCATGTGAGAGATTTGAGAAAGTTTTTCCAAAGACTCCGGAGGTACAATCTAAAGCTCAATCATGCGAAGTGCGCCTTTGGAGTACCTTCAGGGAAATTGCTGGGGTCTATAGTGAGTCGAGAAGGTATTGAACTAGATCCCTCAAAGATCAAGGCTATCCAAAGTCTACCTCCGCTAAAGAACAAGAAGGAGGTAATGAGTTTGTTGGGAAGGTTGAATTATATTAGTCGATTCATTGCTCAGTTGACATCAACATGTGAGCCGATCTTCAAGTTGTTAAAGAAAGATGCAGCAGTGAAATGGACCGACGAGTGTCAAGAAGCCTTTGACAAGATCAAGGAATATTTGGCCAATCCTCCAGTGTTAGTTCCTCCAGAGCCGGGGCGACCTCTGATTTTGTATCTGACAGTGCTTGATAATTCCTTTGGTTGTGTACTGGGTCAGCACGATGAGACAGGCAAGAAAGAACAAGCCATATATTACCTCGGTAAGAAGTTTACATCCTACGAGGTGAAATATACTCAACTTGAAAGAACTTGTTGTGCGTTGATCTGGGTAGCTCAGAAATTGAAGCATTATTTGTCAGCATATACCACATACTTGACATCACCCAACCTAGTTGGGTTACTATATTTGACATCGACCGCTTTACACTAATTGTAAAAGTGTAATTTGAGAGTATCACTGCCCCCGCACATCAATCTCACGAGCCTCTTATCCATTCTAATTGAACGACGGCGGGGGATGGCTATGCCCTACCATGTCGTGCGACATCCTGACACGTCCTAACATGTGCCAATGTGCTGACACGTCCTAACACGTGGCAATAAGCTGACACATCCTGACACGTGCCATGCCCGTGCCCAGCCATGTCCTGCGACGTTCTGATAAGTCCTGACCCATGCCATGGCAATATCTTGACTCGTCCTGACTTGTGCCATTCCCATATCCTTCCATGTCTTGCGATGTCCTGACGCGTCCTGTAGTCCCATATTGACACGTCCTGACCCGTGCCTTGGCCACGCCCTACCATGTCTTGTGATATCCTGCCACGTCCTCACGTGCAATAGCCATGTCCTGACACGTACTGACCTGTGCCATGCCCTTGTCCTACCATGTCTTGCATGTACTGACACATCATGTGGCCATGTCTTGCGACGTCCTGAACCGTTCCATGGCCATACCGTGCCATATCCTACGACATACGGCGATGAAGGCACAAGCTATTGCAGACCACTTAGCGGAGAATCCGGTGGATGATGATATGAGCCATTGAAGACATACTTTCCGGATGAGGAGCCAATGAGTGTCGAGGAAATGGAACAAGATGAGAAGCCAGGATGGAAAATGTACTTCGACGGAGCCGTCAACAGCAAGGGCGTTGCTATCGGAGCGGTACTCATTTCAGGTACGGGTCAACATTATCCCGTCACACAGCTCAGCTTCGATTTTTCTGTACCAACAACATGGCCGAATATGAGGCGTGCATCTTGGGATTAAGAATGGCAATTGACATGGGTATTCAAGAGATTTTGATCATGGGTGACTCGGATCTCTTAGTACATCAAATCCAGGGAGAATGGGAGACACGAGATTTGAAATTGATACCTTACCGGTATTGTTTGCACGAGTTGTCCCAAAGATTCCAGTTGATAGAGTTCAAGCACATCCCAAGAATGCACAATGAGATCGCAGATGCTTTGGCCACACTGTCCTCCATGCTGCACCATCCGGACAAGACATATATAGATCCACTCCAGATCCAAGTCCTTGATCAAAATGCTTATTGCTTTGCAGTGGAAGAAGAATTGGATGGAGAACTGTGATATCATGATATCAGGGAATACCTGAAAGCTGGAAAATACCCGGAGCAGGCCACTAGAGATCAGAAGAGAACCATCAGGCGTTTAGCTAACGGATTTTTCCTCAGTGGATGAGTTATATACAAAAGGACACCAGATCTGGGGTTGCTGAGATGCGTGGATGCACAACAAGCCGATGAAATCATGATTGAAGTACATGCTCGAGCCTGTGGACCCCACATGAGTGGATATGTCTTAGCAAAGAAGATTTTGAGAGCTGGGTATTACTGGTTCACTATGGAGCGTGATTATATCAAGTACGTAAGGAAATGCCACCAATGTCAGGTACATGGAGATCTGATCCACTCCCCGCCTTATGAGTTGCATACAATGTCTGCACCTTGGCCCTTTGTCGCTTGGGGCATGGATGTTATCGGCCTGATAGATCCAGCCGCTTCCAATGGGCATAGGTTCATTTTGGTCGCAATTGATTATTTCACCAAATGGGTTGAGGCAAAGACGTTCAAGGCAGTAACGAAGAAAGCGGTAGTGGACTTTGTGCATGAGAATATTATATGCCGATTTGGAATTCCCAATGTGATCATCACGGATAATGGAGCCAATATAAATAGTCATCTAATGGTGGAAGTTTGCGAGAGATCTAAGATCACACACCGCAATTCCACACCTTACAGGCGAAAGGCGAACGGGGCAGTAGAAGCGGCGAATAAGAATATCAAGAAGATTCTCCGGAAAATGGTAGAGGGATCCAGGCAATGGCATGAAAAGTTACCCTTTGCTCTCATGGGTTACCGCACGACAGTGCGTACTTCTATCGAAACCACACCTTACTCACTGGTGTATGGAACAGAGGCTGTTATACCTGCAGAAGTAGAAATACCTTCATTACGGATCATAGCTGAAGCTGGAATAGATGACGATGAATGGGTAAAAGCCCGGCTGGAACAATTGAGTTTGATTGATGAGAAGAGGTTGGCCGCAGTTTTCCATGGGCAGTTGTATCAACGAAGAATGGCCAGAGCATATAATAAGAAGGTACGACCTCGAAAGTTTGAAGTTGGACAACTCATATTGAGGCGTATCCTACCACATTGGGCCGAGGCAAAGGGCAAGTTTGCGCCAAATTGGCAGGGACCATTTGTGGTATCGCGGGTGTTGTCCAATGGGGCATTATATTTAACAGATGTTGGAGGAAAGGGCATAGAGACTGCTATAAATTCAGATGCGGTCAAAAGATACTATGTATGATTCCTTTTCAATTATGTGCTTTGTATTTTATTGTGATTTTGGAATTGAAATGACGAAGGCATTTTATTCTCTATCCAAACACTTTATCCATTGACAACCCCCTTGAGCCTTAATAAATATATTTTTTTTCATATCCCTCTCTCGGAATCGCTTATAGCGTAATAAGATCGAAATTGACAGAATGAAAAAATGATGAAAAAATGATGATGGAAAATGATGGAAATAATGATGAAAAAAAATGAAAAAAGAAAAGAAGAAAGAAAAAGAGAAAAAGACAAAGAAATTGGAAAAAAGTCAAAAAGAAATCCATCTAACTAATGACGTTGGATGAACTACGTCTGACTTGATCCCGAAAGGGTGCGTAGGCAGCCTCTCTAAGGTTCAGTCACAATAAAGGAAAATCCAAAAAATTTCCCACATATTGAAACTGGGGCAGAAGTTATTTAATAATTCCGACAGTTGTAAATATTTTTGAACCCTCGTGAAATTTTGAGCCTTTATACCTTTCTTTCTCAACCCATCCAAAAGCCACGTCACAGTCCAAAGAAAGACCTTCTGATCAATTCCGAATTGATAACGAATGCAATGAAGGAGAAGCGAGACATCGGATAATACCCGTGGTACGAAAAACAAAATACAAAAAGTAAAAATGAAAATAAAAAAAATGAGAGAGTCTCATCGGTGAAAACCTTAACCGGCACTGTGTGGCGATTGTGAGTTTGAGAGAAATAAAATGAGAGAGTCTCATCAGTGAAAACCTTAACCGGCACTGTGAGACGACTGTGAGGTATAAATGAGAGAGTCTTATTGGTGAAAACCTTTCGAGGCACCATAGGGCGATTGTGAGGACTACCAGAAAAGAGAAAAGGCAACAAAAATAGTATCGGTTTGGGTTGAAAACAATTAGGAGGCAGAATAATGATTGGAACGAACTGGGTCAGAGTTTCAATACATGGCATGGTCAGCGGAATCAGCCGGAAAATACCCAGATAAGTTCTATCATCTCTCCAAACACCCTTACCCTCTTTCATTTTTTCTGCATTTCATTATTTACCTTTTGAGAGCTAACTACCAGCTCCTGATAACGAAAGCTGAAACAACACTGGGTCAGAAAGAAAGAAGAGTTGGGAAGGAAAGAAAGAAGTTTGGCAAACATGGCCAAAGGAAAAGAAAATAAAACAAAAATGGAAAATTAAGAAAAGACAAAAAGAGTTTGCAAGAGATAAGCAATTGAAAGTTACACAGCAGGAGAAAAAGCAAAAAAAAGAAAAAAGCAATAAGAAGCAGGGACGGCAGATGCCAGTTGCCAGCAATTTATATCTGATAAATTTTGTTGCATGCAGGAACAAATTGTCACTAATAACTTTAAAGTGAATGTGACCAATGTGGAAAATAGAAAACACAAAAAGAAAAAGTTCGCCAATAAGTGGAGGAATTCACAGGCAAGAGATAATTGGTAAAAGAAAACACCAAAAAGAGAAAGGTAGCATCTTTTAAAATCCACTCCCCAGTCCTCAGGCTGCGGGAATACTTTTCTGCATTGCACGTTTAATTTCTGTTAGGCGCCTACCTTCAAATACGGGAATACTTTTACGCATCGCATTGCACGTTTAATTTACGTTAGGCGCCCACCTTCAAATACGGGAATACTTTTTGCATCGCATTGCACGTTTAATTTTCGTTAGGCGCCCACCTCCAAACACGGGAATACTTTTCACGCATCGCATTGCACGTTTAAATTTACGTTGGCGCCCACCTTCAAACACGGGATACTTTTCCGCATCGTATTGCACGTTTAATTTCGTTAGGCGCCCACCCTCCAAATACGAGAATACTTTTCGCATCGCATTGCACATTTAATTTATGTTAGGCGCCCACCTCCAAACACGGGAATACTTTTCGGCATCGCATTGCAACGTTTAATTTCTGTTAGGCGCCCACCTCCAAACACGGGAATACTTTTCGCATCGCACTGCACGTTTAAATTTCTATTAGGCGCCCACCTTCAAACACGGGAATACTTTTACGCATCGCATAGCACGTTTAAATTTCGGTTAGGCGCCACCTTCAAACACGGGAATACTTTTACGCATCGCATTGCACGTTTAATTTACGTTAGGCGCCCACCTTCAAATACGGGAATACTTTTACGCATCGCATTGCACGTTTAATTTCTGTTAGGCGCCCACCTCCAAACACGGGAATACTATCTTGTGTAAGCTTGGTTGTTCTCTGATTAGTATTCCTTCATGCCTACTTCTGATCTTTGCAAACCATGTTCTATTTTCTGAAACTGCTCTATGAGTTTTTACCTATATGTGTTTATATCAAGAACATCATAAGTATGACTTTGGATTTTCAGTGGTTCATTAAGTATAAGGAAGTTTAGAACATGCTCGTGTAATGATTAATTGACACTATGTTATGAAATCTGAGTTTGTAAGTCTATTGATTGAGATTCAACAATACTCAACCCTTTTCTCTGAATTTTGACTAATTGATGAACAAATTTAATTTCATTGGCTGTGTGTGCAATTACTTGTGAAACTGGCTATATTTGTAATAGCCTTGTGTTAAGTGAACACTGTTAATACCTATCATGCCTAGATGAATTGGTTATAGCTGCAATAGCTTTAAGACTTATAAGTGGTTAACTTTGAAAACATGCATTAAGTGTCTTACAATAGGCTAAAATTGAAAATCAATAACAATAGGTTATAAGATAAATAAGTGACCAAAGAGTGGTCAATTTTGCAAATTGACCAACTCTACAAGGTCCAGCACATTGGCCCACCTTAAAAGGGCTAGTTGTGTAGCAAGTGGTGCAAGTCTGCAAGTTCAGACTTACCAAGGCTCAATTTGAGCCCTGAATCACAGGTGGCTAGGTCTGTAATGGCCTTGGCCCAGCTGTATTCAGTTAAATAGGTTGTTTAGCAATAATTGACCTAAGAGTGGTCAACTTTGCAAAAGGTTGACCAACTTTACAAGGTCCTAACACACCAGTCCACCTGAAAAGGGGCTGGTTGTGCAAAATAGCTAAGTCTGCAAATGCAGACTTGCCCTGGCTCTCTTTTGAGCCCTGAACACTAAAGTGGCCAAGCCTGCAAAGGCTTTGGGCCCAACTGTTCAGCAATTGGGTTTAATTACCCAAGCCAAGTCTCAACTTGAGACTGGCTAGTTTTAAATAGCTTAAATAGAATAATTAAGCAGGCTAGTCCTGCAAATTAGTTTAATTGACCTTAAATGAACAAAAATAGGTTATTAAGCAATAATTGGCCTAAGATTGGTCAACTTTGCAAAGGTTGACCAACTCTATAAGGCCCTAACACACTAGTCCACCTTAAAAAGGCACTGATTGTGCAAAAAGGCTAAGTCTCCAAAAGTAGACTTGCCCAGGCTCTCTTTTGAGCCCTGAACACTAAGGTGGCCAAGCCTGCAAAGGCTTGGACCCAGCCTATGTTCAGCAATTGGGTTTAATTACCCAAGCCAAGTCTCAACTTGAGACTGGCTAGTTTTTAAATAGTTAATTTCAATAATAAGGCAGGCTAGTCTTGCAATTAGCTTAAAATTGAAGTAAAATGGTCTTAATTAACTAGAACTAAGTCAAAATAGGTTAAAATTGAAATAGCTTCCTAAAGTAGAATTGACCAGCCCTTAAATACCAATGCAAGGGCTGGCTATTAGTTAAATAATTCCCAAAAGAGCTGAAACTTGACCTAGGCAGTCGGGTAAATCAGCTATGTCTTTGAGGACATATAGGGAACTTGAAATAGTATTCTGGTAAATAATTTAGAACATAAGAGGGAAAGGGAGTCATTTGTACCCCTGATTTCTACAATTTTGCAGAGATTTAAGGGTATAATGGTCTCCCTAAAAAGGGAAATCAGTAAAAATCCCAAACCCCTAAGGCTACATTGGTAAAAACCCATAAAAAGGAATCTTTAGAACCTTCCAGCACATGCCGGAAGGATTTCTGTTAACAGATTTGGGGACTAAAGTGTGAATTGGGTAAATTTTAGAGGGGGAGAAGTGGGATTAATCCCATACTTTCTCCCCAAGTTTCAGCCCTTTGCCCATTCCTATAAATACCCCTAAAAAGGGCTGATAAGGGGGGTTCGAATCAATTTTATCTGGAATTCATTTAGGCTGGTTTTTTAAACAGAAAAGTTTCAGAGTAAAAACATAGCAATTAGCAATAGTGTTTCTGGTATTCTTCGAGTAGAATTTGCTGATTTCTGTTGGTCGTTGGATTCTTCTGCTCGAGTTTGATCTGGGTTTCTATTGCTTTGCTGATTCCTGCTTGCTATTGCTGTGTTATTTGGTTCATTGCTATCCAATCCTCTACTGTTGCATTGCTTGTTTGGATCAGTTGCTGGTTGCTTGCTTTATCCACTAGACTCATTGGATTTTTATTTTTGATCCAGGTACATATTTCTTCATTCGAAGTTGTAATGACAAGTTGCTGAATAGAAATGAAGTTCAAGCATCAAAATTACTTGTTATTATGAATCTGTAGTGTATTTTTGGTTACTGATTTAGTAGTTTAGATCTGTAGTTTTAGGGTAGTACTGAATATAGTTGTAGAAGAGCAGAAAAAACAAAAACATTGTAATAGATAGCTTAGTAGTGGTAGATTAGCATAGATAGCATATCACTTAGCTAAAAATAGGTAAAACCTAAAATATAAGTTAAAAATCACGGTTTCAATTCGCAAATAACTGTTCTTATAGATAACTTGATAAACCATCATCACTTAGCTAATATCCTAGATTTACAATCGAATATGGAACGAAACGTTAGAACGAGCAGTAACTTTCAAATAATCGAGTTAATAATTTGCTGATAAGCTGAGTTGAAATGAAGGCAGTAGTTCCAATTATAACAAGTCTTTAAGCCATTAGATAATAGGATTTAAGTTCTGTCGTTGATTGTTTAAGCTATGTTCACATGATCAAGTCCTTTCATTGGTAAAAGGAAATAATTAAGCAGCGAAATGGTTTAAGTAGGATAGTTTCTTTTTGAGAATATCATATAGGCTCAGTTCATATTGAATCAGTGTCGTAATAATGTAGCTGTAAGTAACTCATCTTAACTTTAGATAGCCAACATGCCTTTTCGTTTGTACACGTAGTTAAGTAACTTCCTGATCTCAGTTAGAAAGTAATTTGCTCATTAGTGTAAACTTATTGTTAGAAATCAAAAACAGACTTTTAATCTTCATATATAATATATAGATTATTCATGGCTGACAGTAACAGTGTGTACCATGATTTTTCTCTTGATAATTAATATAAATGCGATTTGGTTCCTTATTGATCTCAAATGTGTACTCCCTTGTATTCCCTCTATTTGTTACTACTTCTGTTTAGTTTGGGCCCAATGCAACGAGGGCCTAAACAATGGCGCAAAGTCAGTAGGCAAGAACTTTAAGACCGCCTGGGCCTTAAGGGTCTGGGCAGGTCTGGTATCTGTTTAAGTAGATGAACAAGGATTCAGGACCAATAACAACAAACGACATGGGCCGAAATTTGGAATAAAAAAAATTAAGGAAAAAACAGATATAGAAAATATAGCCAAAATACTAGTATTGATTCCTTAAAATGAAAATTGGGACGAGCCTCGCTCGATATCAAACAACGGGGCCCCCATTAGTAATAAGATAATATAGTAGATCCGGAGAGGCTAATAGCGAATTCCATAGCCTCTCCCAAAAGTTAAAAGCCGATAGACGTTATTTAGAGCACGATTTTAATGTACTTTCCTATTGAACGAGTGTGCACTTGGTGCGACTCAAATCCAAATCTCGGCAAAGCTGAAATACACCGAAAGTCATAGGCGTACTGGTTGCAGTATGACTCGAGGCGTGTTTTCGCAATGCCTCAAATTCCATAAAAAAAATAATACTTAAGTAAAAGGCACTATATGTTGTTAAAATCTGTGATTGAGTCAAACAAGAGTCGGGAACGACAATTGAGCGACCGTGCTAAAACCACGGAATCCGGAAATGCCTAACACCTTCTCCCGGGTTAACAGAGTTCCTTATCCGGATCTTTGCTTCGCAGACATTTTTTAAGAGTCAAATTCCTCGGATTCGGGAACCGGTGACTTGGGACACCATTATCTTTCCTAAGTGGCGACTCTGATTAATCTCAATAAAATCCCGAACCGATCGTCCTTTAATTGGACAAACTCCTTCCTCTATGCTATTATATCCGTTTCGGGTATTTGAGTGTTGAGGTATACCCTACGAGCATATTTATATGCTTATTCCCAAAGTGTGGTAGTAAAAAGGGAGGTATGACATAGAGCACATAAAATCAGAGAAACCCTAGGTCGGAGAAGATGAAAGGTTTGAAAGAAAACTTTGAAAAATCGTTTCAAACGTTAAAACAAACACAGATCTAGAACAGATCTAAAGAGATCAGGAGAACCTTGAGAGGCTAGGGTTTCAGAAGAGCCCTAAAAGCGAGAAAGCCTGGAAAAGTCACGATCTAAGCCAGAGAACATCCTAATCAGGCTCAAAAGACCAAGGGAAACCGGAGCATGGCCGGAGATGGAAGAAATCTTCGAATAAGTGAAAGTCTGAGTAAAGATCCTTGAGGTCTGGCCTCGATTCTTCGAACAACAAGCACGCAGGAGCCATTAGAGGCAAATATAGGACTTCAATGGCTTTGGAAGCCATTGATTCAGAAGGTTTTGGGTGGTAGCTGGAGGTAGGCAGCTAGGGTTAGGTTTAGGTCTTAGAGAGAATCGGAAAGGAGAGGGAATTTGAGGGCGGCGGATTAGGAGGAATGAGAGAGTTAGGATGGTCATTTGGATTAAAAAAGGAAGGGGACGAGGGGAGTCGTTGATCTATAAGATCAACGGTTGGGATTAAACGGGTTAGACGGGGGCCGAGATTGAGTAGGATAGGAGAGTGTATGGATCGGGTAATTTGGGAATTGGGTTGGGTAATTGGGGTTGTGATTGGGGTTTAATTTAAGGCGAAAATTTAAATATATGGGGCTAGTATTTGAATAGCAAAATTTCCTTTTTTTTTAATTTTATAAAAATAGTGAAAATGATGTTGGGAAATAATCAAAAGCAATGAACCCCCTAATTATTCGTAAATATTAATTAAAAGATAATGGAACTAATTTTATAATTATAAAATACTATTAATCGTAAAATAGGATATGACTGCAATTATATGCAATTTAGCTTTAAAAATACCAAATTAATTCGTAAAAATATGCAAAAAATCACCTTAATTGTATTTTGGTATAAATATCAGAATAAAATAAGTTATTCACCAAAATCATAGTTTTGAAAATAATTAATGAATTTTGTAGTATTAAAATAGACGATAAATTAGTTTAAAAATTTACAAAAGTACCAAAACTCTTGGGTGCGCTTATATATGCACATATATGTTATTTTGAAAGTATTTTGGGTATTAAAAATACTTAGGGAAAAATTGGGTATCAGCAGCTGCCCTCCTTTACCTGGGAAGGATTAAATAGTTGTTGGGTAAAGATATGATGACCAATAGTAATTTGAAAAGAATTTGATAGAGCGCTGGTTTCTAAGCTGCCTACATATTCCTAGTTTTACAGGAATCAATTTGTATGTAGTTCAGGAACCATTAACGGAACATACCGATGGAGATTCGAAAAGACGGACACAATGTTTGGGGGGCAAGAGGTATTTTGAAGCTGATCGGCTGCGAGAACCGGAGCTGGATCACTCCTGCTGAGATGGCCGTTGCTAGCCGGTGTACCTGCAAGTGAGAAATATAGGCATATATTGTGCATAAACTTAAACGTGATGCAGGCTCCCATCGGAACATGAATGTTGTATTTGGACGGTTAGGATGACGTCCTCTGACCATGATGTCCTGGGCCATGAAGCGCAAAATTAAAGGATTCGCAGGCTATGCAATGATGTTCTCGGGCCATGATAATGGTGCCTCCGAACCATGATGCCTTTGAATAATGATGTGCAGGAAGGTGGGTCCTCAGGCCATGTCATGGTGTTCTCGGGCTATGGGGATGATGCCTCCGAACAATGACACCTTCGGATAGTTTGGCAATATTTCAGCCCATGAAATGCAAGATTTTGGCGGTATTTCAGCTGATGCAAAAAAACGTAAATGGCGATGTTTCAGCCAACATAAATTTACATAAACATGCAATGTTCCAACCGATGTAAAAGTAAAATGGTGATGTTTCAGCCGATAGAGAATTTAAATAGACAGGCGATGTTCCAGCCGATGTGAAAGTAAAATGGCGATGTTTCAGCCGACAAAAATTTAAATAAACAGGCGATGTTTCAGCCAATGTGAAAGTAAAATGGCGATGTTTCAGCCGACAGTAATTTAAATAAACAGGAAATGTTCCAGCCAATGTGAAAGTAAAATGGCGATGTTTTAGCCGATAGAGAATTTAAATAATAGTTTTGCGATATGTCAGTCGATGTGAAAGTAAAATGGCGATGTTTCAGCCGATAGAGAATTTAAATAATAGTTTTGCGATTTTTCAGCCGATTGCAAGACGTGAATGAAAGTGACGATATTCCAGCCATGCAAGAAAGATAAAGTGACAGTATTTCAGCCATGCCAGAAAGATTAAGTGGCGATATTTCAGCAATGCAAGAAAGATAAAGTGGCGGTATTTCAGCCATGCAAGTGGAGGTAGAGCTTAACATCGAAAGGCAGAAAGGTGGCCTTATGTAGATGATGCAGGAAGAGACAATGCTTAGTCTTGGAAGGCAAAAAGGTAGCCTTATGCAATGCGGGAAATGCAGATGGAGACAACGCTTAGTCTCGGAAGGTAGAAAGGTAGACTTATGCAATACAGGAAAGGTAGATGGAGACAACGGTTAGTCTGTAAAGACAGAAAGGTAGCCTTATGCAATGCTAGAAATGCAGATGGAGACAACTCTTAGTCTTGGAAGGCAGAAAGGTAGCCTTATGTAATGCAGGAAATGCAGATAGTAAGTAAAAATCTCTTATATTATAGTTGGCAGCTAATTGTGATTTTGCGGCTGCTAGGGCTATTTCGAATGGCTAGAAAATGCGAATAGGTGTGACGGTTCAATGCGATTGCACAATATGTGTCACGCCCTAAATCGAGGGACATGACCAGCGCCTGACCGGGTAGCCCTAGTCAAGCGGACCTGGGTGCCTTTCCTAACCCACGTGTTACCCCTGTATTGTTCATTACATAAAAACCAAAGAATTAACCAATTATAACTGAAATCACACTTTTCCAAACATAACAACACGCTTAGTTTCTTAACAAGTTTACAGCTTACAACACCCGACATATATTTACATAAGACCTTGATCCCACATTTTACTGTCTATGGAGCCTCTAAGATGTAACAAGATGATACAATACTTGCCGGTAATAAGGCTCCGGCTATACCTTACACCAAATCAAAATAAGAATAAAAAATAGAAGTGGCATGAGCAACGCAGTTCCCCGAGAGGAAAAGAACTCACCAAAATTGCAAGTGGAAGGTAAAAGAGTGCTATTGCCGATGATCTGAAGTACCCGTTGTGGATCCACCTACAATCATGACACGAATGTAGCGCCTCTGGCAAAAAGGATGTCAGTACACTGGATTTGTACTGGTATGTATGGACAAGCTTTGTCCCAAGTAAACTCAAGCCATAAACAAATAAATCACGATAATAAATCAACCAACAGATACACCAAGAAATAACGAAGCGAGCCAATCACGTTCCCACACTTACTTTGTTTCAAGTAGTCCTCAGCCCATGTACAAATAGAGATCAACAAAAAAAAAGCAACAACCAAACATGCACGGAAACAAGCCAAACAAAGGGGCAATCAGTGCCCCACAGGTTGCAATCTCTCCTGATGTCTCCTTTCACACTTTCACATCAATGATTTCACAATTGTTTTCATATAAATTTCAATGGTGATTTCGATCGCTTTCCACCCTTATTACCTCGGCCACCCTTATTACCTAGGCCACCCTTATTACCCCAACCTACACCTTATTACTTCATATTGCGGCGCGCAACCCGATCCCACCGTAAAGTTTCAAATCACAACAATCACAACAATCACAAACAGCAAACAAGAATACTGCACAAAGATCACTAACAAGGGCAATAAGCAACTTATAAATTTGTTCATATTTTACAAATACTTTTCAAGCCAGTACTACAACAATTTTTCCATATCCAATAGTACCAATCCCATTATGTTCAGCAGTTTATGAATTCTTCGAGTTGTTCCATTAATTTCCCACAAGAAGCCAAGTATGCCATCACTACTATTGTCCTTATTTTTTTTACCAATTATGATTTCCCTTTTTCATCATTCCGTTCACATCTCTTACCACACAACACATGATTAAACCAATCGAACACCCAACAACTTAATAAAAAGAATTACACAACAATTCTCATAACTATCACATACCATATAATTTGTACAAGTAAGGGAAATTTTACAAGGATCAAAGTTAGCCATACATACCTGGAGTCGAATTCCCTTTCTTTTATCTCCTACTTCAAATTAACCCAAGTTATCTTATGTTGCCAACTCCGCTTTTGCAAACTCTTACTTCTAACCACCCCTTTTTACTAAATTTCAAGTTTAAAGAACATGCATGAGTGTTAAATTTCCATTTTCATTATCTCTATTTAGGTTCAAAATTTCCGATAGACATGCTTTCTATGTGGATAATGATTTGGACACCCTTTAGACATAAAAAAAAATAATATGAGCATGGTATCTATATGCAGTTTTATTATTATTTACCTACAAATAGTTTGCCTAATGTCATTTGCAGAATGCAGTGATTTAGTAAACCATGTTTTATATGAGATTGCAGAATAATTAGGAATTGACCTATAGGAAATATATATATAAGCGTATTTGCGCGAATTAAAGATTAAACCTATGAACATGACTTCTAAATGTGAGTTTTGTAGGAATTAAAATAAGAACCTATTGGCGTGATTTCTAGGTGGATATGTAGAGATGAGAGTTAAAACCTATAAGAATAGTATCTAGGTGGATATGTAGAGATGAGTTAAAACCTATTGGCATGATTTCTAGGCGTGTTTGCAGAAATAAAATGCTTGAGCTTATAGGCAGGATCTCTACCCTTGGTGCAGAAAATAAATCCCCTTCCCCCTTCTTTTACTAAGTTCCCCAGAGTTTGTACGGATTATTACAACCCCAAAAAACAACTAAAATAATAAAAATACATCAGGAATCCTCTGCTACATACGAGAAGACTAATCCAGACTTGAGGCCTAATAATATGAGATTGAAGCACTTCCGAGATCCATATTTCCAAGCCTTGTCTTATCTAAGGTGTTTCAGAGATCCAAGGGATTTCAGGAACTCAGGTACACCCAAGATATTCATAGAAATTGAGTTGTGCAGTGTGGAAGGGCCAGCTCTTATGTGCCCAAGTTCAGAGGGAACTCCAAGGTCCCAAGGCAAGGCTCACGCAAGAGGGGCAGAACTTAAATTCTAGGAGTTGAGTGTAAGTGAAATATAAAAGGGTAGGAGGACTACCCGGGCGGGTCGGTGGTCATGCCCAGCCATAATAACACTGGCACACACCTGACCAACCTATGATCAAACATTTAGGGAGTACAGACCTATTGGAGGTCAAGCCATGGCCTGAACAGTAATCAGGTGTACTGCCATGCCAAGGTTGTTACTCAGTACACACAATAGAAAATGGGAAGGGAAATTGACAAGCATAGGATCCCAAAGGATCTAGTTCATAGCCATGGACAATGATTTCAGGTATTGCCATTTTTTCTAAACCATATATTAAAGCATTCAAAAGGGTTTGAGGGTTTGGGATTCATAAAGTATCAAATTCACGACAAGCAACTGACAAGATGCATATATAATTTAAGTACTGGACTACAAAGGAAAGGGAAAACATGTAACAGCATGCTAGAAACAAATGTCAAATAAAATCAGAAGTAGGCAGAAGTAAAACAATCATTGTTTAGACATGTAAACTAACTGGGACAAACCAGTAGAGAAGCAAAAGAGTGCGAAAAGAAGTACAGTAAACGAAGTCCACAGCAGCACAAGTATCAGAAAGAAAGAGAGAGTTTTTAAGTGAGAGTGATTTTTGAACTCAGATTCTTTTTTTTCGTGTCCGTTCAAAGAGAATGGAGGAAAGTATTTATAGTTGATATCAGGTAGGGAACAAGGTAAGAAAATAATCATGTATCGGTTAAATCTATCAGTAGCAGAAAATCGTTTTGATTGAGGAATTCAAATTTGAACTGTAAAGGGCAAGAGTTATTTAAGGAAGGACATCAAGTAAACATATTATGCATAGCATACAGATAAGGGGTAAATACATAGGGGTTTTGATTAAGGAAAGAAAATTTTGAAATACACGGTTAAGTAAATAAGGAAAGGACAAAGTAAATAAATTAGTACATAGTAAATGGGGGAATCGGGGATTCAATATCACAAATGAACCAAGTCAGAAATAGGGGAATCGAAAGGTTAAAAAGAGTTTTAAAATAAAAAAGAAAAGAATCAATCATGCTTACACAGGGAAGTCTGTAATCAGTCCCAAATTCTAGAGGGACAACCAGTATATATAAAGAATGAACAAAATTGGGCGTGTGAGGTTAAATCATGGCAAAGAGAACTAGTAGGGCTAGTAAAGTAACAAGGGAAGGGGGTATCAGAAACATGCCAAGGAGTCACGTAAACAAGATCTTATAGAGTTTAGCAAAAGTCAGATTCACATGGAGCAACAAAGACGAAACAACTTCAGGAACTCAGAGATTAGGGTTTCGAAACCAAGAAAGTTTAGATATGAGAAGCACACAAAGCACGTAACAAGTGACCTACAAAATCAAATGAAACCCCAAATTTAATCGAATCTAGAAACGAAAACAAGTAAGTCAGGCAGAAATACTAACCCAACAAGTCCAGAAAACTCAAAGGGACTAAGACCTTAAACATGTATTCCCTAAAAACTTAATGAAAACATAAAAAAGAAAAAATCGTGAAAAATACAGTAAAAGAAAACATAATAGATGAAAACACATAAAAATCACAGTAGAGCACGTAAAATCAGAGAAACCCTAGGTTGGAGAAGATGAAAGGTTTGAAAGAACTCTTTGAAAGAAACTTGAAAAAATCGTTTGAAACCGTAAAACAAACACAGATCTAGAACAGATCAAAAGAGATCGGGAGAACCTTGAGAGGCTAGGGTTTCAAAAGAGACCTAGAAGCAAGAATGCCTGGAAAAGTCACGATCTAAGTCATAGAACATCACAATAAGGCTCAAAAGACCTAGGGCCACCAGAGCAAGGCCGGAGATGGATGGGATCTTCGAATAAGTGAAGGTCTAAGTGAAGATCCTCGAGGTCTGGCCTCGATTCTTCGAACAACAGGCATGCAAGAGCCATTAGAGGCAAATACGGGCCTTTAATGGCTTTGGAAGCCATGGATTTAGGCGGTTTTGGGTGGTAACCGGAGGAAGGCGGGTAGGGTTAGGTTTAGGTCTTAAAGAGAATTAGAGAGGAAAGGGAATTTGAGGGCGGCGGATTAGGAGGAATGAAAGAGCTAGGAAAAAATGTAGGGTTGAGGGGAGCCGTTGATCTAAAAGATCAATGATTGGGATTAACGGGTTAGACAGGGGCCGAGCTTGTGTAGGATAGGAGAGGGTATGGGTCGGGTAATTTATGAATTAGGTTTGGTAGTTGGGGTTGAGGTCTAATTGAAGGCTAAAATTGAAATAGATGGGGCTTGTATTTAAAAAGCCAATTTACCTTTGTTTAATTTTATAAATATAGTGAAAATGACTTTGGCAAATAATCAAAAGCAACGAACCCCTTAATAATTCATAAATATTAACTTAGAAATACTCGAACTAATTTTATAATTATAAAATACTATTAATTGTAAAATAGGCTATAATTACAATTATATTCAATTTAGCTTTAAAAATACCAAATAACTTCGTAAAAATATGCAAAAAATACCTTAATTGTATTTTGGTATAAATATGAGAATAAAATAAGTTATTCACCAAAATGATAGTTTTGAAAATAATTAGTAAATTATGTAGTAATAAAAATAGAGGATAAATCAGTTTAAAAATTATTAAAATTTTGGAAAAGTACCAAAACTCTTGGGTGTTCTCATATATGCACATATACGTTATTTTAAAAGTATTTTGGGTATACTAAGTACTTAGGGACAAATTGGGTATCAACAACCATCATGCTATATAGGAGTAGTGAAAAGCCCTTTGGGAGAAAGCAGTGAAGTTGTAAAACCTTTAGAAATATCTTAGCTCAGTTTAAAACCTCTTTTGAAAATGACCTTTTCCATAGTTATGCAATTAAATGCAAAAAAACAAATAGTTCAGATAAGCGCAGAAGTCCGCCTCTCGGGGACCACACTCGATTATCAGATAACACCAGAACAATAGGTGAATATTTCAAGATGAAGCACAAACAACATATAATGGCAGACAAATGAAATAAGGTAAACACACCAAACGGTACCAGTACCGATACGGCATCTAACACAATCCATTTAACTTCGACGACGCTTACTAGTGGGTGTGTGCAGACTCTGGAGGGGCTCCTACAACCACAAGCACAAAATCAAGCCACCTCGTGGCACAAAAGATAAGGCCTGAAAGCCTTCTCACATCACACTCGAGGCCTGAAAGCCTCCTTACAGTACACTCGAGGCCTAACAGCCTCCTCACAATACACTCGAGGCCTAAAAGCCTCCTCATGTCATGCTCAAGGCCTGAAAGCCTCCTCACCACACGCTCAAGGCCTGAAAGCCTCACTCAGTCCATAAACATCATAAGCCCCTCGGGCATTAATAAGGTCATAGTGCTCAGCCCAAACAATAGTGAAAAGTATCCTTTAAATCTAAAAAATTAATTCAAAATGTCTGAGTTTGCAAAACTATATAATTATCAGGACTGAGTTCAAATAACGTATCAAACTATTGAAGTAATAGTGAAAACAATCTTCGAAGGATTCAACTAATCAGCATTAAGCCCCAAATACGAAAATCTGCCCAAATCATGATAATATAAAATATTTCAGTCAAATAGCGGTAAAATCAACAATCAGGACGGACCAAGTCACAATGCCCAATGGTACTCTACCCACGCTCGCTATCCAGCGTGCAAGTCACCTTAATATAGCACTACGATGTGCAAATCCTGGGTTTCAAACCCTCAGAATATCATTTACAATCATTACTCACCTCAAATAACAGAATCTCTAGCTCACAATGCCTTTGCTCCTCAAATCAGCCTCCACGCGTGTCAAATCTAACAAAAATTAGAGCGAATACATCACAATATGCTAAGGGAGCAAAGCCCTAGCGAAAACAATCAATGACGGGCACAAATCCCAAAATTATCGAAACCTGAGCCTCCCTCCCACTTCTCAAATCTTAGAAATTTTTACATCAACAGGTTCCTTATCTCGCCATGAGTCTATACATATCAAAATTACCAGAATCGGGGTTCATTTGACCTCTCAAATCCCTAATTTAAACTCTCTTAGGTTCAAGACCTAAACCACCAATTTGGCCTTTAATTCCTTGAGTTTTTAGTCCAAACCCATGTATTTACATCATAAAATCATGTTCTAAGTCCAAGAATTCATACCTGATCAAAGCTCTCGAAACCCTCTTCAAAATCGCCCAAAAACTCTCCAAGTCGGAAGAGAAATATGTTGCTCTTTCAAAATTTTGAGAAAATGAATAGTTAAGTGAACCGCCCAGGCAAAACCGCATCTATGGTCACTATCTCGCTTCTGCGATGTCCGCTCATGTGGTCTAATGTCCGCTCCTATCGAATCTCAATTAAACCCCATGGTCGCATCTGCAGTCACCTAGCCACATCAGCGGCTCCGCAGGTGCGGCTCCCAATCCGCATCCGCTGTCCAACCCAGCTCCAACTTTTCTGCTTCTGTGACACTCACCTCCGCTTTTGCATGACCGCACATGTGGTCCCATAACCGCAGGTGAGAAAATACCAGATATCAATAGCCCTATAACAAGAAAAAGTTCCAAAACTCTCTGTTAACCATCCGATCTCACCTCGAGGCCATCGAGACCTCAACCAAAAACACAAGCATGATCCAATACCTTATTCAAACCGGCCCCAATCATCAAAACACCACGATTAACACTAAAACCATCAAATTACATCAAATCCAAGCCTTCCTCAAATTCTTCTGAAACTCGCATTCGATCAAAAATCCAACCAAAACTCCTCCGAATGAGCTGAAATTTTGCACACATATCCAAAATCACCTAATCAAGTTACAACAACTCTCGAAATTTCATTTTGACCCTCGGATCAAAATCTTACCTATCAACCGGAATTCGCCAAAATACTAACTTAGCCAATTCAAGCCTAGTTCTTCTCCGGACCTCCAAAATAAATTACGATCACACTCCTATGTCACAAGTCATCCCCCGAAGCTAACTGAATCACCAAAAATCACATCCAAGCCCTATAACTCATAATTCAACCTCCGATTGACTTTTCCAAATCAAGCCTTCCTTAAAGAGACTAAGTGTCTCATTGTCTACAAAAACCAATCCAAATCAACTCTAACACACCAATTACTGATAGTGAAACATGAAAAAGCATAAAATGGGGAAAACGGGGTGGTAACTCTTGAGACGACGGGTCGAGTCATCACATCTACACGCACTTGCGGTCTCACCGGTGCGATACACTACTGCACCTACGACTTCTGGCTTTCTCTCATCTGGCCTCATCTGCAGCTGATCCAACGCTTCTACGAGCTCGCACCTATGGTCCCCAATCCGCAGGTGCGGTTATGATAGGAACTCAGAAGCTTCAGCTACAAACTCTAACTTCCAACTTCTCGATAACCATCTGAACTCATCCTTAGGCCCTCGGGACCTCTACCAAAAATATGAAAACATCATATACCACTATTCAAACTTGTACCAATCTTCGAAACACTTAAAACAACATCGAATCATCAAAATACCCTCAGATTCAAGCCTAAGGATTCCGAAACTTCCGAATTTCGCGTTCGATCAAAAAGTCCATCAAACCTTGTTCGAATGAACTGAAATTTTACACAAACATCAAAAATGATACAATGGACCTACTATAACTTCTAGAATTCCATTCCGATCCCGATATCAAAATTCCTATTATCAACCGGAAAATGCCAAAATTCTACTTTCACTAATTCAAGCCTAAATCTACTCCAAACCTCCAAAATATACCTCGATAATGCTCCTAAGTCCCAAATCACTTAATGAAGCTATCCGAACCATAGGAATTCACATTCGAGACCTTTTTCACATAAGTCAACATCCGGTTAACTTTTTCCAACTTAAGCTTACTCAAAAGAGATTAAGTGTCTCAAACCTCTCCAAAACCACTTCGAACCCAAACCAACCAACCCTATACCACATAATACAGGTGAAAACAAACGAGTCGAGATAAGAAACAATAACAAAAAAGTTGAGATAAGGTCAAAACACGTTGTTCATCAAATACATGAATGTCGCTAGGGCGTTGGTCAGCCCAATAGACATCACAAGGAACTCATAATGACCATATCAGGTCCTGAATTCTGTCTTAAGAATAAGTAAGTCCCTAATCAACTGGTGATACCCTGACCTCAAGCTGATCTTGGAGAACACTTTTGCTCCCTGAAGCTGGTCAAATAAATTATCAATACGAAGCAAAGGATACTTGCTCTTGATTGTGACTCTATTCAACTGCCAGTAATTAATGCACATTCTCATTGTGCCAACCTTGTTCTTCACAAATAGAACTAGTGCACCCCAAGGTGACACACTAAGCCGGATGAATCCCTTATCCAGAAGTTCCTGAAGCAGCTCCTTTAATTCCTTCTACTCTGCCGGTACCATACGATATGGTGGAGCAGAAATAGGCTGAATGCCACGCACCAAATCAATACTGAAGTAAACATCCCTATCCAGAGGCATGCCCAAAATGTCTGCAAGAAAAATATCAGAAAGATCTCACACCATCGGAACTAAATCAATAGTAGGAGTCTCTACACTGCATCTCTCACAAAAGCCAAATAAGAAAGACAACCCTTCCCAACCCCGCTGAGCCTTCAAGAATGAGATCAGACTACTGGAACAAAATCAAACAAACCTCGCCACTCAATCCATGGCAACCCCAGCAAAGCCAACGTCACCGTCTTAGCGTGACAATATGAAATATCATGACACAGAGACAACCTATCCATGTCAAATATCACATCAAAATTAACCATGCTAAGCAACAACAAATCAACAAAATCTTTAATCCCTCAATAGTCACCACACACGATCGATATACAAGGTCCACAAAGACAGTATCACCCACCGGAATAGATACATAAATAGATGAAGCGAAAGACTCACGGTGAATATCCAGATAATAGGAAAAATACAATGATACATATATATAGGTGGAGCCAGGGTCAATTAATAAAAAAGTGTCATGACCCTAACCCGGTCATGATGGCGCCCAACACACTACTAGGCAAGCCCGACCATTTCCAATACTTAACCCAATTGATAAATAGGGATAGATAGATAAAATAGTGAATCACCAAAACTAATTAAGTCAAGATCAGGAAATACTAATAAAAGGGCAGAAGTTTAACAAAATACAGAATACAGTCCAACCATGGACCCAGTGTCACGAACATGAGCCTCTAAATATAGAATGACATACTACTACAAAGTCTGTCTAAAATCCAATAACATGGAAACAAAAGATATGGATAGAGGGGAGAGATCTAAGGCTGCAAACGCAGTGCAGCTATCTCTATGCTCCTGAAAGCTAACTCTGCTTGTCCAAACTGGATCTACTCGGCCTGAGAAGAATCAGGATCTGCACGCAAGGTGCAGGGAGTAAAGTGAGTACTCCGACCCAGTGAGTAATAAACATAAATACACTTTGAAGGTAAGAAATCGCAGAAATACACAAGGTAACCTATATCTAACAGTCTAGATCGATATCGGTGTAAACATGTTAAACAATAATACAGTTAAGGGAATAATGCATGATAAGAAGCAACACATATAATGGTACATTCTAGTACCCGCTGCGACGTGCAGCCCACTCCACTTATTTAACGTCGATGGCACTTACTGGGGGTGTGCACAGACTCCGGAAGGGCTCCTACAGCCCAAGCACAATATCAGCTATCTCGTGGCATCAGATAGGCTCTCGGCCTCAATATAAATATATCATCGCTGTGGCGTGCAGCCCGATCCATATCAAGGAAACACATCCTCACTATCGCTCGACCCATCTTAGTCAAATAAGTTCATAGCCAGTCGGGCGTTCCATACTATAGGGATCTCAGCCCACATATCCTTTCCATATAATATTCATAATTAAAAACACAGTCCTTTTACTTTAATAGTTCAAAACCTAACTGAGAGTATAATGTATGCAAACAAGTGAGGAAAACCAATAAACATCCCCTAAGGATTCTACAGGTCGGCACAAGGCCTCAAACTTTGCTAAAAGCCCAATCCACAGTGATAAGGTATGTGTCTCAATCGCCAATATAGTGAAAATAACACTCAGGATGGAGCAAGTCACAATCCCATTATTAAATGACCCTGCACTCATCATAGGATGCGTGTGACGCCTCAATATAGTTTTACGATGTAAAAGTCCAGGGTTTTAAACCCTCAGAGCAGCATTTACATCAATTACTCACCTCTAGCAGGCCCAAGACTAGCTCGCTATGCCTTTCCCGAGAAAATAAACATCCTCGTGCGTAGAATTTGGTCCAATCTGCAAGGAATACATCGCAATAGGCTAAGCGAATAATACCCAATCGAAGACAATCTAGAAATAGCGAAAATCTTGAAACTAGCAAAACCCAAGCCCCGAGCCCACTTCTCAAAAAATTACAAAACTAACATTACCGGATTTCTCGTGTCACCACGAGTCTATACATATAATATTTATCAAAATTGGAGTCCATTTGTCCCCTCAAATCCCTAGTTAACTCTCTTAAGTTTCAAGCCCTAACCTCTATTTTTAACCTTTAATTCCTTGGGTTTTTCGGTGTTAATACATGATTTTACACCATAATAACGTATTCTAAGTCCAATAATCCATACCTGATGATAGCCCTCGAAACTCTCTTCAAAATCGCCTACAACCCTCTTAGTCCGAAGTGGGAATGTTGTGTTCTTTCAAAAATTCGCGAAGGTTAAATTAAATGCTTCTGCCCAATCCTTTTCGCTTTTGCGACCAAAATACCGCTTCTATGATTACCGCTTCTGTGGCCTTTCCATCGCTTCTACGATTTTTCCTTGTATCACCAAAGACCTCTTCTACTGTCCATAACTGCTTCTGCAGTGACCGCTTATGCGGACTCTAGTCCGCTTCTGCGGAAAATGCCAGAACCCCCAAAATCGCACCTGCAACCTTCCCTACCGCATCTGCGGAACCGCCTGTGTGGTCCCTTTTCCACATATGCGGAAATACCAGATACCAGCAACTTTAAACATGCCAAAACTCAAAAACTTGCCGTTTAACCACCCGAACTCATCCCGATGCCCCTGGGACCTCAACCAAAAACACAGATCTAACCCAATACCTTACTCAAACTTGCTCGAACCGTCAAAACACTATAGTTAACATCAAATTTTGAAACTCGCATTTGTTTAAAAATTGACCAAACGACATCCGAATGACCTGAAATTTTGCACACATATCCAAAATCACCTAACGAAGCTACAGAAACTCTCGGAATTCTAGTCCAACCCTTGGATCAAAATCTCACCTATCAACCGGATTTCGCCAAAATACTAACTTCGCCAATTCAAGCCTAATTCTACACCGGAGCTCTAAGATCAGTTTTGATTATATTCCTAAGTCACAATTCATCACCCGAAGCTAATCGAACCACCGAAACTCACATCCGAGCCCTCCAACTAAATAGTCAACTTCCAATTGACTTTTCCAAAACAAGCTTTACTTTAAGAGACTAAGTGTCTCATTTCCATCTAAAACCAATCCAATTCGACTCGATCACCTCCAATATAGATAATGAAGCGTAGAAAAACATAATATGGGGGAAATGGGGCGGTAACTCACATGACGACAGGCCGGGTCATCACATCCTCCCCAACTAAAACAAACGCTCTTCCTCGAGCGGGTCAAGAAACATACCTGGAGCCTCTAACAAGTGAGTATATCTACTCCGCATCTCCCGCTCGGTCTCCCAAGTAGCCTCCTCCACGGACCAACCTCTCCACTGTACCTTCACTGAAGTAATAGCCTTCGATCGCAACTTTCGAACTTGATGACCCAAAATAGCCATTGGCTCCACATCATATGTCAAATCATCATCCAACTGAACCGTGCTGAAGTCTAAATAATGAGATGGGTCCCCAACATACTTTCGGAGCATTGATACATGAAATATCGGATGCACGCTAGACAGGCTAGGTGGCAAAACAATCTCATAAGCCACCTCCCTATCCTCCTAAGTACCTCAAAAGGCCCAATAAACCTCGGACTCAGCTTGCCTTTCTTTCCAAACGGCATGACGCCCTTCATAGGCAAAACCTTCAACAATACCTTCTCGCCCACCATATAAGATACATCTCGAACCATGTGGTCCGTATGACTCTTCTAACGTGATTGAGCTGTACGAAGTCTCTCCTGGATCACTTTTACCTTATCTAAGGCATCCTGGACCAACTCTGTCCCCAATAACCTAGCCTCACCGGGCTCAAACCAACCAACTAAAGATCTACACTGCCTCCCATATAAGGCCTCATACGGTGCCATCTAAATGTTGGATTGATAACTGTTGTTTTAGGAAAACTATGCAAGCGGTAAGAACTCAGCCCAAGAACCTTCGAAATCTATAACACAGGCACGCAATATGTCCTCAAATATCTGAATGGTACGCTCGGACTGCCAGTCAGTCTGAGGATGAAATATTGTGCTCAACTCTACCTGTGTGCCCAATTCCCACTGAAAAGTCCTCCAAAACTGGAAAGTAAACTTAGTACCCCTATCTGAGATAATAGAAACTAGAACCCCATGCAACCGAACGATCTCCCGGATGAAAATCTCTGCTAACCGCTCCAAAGAATAGGTAGTATACACCGGAATGAATTACGTAGACTTGGTCGGTCGATCCACAATCACCCAAATTGAATCAAACTTCCTCGAGGTATGAGGGAGACCACTCACAAAATCCATAGTAATCCTCTCCCACTTCCACTCTGAAATATCCATCCGCTGAAGTACACCACCGGGCCTCTGATGCTCTTATTTGACCTGCTAACAATTGAGACACTGAGCTACATAACTCACAATATCCTTTTTCATCCTCCTCCACCAGTAATGCTAGCTCAATCCTAATACATCTTCGCGGTACCTGGATGGATAGAATACCGCGAGCAGTGGGCCTCGTCTAATATAAACTCCTGAAGCCCATCCATATTGGGCAGGCAAATCCGGCCCTGCATCATCATCACACCATCATCATCAATAGTCATATCTCTTGCATCATCATGTTGGACCTGTCCTTAAGGACAAGAAAATATAGATCAACATAATGGCACTCTCTAATGCAGTCATACAAGGAAGACCAAGAAACCACACAAGCCAACACTCAACTAGGCTCCGAAATATCTAATCTCACCATCCGAATGGCTAAGGCCTGGACATCAACTGCAAAGGGCCTCTCCCTAACTAAAATGTACGCCAAACTACCCATGCTAACCTCCTTCTGGCTCAAAGCATCGGTCACTACATTGGCCTTTCCCGGGTGATACAATATGGTAATATCATAGACCTTAAGTAACTCCAGCCATCTCTGATGTCTCAAATTAAGATCCTTCCATTTGAACAGATGCTGGAGGCTGTGATGATTAGTATACACCTCACATGATACACCATATATGTAGTGCCTCCAAATCTTCAAAGCATGAACTATGGCAACCAACTCCAAATCATGTATAGGGTAGTTCTTCTCGTGGGGATTCAACTGACGAGAAGCATATGCAATAACTCTACCCTTCTGCATCAACACACATCTGATCCTAACTCTCGAAGCATCACAATACACGGTGTAAGAACTTGAAGCTGATGGAAAAACCAACACTGGAGCTATGGTCAAAGCTGTCTTGAGCTTCTAAAAGCTATCCTCGCACTCGTTTGACCATACAAATAGTGCACCCTTCTACATCAACTTGGTCAAGGACGAAGCAATAGATGAAAATTGTTGGACAAACCGACGATAATACCCTGCCAAATCGGAAAACTCTGAATCTCTGTGGCTGAGGACGATATAGACCAACATTGCACTGCCTCTATCTTCTTCAGATCAACCTAAATACCCTCACTAGACACCACATGTCCCAGAAAAGCCACGGAACCAAGCCAGAACTCACACTTGGAGAACTTTGCATAAAGCTTTTCCTCCATTAATCTCTGTAATACAACTCTCAAATGTTGAGCATGCTCTTCATGGCTACGCGAGCACATCAGGATGTCATCAATAAAAATGATAATAAATGAATCAAAATACGGCCGAAATAAGCTATTCATCAGATGCATGAACGCGGTCGGGGCATTAGTCAGCCCAAAATACATAACCAAAAACTCATAGTGCCCATATCTCGTCCTGAAAGTCATCTTCATAATATCAGAATCCCTAATCTTCAGATGGTGATAGCCTGAATGGAGATCAATCTTAGAGAATACCCTTGCTCCATGGAGCTGGTCAAACAAATCATCAATACGAGGTAGTGGATACTTGTTATTCACTTTCACCTTGTTCAACTGCTTATAGTCAATGCACATTCTCATTGTGCCATCTTTCTTCTTCACATATAAGACCGGTGCACCCCACGATGAAATACTCAATTGAATGAACCCCTTATCTAGGAGTTCCTTAAGCTGCTCCTTCAACTCCTTTAACTCTGTTGCTGCCATACGATAGGGAAGAATAGAGATGGCCTGAGACCGTGGCACCAGATAAATACCTAAATCAGTGTCCAATTCCGGTGGCATGCCCGACAGGTCTGCTGGAAACACATCAGGGAAATCCTACACAACGGGAACCGAATCAAGACTAGGAGTCTCAGCTCCGACATCTCTCACAAATTCCAACTACGATAAACAACCTTTCTCAACCATCCTCTAGGCCTTTAGGTAAGAGATCACCCTCATGTGTACATAATTAGTCATACCATGCCACTCAATCCTTAGATCATCCGGCATAGACAAGGTGACTATCTTTGCATGATAGTCTAGAATAGCATGACATAGAGATAACCACTCCATGCCATTGAAGTCTAGCATGCTCAAAAGCAATAAATCAACTCGAGTATACAGACCCCCAATAGTAACAAGACAGGACCGATACACATGGTCCACAATAATAGTATCGCCCACCGAGGTAGATACGTGCACAGGTAAAGCAAGACACCCTCGGGTCGTACCCAAATGATGGGAAAAATAAGAAGACACATAAGAGTATGTAGATCCGGGATCAAATAAAACACAAGCATCCCTGTGGTAGACTGAGATAATACCAGTGATAACAGCTGTCACACCACCTTTTTCACGAATTTTTAATACACCCCGTGAAGGGCGTAATAAAGGAGTTATTCTAATTAAAAGACAGTCGGAATGTGATTTATTATTATTTATTTAGAGTCCCCACTTGGGATATTTATGGTGACCCAAGTCACCAATTGAATCCCGAACCGAGGAAAATATGACTATGTTAATAGTCTGCGAATCAGAAATCCGAATAAGAAATTCTGTTAACCCGGGAGAAGGTGTTAGGAACTCCTGAATTCTGTGGTTCTAGCACGATGGATCAACTGTCGTATTTGATTTTATCTAATTTCCATATATATTTTATTTTTATGTGCTTTTTATTAATATCTCGCTTTTATTGTATTTATTGTTTATCTTTCACAAGAATTGCAACGTCGTGAAAATGTATCTCGAACCACGCCGTACCAGTACCCCCGTGGCTCTTAAAACCTTTTGACTTCGTTGAGATTTGAATTTGGGTCACATAAATGTGCACCCATATTTAGGAAATTAATATTATTATCAATCGCGCCTAAAGCGGCTATGTGTTTATTATCTTCGGGGAAGACCGTGAAATTCACTAAATGGTCCTCCAAATTTCTAAGTATTTTTAATAAGTGATTAATGAGAGCCCCGCAGTTGTGTAATTTATTTGGCGAGGCTCGTCTCATCTTATTTAAAGGCCAAACTAATAAATAACTAAGATTTTATATATATCTTTTAGTAAAGAAATAAAACTTGATTAACTACGAATTGCATTATATCAAGGCAAACTAAAATTCACGTTTTTATCCTAAAATAGCATGTATGATAGGCTATGATATGGCCCAATTGTTCATGCCCAACGTCAGTGAAAACTGGGCCAAGTCACTCTGATGCCCAGCTTGGGATCGAGTCCCCGGCAAACCCAATTTCAAATGGTCTTTTCCTTTTATTATAGCTACCCTATCCTTTTTTATTAAAATCTTTTTATTTATTGACAAAATAAAATGGAAGTTATAATGAACTAAATCTGCAGAACTAAATTCGAAATGAAAGTGTGAACTAATGCATTTTTAAATAGAAGAAACACGTGAATCTGCAGATATTATTGTGATCAAATTTCATGTCCAAGCATATCCGTTTAACTACCAGATTATCAATCCATTCACATTTAATCTAGAGCATAATACCTAATGCTTAATTTTTATTTACTTTGCGTATGCCAAAATTTCAAAGCAGAGTAACTATTGATCCATACAAATCAGCTAGAGGTATAATCCATATTTATATTTGTTTGTTTGCCTATTATTTCTATATATCCCGGAGAGTGATAAAATAGGAACTAAACAGGAAATAATGATATAAAAACCAAAGCTTGCTAACATTTAAATTGGAACCAAAGAAAATATTATTTAAACTGAAAAACTCATGAAACTAATATTTGTACTTATAAGTTTTTTTAACAATCTTGAGTTATACTAATATAAACACGATCAATGAACAACCATTTTTTTAGATTTCTTATTATATACTGTTACCTAAATCATTTCAAGTCTAATATTACTTCACCATCAACTAGTCCTAATTATTACTAGAAAAGTTATTACAAATCGAATACTACCATAGTCTAAGTTTGCTAATGAGTAACATGAGATAACAGTCCAATTATACAGTCCATTACAGTCCAGATCTATCTTATCAAATACAAGTAATCCTACTAAATTGTATACAAATCAGATTTACAACTTATTTATTAGCTAAACTTCGGAATGACAATCAAATTATCATTTTATCGCCCAAAAGCTTGAAGTACAACATTAGAAGAAATATGTACATGGAAAATGAATGGAAAACAAATGAGATTCTAGGTCAAATGAACAGAACATGAGTCAGCAACAGAAATTCAATAGCAATTCAACCACAGCCTCAATCAACACCAAATTTTAATCTCAACAATGGTAGAAATCAACAAACTAATACTCGACTAACTCAATGCAAATTAATGATATTTAATCACCAGAAAAAATCAGAACTCAAAGAGCCTTCAAATTTATTTAACACTAATGGAACAGTAAGATTTTTTAACTTTTTCTACTATTTTTTGTATTTTTGAGCTTTGGAAATGGTAGATTTCGAAAGTAGAGATCTAGAATAGCAGAAATGTTTTAGGTAGATTTCAGATTGCTAAAACTTATTAAATGAGGCATAAGGGTGCCTATTTATAGAGTTTAAAAGGGAGGGAAATTCAAACTTTATTAATTACAAAGTAGTCCCTCTTTTATTTCAATTTTATCCTCAATGTTTGTTAGTTATTCGATTACTAACCCTTTATTTATGGAGAATTACACCTATTACCCTATCTAGAACATTCTATTTTGGTATATTCCCTATCTTGCCCTCACTTCAATTCAGAATTCTCTAAACTACCCTTTTCTTGTGCCATATTATCCTACTTCCTAAGGCTTATTACCTTTAAACCATTTGTTCTATCCAAATTACCCCTGAATATTACTTGAATTCACCAACTCACCTTACTGCATTTTACCCTTTTACCCCCTTAAACTTGATTAATTTTCATAATTAACTACTAATTAAATAAAATGTAATCAGAAACAATCAGCTATAACCAATCGAATCAGTTAATCTAACAAGATATTCAAACTAATTATTATCAATTAAATTCTTAAAACTAACCAGTAACAAATTAACAAAGCAAAATTATTTCTAACAAATATTAGAGTCAAAATTTAAGAACTAATACTTAAGATAATCAAAAAATTCAGAAATTAACAAAAATCTAATTAATTAATTTTTTTTATAAATCCCTATCATTAATATCTAATTAACCCTTTTCAGAAATTAAAAACTAATTTTTATTAAACTGGGGTCAGTTAATCTAAACAGAACAGAAACAAATGGAAAATAATTAAAACACATATTATTTACATGTACACAAAGAAATAAAATCACATAATCAAAAGAAAGAAAAAACTTCGCTTTTCTTTGTTTACCCAGGCAGTCTTGTTTTTTTTGCATTTTCTTTTTCTTCTTTTTCTTTGAACAAATTTCAGCATCCAAAAGGTCTTACGGTATTTTTCTTGAATTTATGGTCGCCAGCAGACCCTAATTTTGCCGTTCGAGTTATTTCAGTGATTTTTAGGGTTTAAAATGTTTGGAAATAGACTAAGGGGGGTTAAGAGATGTCACAGGATGACTTCAGGTTAGTTTGGACGAAGTTCTGTTCGCCGGAGTTAGGGTTCCAGAGACACAACTTCAAATATTTGAGAAGCTAAAGGGATATTTGGAGGAAAATGAGTAGAGGGGTGAACTCAAGGGCCTGAGGTGTATTTTGTGTGGTGGTTGGTGAAGGCGCCGTCTCCTGCCGGTAGGCTTCCGGCGGGGACATGGAGAGGATTTGAGGCGGTTGAAAGAGATGAGGGAGAAGAGAAATAATTTTTTTAGGGTTTAATTTTGTGTTTTGGTATATTAAAAGGCATTTGTTTAACCAGGAACGTTGGATGAAATAGATCAAAGGCCCAGATCAATTGCCATTTTAAATGACATCGTTTGCCATTAATGAACATTTAGTCTTGTCTGTTGGATTAACCAAATGAACGGCCCAAATTGAAACTTTCAAACGTCGTCGTTTTATTTTAATGAAGATATCAATCTTTGGCCGTTAGATTAATCTGTTTCAACGGTCCGGATTATTTCACTAAAAACGGGGTCGTTTGGATTGATAGTGTCACGACCCTAGTTCACCAATCGTGAACATGTCGTGATGGCACCCAGTCCCCACGACTAGGTAAGCCTAACACGTTGCGGAATATACCAGTTTATGAACATTTAATAAGAATTAGCGGAAAATAAGATGAAAGGAATGTAATCCCTGCCGCTTGGCACATACACCAGTCAAATACGATGTTTAAAACACTACCAAGACCCGGAATCCCACGGGTAACACAGACTAAAAGAGATCATACAATTGTAGCTCTATGTAAAAGGAGTATCTAACAACGGAATGAAGGAAAAACATCTACTAGCACTAGAATAGAAGGAAGGCCTCCGGATCCGCGGACGTAGCAGATCATACCTCGAGGTCTCCCAAAACGCTGTTGAATCACCTGGTGTGAGCCTGCCCTGATGTACCTGGATCTGCACAACAAAAGTGTGCAGAAGAGTAGCATGAGTACACCACGGCGGTACTCGGTAAGTGCCAAGCCTAACCTCGATGGAGTAGTGACGAGGAAGGTCAGGGCCCTACTGAGAAACAATAATACAATGATAATAACAACAATAAACAGTTTAAATGAATAATAAATTTCCGAACTAGCAACAATAAGATTATTACTATAATCGTCTACAATTAAGCTAACAATGAATAGCCAACTCAATAAAACAAGTCCAGGACCTGTAGGAATCGAACCCACAGTCCCATTGACAGTACCTCTGGGTCTCCAGGAATCGAACCCGCAGCCCATATCTCAATAAATAATCAATTACTCAGGATCTCCGGGAATCGAACCCGCAGTCCCTACCAATAACTCAGGATCTCGGGAATCGAACCCGTAGTCCTTACCAATAACTCAGGATCTCGGGAATCGAACTCGAAGTCCCTACCAATAACTCAGGATCTCCGGAATCGAACCCGTAGTCCCTACCAATAACTCAGGATCTCGGGAATCGAACCCGTAGTCCCTACCAATAACTCAGGATCTCGGGAATCGAACCCGTAGTCCCTACCGATAACTCAGGATCTCGGGAATCGAACCCGTAGTCCCTACCAATAACTCGGGATCTCGGGAATCGAACCCGTAGTCCCTACCAATAACTCGGGATCTCGGGAATCGAACCCGTAGTCCCTACCAATAACTCAGGATCTCGGGAATCGAACCCGTAGTCCCTACCAATAACTCGGGATCTCGGGAATCGAACCCGTAGTCCCTACCAATAACTCAGGATCTCGGGAATCGAACCCGTAGTCCCTACCAATAACTCAGGATCTCGGGAATCGAACCCGTAGTCCCTACCAATATCACACGGGGTCTCTGGGAATCGAACCCACAGCCCTGGGTCTCCGGGAATCGAACCCGCAGTCCACAAGCACAGCAAATAAAGGAATTCACAGAGAGATCAATTATGCTTAACTATAACTTCACCGAAAAATAGTGCCAATAATTATCAAGGAGTTCAAATAAGGCAATTAGGCAACTAAACAGTTAAGTACTACCTAATCATGCTTTCCTAACCACTACCGGGTAAAAATATCAAATTGACAGCCAAGGACGGGAATATCGCTCATCGAACATTTTAATTAAAGTGCGTGTTCAACAACCAGCGCATGTATACGCCCGTCACCTCGCATACAAGGCATTTAAACTATCACATAATATCCTAGGGGTGAAAATTCCCCAACACGAGGTTAGACAAGCCACTTACCTCAATTCCGGTACAAAATCGCTAAGAAACGACTCCGTTGCCACGAGTATCCGACTCCGAGTGGCTCAACTCTATCCAAATAAATTGCATATTGTAAATAATAATTCAAGTAATTTATTCTACACATAAATTCTAAGCTAATACGTGAAATTATGTAAAATGACCAAAATGCCCTCGGACCCACGAGCTCGGAATCTGAAAGTTTTTGAAGATAAAGATTACCCATGACCTTAGGAACTCAAATATATAAATTTCTCTTAATTCCATACTCAAAATCGTGGTCAAACTCCAAAAATCTCAATTTCTAGGTTTTTTCTTTAAAACCCAAATTCTCCTTTTGATTCTTATGAATTTTGATGTTAAATCTAAGGTATAAACACAAAATAAAAGTTGAAAACTGGTTAGAGGAACTTACCCAATGATTTGGTATGAAAATCCACTCTCAAAATCGCCCATTCTCGGACCTAGGGCTCAAAATATGGTAAAATGAAGCAAAAACTTGAGGTTCACAGCTAAAATCAAGCTGCGGAAGTCGCATTTGCGATCCGGGGTTCGCAATTGCGAACCCTCGCAAAAACGAAGAAGTTCTTCGCAATTGCGAACAAAGAGAGGCTGGGAAGGGTCGCATTTGCGACAAAAAGTTCGCAATTGCGAACTGACATCGCAATTGCGATGGAAATGTTCGCAATTGCGAGCATACCAGAAGCAGCAGTTTTTCCCTGACACAAAAATAAGCATAACTTCCTCATACGATGTCCAAATTCGATGATTCTTTTTCCTATGGCTCCGTAATTTTGATACGGATCTAATGGTTCAAACAAAATTGAATTTGGAGATCATTTACCTAATATGGTACCCCTTTATGTTCAAAGAAGCAAAGGTTGAAACATCAAATAAGAGCGTGATCACAACCCGAAACACACCCGAGGCCCCCGGGACCCCAATCAATCATACCAACCAACCCCAAAGCACATTACGGACTTGCTCGAGGCCTCAAACCACATCAAACAACTCTAAAACCATGAATTACACCCCGATTCAAACTTTATGAACTATGAAGTTTCCAACTTCTATTTCCGATGCCGAAACCTATCAAATCGCATCCGATTGACTTCAAATTTTGCACACACGTTCAAAATGATATATCGAAGCTACAGAAACTTTCGAAATTCCATTCTGACCCTCGGATCAAAATCTCACCTATCAACCGAAATTCGCCAAAATACTAACTTTGCCAATTCAAGCTTAATTCTACACCGGTCGTCACAAAAATATTCCGGACACACTCCTAAGTCCCAAATCACCTAACGAAACTATCCAAACCATAAGATTTGCATTTTGAGTCCGATATCAAAATTTCCACTTCCGGTCAAATTTTCTGAAAAACCTTCAATTTTCTATCTTTCGCCAAACAACTCCAAAATGACCCACGGACCTCCGAATTCACTTCCGATCGCGCTCCCAAATCCAGAATAACCATACGGAGCTACTCCCAGTCTCGGAATCCCAAACGGACATTAATAACACTAAAATGCATTTTAAGCCAAATTGATGCAATTTCTTCTAAAATGATATCTTCCATAATATGCGCCAAAACGCTCCCGGGTTATCCAAAACCCGATCCAGGCATACGCCCAAGTCCGAAATCATCATATGAACCTGTTGGAACCTTCAAATCTCAATTACGAGGTCGTATACTCAAAATTCCAATCCTAGTTCATTTCTTCAGTTTTAAGCTTTGGAAATAAGAATTTTCATTTAAATTTGACTCCAAACTTCTTGAATTTTAATTATGACCATACACACAAGTCAATATACTTGAGATGAAGTTGCTCATGGCCTCAAACTGCTGAATGACGCGTCGTATCTCAAAACGACCGGTTGGGTCGTTACAGATAGTTGGGCTGACTGGGTGAGACTTTTTGGGCCTGGGCGAGTATTAACTATTTGGGCTAATGTATTTGTCTTGGGTTTACAACTAACCCAATTTCTTTATTAGTCCAATCATTTATTTTGAATTTTTGTATTGTATTTTTTTTTTCATTTTCTTTTTCTTTTATATTTTCTTTTCTTTTGTATTTTTGTATTTATTTTCTGATTTTATCAAATTGTTAAACTAATTCTAGAATTTATTTAATATCTATTTTTGTAACGACCCGGCCGGTCGTTTTAGAAAATTATGCCCCGATCCCCAATTTAACTGTTCCCCTAAGTTCATTTCTCGCTATTGTGGCTTTCCGGGAGGGTCGGTTCTGGAATTCGGAGTGTTTTGGGACACTTAGTCCCTAACTAGAAGCTTTATAGTTGGAAAATGACCCGTAGTCGGAACAGTGTTAAGACGACCTCGGAACGGAAATCCAATTGTTCCATTAGCTCCGTTAGGTGATTTCGGGGTTGGGCGCGTGTTCAGAATGTATTTTGGAGGTCCGTAGCTCAATTAGGCTTGAAATGCCGAAGTTTGCAATTTTGGCGAATCCGAACGATAGGTGAAATATTGATCCGGGGGTCGGAATAGAATTCTGACAATTTTTCTAGCTTCGTTATGTGATTTTGGATATGTCCACAAATATTTAGGTCATTCGGACGTCGTTTGGTCGGGTTTTAGGTTGAATGTGTAATTCGGAAAGTTTTATGAAATTTAGGCTTGAATTCGATGTGAATTATGGGTTTTGATGTTGTTAGACGTGTTTTGAGGATTGGTACAAGTTTTAATAAGGTATTAGGATGTGTTGGTGTGTTTGGATGAGGTCCCGGGGGCCTCGGGGTGGTTTCGGATGGTTAAACGGGAAGAAAACATGGAAATTGCAGGTTTAGGAATTCTGTTTCTGTTGTTTTCGCCCCTGCGAAAATGGGACCGCAGAGGCGAGTCCGCATGAGCGGACAAAGGAGTGCTGAGGCGGGTTTGTTCGCAGGAGCGGACATATGTCCGCTGAGGCGGCATTGCATGTGCGAGGTTGAGACCGCAGGAGCGGTCAATAGGCGGAATTGGGAAATCTGCAGAAGCGGATGCAAGATCGCTTATACGAGTCCGCAGAAGCGGACTCTGGTTCGCAGGAAGGCGATTCATCGCAGGAGCGGCTGCTCGATCACAGAAGCGGACGCGCAGAAGCGTCCTTGGGATCACAGAAGTGGAATGGGCCAGCCAGGCCTGGGGTTCGCAGAAGCGACCAAGTTGTCGCGGAAGTGGTTTCGCAGAGGCGGAAAATGTTCCGCAGAAGCGAAAATCACAGAGGGATTAATTATACCAGAAGTTAGAAATTTCAGAAACATTCCAAACATTTGAGGGCTCGGCTTAAGGGGAGAATTGGGCGATTTTGAAGGAGAATTCGAGGGGTTTCTTCAGGTAATCAATTATGGACTCCAACTATGATTGTTGTTGATAATATTATGCAAGTTTTTCATGAAAATGGAGGAATTTGGGGTAATTAATGGGGGTTTTCACCCTAGGCTTAAACTTTAGAAAATTAAGGATTTGATTGGGCAAATGGAGTCCGAATTTAGTAAACTTTATATGCTTAGACTCGTATTGAGACGAGGGTTCCGAATATGTAACTTTCGTGATTTTTCGATAAGCGTACCGAAAGTCGGGTTTTGTCAACTTGTGGGTTTTGGTGTACTTTGAATTGTTTTGGTTGGGTAAAGCCCAATTGGCCTATTTTGATGTGATTCTATTGATTTTTATCAGATACTACACCTGTGGAGGCCGACATTCGTGGTAAGAGAGTTGTCTCTTAGCGGTTTTGTATCGGAGTTGAGGTAAGTGGCTTGTCTAACCTCGTGTGGGGGAACTTTCACCCCTAGGATATTATGTGATTGTTTAAATGCCTTGTACGCGAGGTGACGGGCGTGTACATGCGCTGGTTGTTGTAACACATACTTTATTTGAATTGTACGATTAGTGATATTCCTGCTCTTAGCTGATTAAATCGATACTCTTACCCTGTATTAGTTAGAAAAGCATGATTAGATAGTATTTAACTGTCTAGTTGCCTAATTGTCTTACTTGAACTTCTTGATAATTGTTGGCACTAGTTTCGGTGAAGTTGTAGTTAAGCATGTTATATTCTCTCTGTGTACTTCTTTATTTGTTGTGTTTGTAGACTGCGGGTTCGATTCCCGGAGATCCCAGGGCTGTGGGTTCGATTCCCAGAGACCCGGAGTGGTATTGTTTGTGGACTGCGGGTTCGATTCCCGGAGATCCTGAGTTATTGAGATATGGATTACGGTTTCGATTCCCGGAGATCCAGAATTATTGAAATGTGGACTGCGGGTTCGATTCCCGAAGATCTTGAGTTATTGAGATATGGACTGCGGGTTCGATTTCCGTAGATCCTGAGCTATTGATATATTATTGAGATGTGGACTGCGGGTTCGATTCCCGGAGATCCTGGGCTGCGGGTTCGATTCCCGGAGACCCAGGGGTACTGTTAATGGGACTGTGGGTTCAATTCCCACAGGTCCTAGACTTGTTGATTGAGCTTTGTTACTTGTTGTTAGCTTAATTGTAGACGGTCGCAGTAATCACTTTATTGTTGTTATTTCAGAATTATTCTCATTTAAACTGCTTATTTTTGTTAATATCATTTTGTTATTGTTTCTCTCAGTAGGCCCTGACCTTCCTCGTCACTACTCCATCGAGGTTAGGCTTGGCACTTACTGAGTACCGCCGTGGTGTACTCATGCTACTCTTCTGCATACTTTTGTTGTGCAGATCCAGGTACATCAGGACAGGATCATACTAGGTGATTCAGCAGCAGTTTGGGAGACCTCGAGGTATGATCTGCTACGTCCGCAGATCCGGAGGCCTTCCTTCTATTCTGATAGTATTAGTAAATGTTTTCCTTTATTTCGTTGTTAGATACTGTTTACATATAGAGCCACAGTTGTATATTCTCTTTTAGTCAGTGTTACCCGTGGGATTCCAGGTATTGGTGGTGTTTTTATATAGTGTGTTTGACGGGTGTATATGCCAAGCAGCACAGATTACATTCCTTTTTATATTATTTTTTCCGTTATTTCTTATTTAATGTTCATAAATTTGTATATTCCGCAACGTGTTAGGCTTACCTAGTCGTGGGGACTGGGTGGCGTTATGACAGGTTCACGATTAGTGAACTAGGGTCATGACAAGTTGGTATCAGAGCTCTAGGTTCATAGGAGTCACGGGACACAGACCGGTTACTTAGAGTCTCGCTGATCGATACGGAGACGTCTGTATTTATCTATGAGAGGCTATGTAACCGTTTAGGAAACTCTTCATTTCTTTTGGATTCCTTGTCGTGCGACATTTTTGGCACCAATTCTAAACTATTGTTTTCTATTCTCTCACTGATGGTGAGGACACGTGCTACTCGCGACGATCAGGTACCCGCGCCCCCTGTTGCAGCCGTTAGAGGTCGGGGCCGAGGTAGAGGACGAGGACGCGCACGAGGTGCAGCCACAGCACCCGCACGCGCTGCCGCTGAGGTGCCACAGGTGGACCAGGTTGGAGCGCAGACACCTGGTACACCGACTACAGCTACTACTACTCCAGCACTCCAGGAGACCCTGGCTCAGTTCATGAGTATGTATACCACTTTAGCTCAGGCAGGACTGCTTTCTCTCGCTGCAGCTACATCCTAGGCCGAGGGAGGGGCCCAGACTCCCGCAGCCGTTACACCTGAGCAGCGGGTGCCAGTGGGATAGGTTCCAAAGATTATGGTTATGCCTCCTGCCGCCCCAGCACATCCCGGAGGTGGGCCAGCTGCCTCTGAGGACGAGCAGCGTAGATTGGAGAGGTTCAAGAAATATGACCCTCTAGTGTTCAGTGGCTTGGCTTCATATGATGCATTGGGTTTTCTGGAGGAGTGTCATCGTATTCTTCGTACTATGGGGATTGTGAAGACCTGTGGGGTTTCCTTCACTGCTTTTCAGTTTCGTGGGGCCACTTATGATTGGTGGCGCTTGTATGAGTTGGATAGTCCGGAGAAGTCTGCTTCATTGACCTGGACGCAGTTTTCAGATCTGTTTTTGAGGGAGTTTGTTCCTCAGAGACTTAGGGATTCTTGGCGCTCGGAGTTTGAGCGATTGCAACAGGGCTCCATGGCAGTATCGGAGTATGCTATCAGTTTTACCCGTCTAGCCAAGCATGCACCGGCTTTGGTAGCCACGGTCGGGAGAGGGTGCGGATATTTATTGAGGGCCCGATTCCGCCGATCCGGTCCCAGCATGGCCGGGGAGTTGGAGACGGATATATCTTATCGGCAGGCGGTGAGCATTGCCGGAGAGGATCGAGTATGCTCCCAGAGAGCGGGGAGAGAGAGATGCCGAGAGGTCTCGTGAGTCGGGCCATTTCTTTGGTGCCCGCACTTCCGCAGCCGGTCGTTTTGGCGGGGGTTATTTCGGTCGACCGGTTCACCCGGATTGCCCGCAGCCGGTAGTACTCCGGCTCTTCCAGCACCTCAGGAGCCTTATTATGCTCCCCCGGTTTCCGGTGCACCTCCTGCGCGGGGTACGTCGGGGGTCGGACTAGTGGGAGTGAGGCCGGTCGGTCGCGGCCACCGCGTCCTCCCGAGCTTGTTTTGAGTGTGGGGATACTCGCCATCTAGTTGGGGAGTGCCCTAGGGCGTAGAGAGGAGCCCCTCCTCGGTCGTCGCAGACATCGGTGTGGTTCTCGGGCCAACGAGCTATCATTCCGGCTCCGGCTGCCACTCCACCTGCCCAGCCCGGCCGGGGGCGGGGATCGGGTGCCGGAGGCCGCCCTCGAGAGAGGGAAAAGCCATAATATATGCTATTCCCGATCGCACCGCAGTTGTTGCATCCGATTCTATTATCACGGGTATTATATTGGTTAGTCACAGGGAGGCATCGGTTCTATTCGACCCCGGTTCCACTTTTTCATATGTGTCTTCCTTACTTTGCTTCTCATCCGGGTGTGCCTCGGAATTCTTTGAGTGCCCCCATTTATGTTTCCACTCCGGTGGGTGATTCTTTGGCTCTGTGGACCGTGTGTATCGGTCGTGTTTGGTTACCATTTGTGGTTTTGAGACCAGAGTGGATCTATTGTTGCTCGGGATGGTCGATTTTGATATTATTGTAGGCATGGACTGGTTGTCGCCCCATTATGCTATTCTTGATTGTCACGCCAAGACCGTGACGCCGGCTATGCCAGGCATTCCACGTATTGAGTGGAGTGGTACTCTAGATCACATCCCCAGCCATGTTATTTCTTTTCTCAGAGCTCAGCGTATGGTTGAGAAGGGGTGTGTTGCTTATTTAGCTTATGTGCGGGACGTCAGTATTGACACTCCCTCTATTGATTCCGTCCCTGTGGTACGTGACTTTGCTGATGTATTTCCAGCTGATCTCCCGGGCATGCCGCCCGACAGAGATATTGATTTTGCTATTGATTTGTTGCCGGGCACTCAGCCCATTTCTATTCCACCGTACCGTATGGCTCCTCCTGAGTTGAAGAAGTTGAAGGATCAGTTATAGGAGTTATTGGATAAGGGTTTCATTCGACCCAGTGTTTCGCCTTGGGGGTGCTCTTGTGTTGTTTGTGAAGAAAAATAACGGTTCTATGCGTATGTGTATTGACTATCGTCAGCTGAACAAGGTTACAGTGAAGAACCGGTACCCTTTGCCTCGCATTGATGATTTATTTGACCAGCTACAGGGCGCACATGTGTTTTCTAATATTGATTTGCGCTTTGGGTATCATCAGCTGAAGATTCAGGAGCCAGATATCCCAAAGACTGCCTTCAGGACTCGGTATGGCCACTATGAGTTCCTCGTGATGTCTTTTGGGCTGACTAACGCCCCAGCAGCCTTTATGCATTTGATGCACAGTGTGTTCATGCCATATCTGGACTCGTTCGTGATTGTTTTCATTGATGATATTCTAGTATATTCCCGAAGTCGGGAAGAGCACAAGCAGCATTTAAGGATAGTGCTTCAGATTCTGAGGGAGAAGCAGCTATATGCCAATTTCTCTAAATGTGAATTTTGGCTGAGTTTAGTGGCATTTCTAGGCCACGTGGTGTCGAGCGATGGTATTCGAGTGGATCGGAGGAAGGTGGAGGCCGTGCAGAGTTGGCCCAGACCCTACTCAGCTACTGAGATTCGCAGTTTCCTTGGTTTGGCGGGCTATTACCGTCGTTTCGTAGAGGGTTCTCTTCGATTGCAGCACCTATGACCACATTGACCCAAAAGGGTGCCCCTTTCCAGTGGACAAACGAGTGTGAGGCGAGCTTTCAGAAGCTCAAGACAGCTTTTACTTCGGCCCCTATATTGATCTTGCCTACAGGTCGGGGTCCTATACAGTATATTGTGATGCCTCACGAGTTGGACTCGGTGCAATATTGATGCAGGACGGTAGGGTGATTGCCTACGCGTCCAGACAGTTGAAGATACATGAGAAGAACTATCATGTTCATGATCTGGAGCTAGCTGCCATTGTTCACGCCTTGAAGATTTGGCATCATTACTTGTATGGGCTTCCTTGTGAGATCTACACTGATCACCGGAGCTTGCAGCACTTGCTTAAGCAAAAGGACCTGAATATGCGTTAGAGGAGATGGTTGGAGCTACTGAAGGACTATGATATTA